>VZSC01012366.1:100641-172333 GCA_013398225.1 Steatornis caripensis | reverse complement strand
TTTTTTTTTTTTGTTTGTTTGTTTAAAATATCTCCATCAGTTCAGTGCATTTGTCTGGGTAGAGGATTTTGTGTTTTGTTCTCGACACAAGTTTGCCAAGCACAAAAATCCTCAAATGTCAGGAGGCTGGTGGAGCCCCACTCAATTACAGCGCATCTCCTGAAGTGATCTCCTCCTCCAAAGAACTCTTCTGCTATAAAGTACGATTATGCGGTGTCGCATTAGTAAGAACTTTGCAGCTGTGATTCCAGCTGCTCTTTACTGGACAGTGTCCTGTCTGTGAATGGCTAAAAATAATACATGAAGCAACAAGCAGATTTGATCACTTGGTCCGTGTTGTATCAGTAGACAGCAGACTGGGGGGAGGAGAGGAGGCTTTAAGGGAAGTAATTTAGAGCATGTTTCAGTGCTCTAAAAATCTATGATCTGTGGAAAAGATGAAAATGAGTTATGTTCATACACTGCTGCAAAATATTGTGTATTAGTTTATTATGCAAAAAAACCCAACCAACCCCAAACCCTTGAAAAGCCTCAGTTTTTACAACCGGACATTGTAATTTTGCTTTCAGATCTGCTTCAAGACCTGGATTGTACTTCTTGAAGCCCTGGATGTTCTGGGAGTCAAGGTAGGCTTGTGAGAAGGTGGGGAGCAGTGTAGATTTTCTCTGAATGAGTGCTGGTACTGACACCTTGGCATGCTATGGCTCAGTGCAATCATGGTTAATTAAAGGCAGCCTGTGCTGATACTGAAAATGCAGTCCCCTGATGAGGAAAAAGGAAACACCATTCTCTCCCAAGTCATTGATGACTCTGCTTGTTCTGTTTTGTGCTTCATTAGCCCTACCTCCATGCACCTTGAAGTTTGATCTTAAGAAAGAGCAGTGTTTCTTGCCATTTGGTCTTTTTTTTGGACTTGGAAGTCAATAGCATAGTCTGGATGACACCTAGTCATGTTGGTTTGTGTGTCTTTGGGCTGTCACGGGATGCAGGTTCTTACCCCTTGGCTGTCTTGCCTTTTGGCCTGTGGCTGAAGAGGAACGATGATACCCGAGCACAGGGTGATGTGTTGCTGTGCCAGTTGAATGAGAGAAAAAACTTGCAGGAGCACACAGTGGAAAACAGTATTTACGGTCCACCAGTTTGGTTGCCCCTCATGTTGATATGCTGGGGTGTTTCAGGGCCCCCAAAGGTCTTCTTGCAATTATGTATGTCCCAGTTCCCACAGGTGATGGGCGTTGCAACACTCAGACCACCAAATGCGGGCCAAGTGTTTAAAAATCTCCTCTCCTTTGCAGTGGACAGACTCTGTGATATGCCATTGATGTAGTTCTTCTTTTAAAGGTGTATATTATATATCTGTGTCTATTAATCTGTCTGTTAAAAAGTTGGAAACTGGAAAGGCATTACAGTTCTTGGTATTGCTTAGGACAGGTTGAGTCTGTCAGAATTGGTCCCACCAATACTTTGAAACAGCTGTGTTGGGGATTACAAGGTGCAAAAGAATATTAAGGCACTGCAGTGCTTAGCTGAAGGCTTACTGACTTAAAATTCACCGTGTGCCAGTGGAGATGTGCTGGGTAACTAACATAGGTGAAGTAAGTGTGAGGAGAGCTGAGACAGTGAGACCTTTGAAATGATGCTTCCTCTGCAGAAGACTAGACAAGCAAGTTGTGTCTTCTGAGGCCACATGTGCTTTGTGCCCTGTGGCTGCTCCTGGAGGCCTGCGCCTTCAGGCTCCATCTCGGTTACTTATCATTTTCTGTGTTCTGCCCGTGCCACATTCCTTCCTTCTCTACCTGTGGTGCTTGCTGTTAGTGGTTGTGCCCCCAGCAGTGCACCAGACACTAATATATTTATTAACGATGTTCTTGTCACAGGGTTTTAGTTTAGTTGTTTAGGACTGTGTTCTTGTGCGGGCCCAGTCCTGCTAAATGCACAGCATCTGAGGAGACACTGAGTGCCCTTGTCTCTCATCAGGTTTGGCAGGTATTGGTATCTCAGCGGCGTCATCCCAACGTGATTTGTACCAGCTATTGAAAATGAAATGCTTGTGATGGTCTGCAGCTCTCAGCACTTCTCTTGCATGTGCAGCGGTCTGGTCAACCCCAGATGCTGACTGATTCCAGACGTGGTCTCCCTGGACTTCTTCCTGACCTGCTGGTCCTGCCATTGTGAGCGTCTCTACCCTCCTGGCCCTTAAAGCTCTCTCAGCCTGGGTTTTTTCCATCTTTGTTTCTCCTTTTCTTTGTCACCTCCCACCATGCAGATTCTCTTTTCCTGCTCTTCATGCTAAACAGCCTTGGTACAATATGTCTTCCCAAATAGCTTGAAGCTATCTGGGAAAGTAATTTAACCACAGAGATGTGAAAATTTTGGTAAAAGATGACTCGATGGAATTGTACTGTTTCAGGTATCAATTCCTGAGTGAAAGTTATCTATGCTGTTGCAGTTTAGTTGGAATGTTTTATTTGAGCTTTGATTTCAGCTGCTTTGATTAAAGTGAAAATGTTGGCAATATAATGCTGCATCTTCAGAATAGAACAGAGCTGAATTTAGAAATCTGTTTCACCAAGGATGAGATTTGGTTTTCCAGCAGTTGTAGATCTATCCAAGCTTTTTCCTAATTTAATTTTCTGGGTATGGTGAGATGCCCTAGCAAATGACTGCTGTATTTTACTGAAGTTGGCAAAATCACAGCATTGTATAATTAAGTTAACTTAAGGCAAGACCCTTGTCTTGAAACCTAGTCAAATTAACTACCAAGAAGAATTGAGTTCTCTGAACACCACTGCTGTTTCTCTGCATGTTTGCAGTCATGTTTTCTTTTCTTAGAACTTATTATCTCCTTGGAACAGGCCTTCTATCTTCATTGGTTAGGGAAGCTGGAATTGCCTCTTTGGAAAACATGCTCTGACAGATTTTCATAGCATGCTGGTTTCACTTTCGGATTCCTTTCTGTTGCAGTAATATTTTAACAGTTGTTTCTGACAATTGTGGGCAAATATTTGTAGATCTCTGTGCTCTCTGTAGTGGATGTTTTCACTAATCCTAAACAAAGCTCTTAAGACTGCAGGCTTTGGGTTTTCATGGAAGTTGCTTTTCATTGTATCTCATACAGCTAAGAGGAAAACCCTGTGAATACATACTTAAATTGATGCCCTGTCCTTTAAATAAATACATGATTGCTGTAATAGAGCATCCTGAGTAGTTAAGCAACAGCTTAACAGTGCTGTGCTCTGCTCTGGCTTCCCCAGGTGTAGCCTTGTACAGGACAGCACTTAACTATGTGCATAACTTCAAGCGTATGAGTAGTTGCACTGAACTCAATGCATCTACTGTGAGTTTGAAGTTAAGCACTTGCTTAACTGCTTTGTGTCGTTGGAACATAGAAAATTTCCATATATCAGAAATGACTATGTTCCTCCTTTCAGCTCTGCAGAAATCTGGTTTAAGTCCTTTAACATATCCATTTTCCTACATCATATGACCCAGCGAGCTGTCCTGAAGGCAGCCTTGCAGGGAGTGTCTCATAATCGTCTTCAGCAGAGCATGGGGAAGCTGAAGAAGTTCAGAGTTAAATTAGTCATCTATTTTGCTGCTTCTGCGTGCAGTTCTAAGTGAGCCCTCAAGGAGGACTGGCTATGAGGAAAGAAAGAAGCTTGTCTGCAAAGCCGTTCTCTGGGAAAAAGCGTGTTCTGCTGGCTCAAAGCAACGTTGCATTATACTGTATTAAAAGTGTTTATAAAAACATCTTTCACGTATTCTTGCACATTGCACTGGGAGATGTGAAATCCTTTTCCTTTTCCTTTCATGAAAAGAAACGGTGTGGGGGGAGCGGGAGGTAACTGGTTAGCTTTGCAGCTCAGCTGGTAGACTGTCTGGAAGGGAGCCAAGGGGCCTGGGTTCAGTCCTCTGATAAGTCATCAATTTCTTTCTCACCAAAAACATCTGGTTTTGGATGCTGAGTTATGAGCTAATATTAAATACAAAAGTTTATAGCATCACATATATAATATTGTTGATTAGAAGCATCAAGTAAAGTAATTGACCAGAGGGGACTTGGTGTGAGCAGCTGGTAGAGCATCTGGAGGGGAGCCAAGGGGCCTGGGTTTAATTCTCAGGTCATCTATTTCTTTCTCACCAGAAACATCTGGATTTGGATGCTGCAAGGCTACAGACTATTGTCTCATGCAAGTGTTTCTGGGATCACACTTTTTCAGGGTAATGTGATTCCAGGAACATTTCCATTAAGTATTTACACCCAGAGAATCCTGCAGGAGTGGCGAGGAAAAGGTGTGTTCCTGGCCCCTGCTAAAATCAAAAGCAAAGTCCGCTTTCCGTGGAGTCGTGATTTTTAACTGGAATCTGCGCGGGCGCTCTTTTGAGTGGCCCGAAGCGTGTATTTTGGTTGACCCTGCAAACCTGACACAGCCCTGGAACACGGCAAATTCAGGTGATGTGGTTTGCCTGGGTCACTGGGTGCCTGCGGCTGCCAGGGTGCTGTGCAAGGGACGTGTCCCGGCCTGATGTGCTTAGCGGCTGGTGCTGCCCGGGCTCTGTGCGCAGTAGGTGTCAGGAGAGGCTCACGCTTGTGCTGGCGAAGCCTGGTGACAGCCCCGTGGAGCACAGCACGGCTGCTGGGGCCTGGCGAGTCACCCGTGTGGGGACCCCTTCTCAGCGCTGCTGGCAGGTCATGCATTTCCCTGCTTTCTGAAAATACTTTGGTAGAGGCTGTAGTGTTGGGTAAGCAAAAAGCGAGCTCGTGTTTAGAGCGGGCTGTTGCTGCTCTCTGCTTGTCCTTAGCTCCTTTCCCCCGTGACTGTTCTATCGCAGTGGGAGGGTGCAGGCCTCTGGGCACTCTGGGGAAATGGAGGGTAAATCCAACTGAAAGGAAAGGAGGCCAATTCCTAAAAAATGCCTTTTACCCATGCTACAAAGTCCTGCCTGGATTTCCCAGACAGTGGTTGCTGTTGGCAAGTGGCGAGGGAGTGTTGGATCTCACCTGTGGCGAGCTTGATCCTCTGTTAACTGTAGTAAAGTTACACCAGTGAGTATGAGCTGAAGATCTGGCCTCTGTGAATTAAATAAAGGAGTTATTAATAACTTCGCAGTGAGTATGATTTGCAGGTGATCAGTGAGGATGGAGGTATGTCACACAATTCTGGAAAACTCTGGTTTTACACTGTTTTGCTGTCTGTCAGCCTGTGCAGTTACTTTTTGGTGGCCCGAAGCCTGCATAATCTGCCAAGGTCTCCCCTGAGCTGGTGGAGAGATGGCTCTGAACTGATCTGTTCACTGGAGGGGCCCATGGTTGTGAACCTCTGTCTGGCTTACTCGCATGCTGGAGTTTGGATCNCCGAAGCCTGCATAATCTGCCAAGGTCTCCCCTGAGCTGGTGGAGAGATGGCTCTGAACTGATCTGTTCACTGGAGGGGCCCATGGTTGTGAACCTCTGTCTGGCTTACTCGTATGCTGGAGTTTGGATCATCTCTTATTTAGCTACTCTTATTTAGCTGTTGAGCAGTGCTAATGTGAGAAGACGCTGAGGAGTGAGCAGTGTTCCAGTCCTTTGGCATTTTTGCCTTTAATTTATTAGGAAGAGGTACAGCCATCTCTCTTTAATTATCTGCCAGAGTTATCAAAGAGTCTCATCTCTTTTTTGGTTAAAGAAATATGTGGCCAAAAGGAAATAAAATATTAGTATATGTGAGTTTACCAGCTGAAATGGTTTAGAACATATTTACTCGGCTAATTCCACCATTCCTGCCCTTTCCTATGAATAAAAATACCATTTAAAAAAAGAATCAGAATGGGACATTTCCAGAGGAATATTACATTTCATAGGTATGGATTTTAACAGCCAATCTCAACCAAACAATGCACTATATGGTGCCAGGAATAATAAATCAGTGCAGCCCTCAGGACTGAAATGGAGAATTCCCTCTCCCCTTGTAGCTCCTTGGAACTTTAATCTGAAATATGCCACAAATCAAAGGATAACTTATTGGTACACAGGAATTCCCATGCTTGGTCAAATCTGATTTCCACAGAGTCTAGCACTTTGCTGCTAGCGGTGGCCAGAACCAGATGCTATAGAGAAAAGACCAAAAAGAGTTGTTAGCGGAGGAATGTTTACAGTAACATGTCTGCAGAGAACACTTAATTTTGCTAACTTTCGTCATTTAGGAAGGACTTCAGTGCACCTGATCTTAGCCATGTAGAAATTGGTGCCTGGTCCTGCAGACTTCTGGTTGGTGGAGAGAGACACAGGAGTCTCCAGAAGGCAATTCACCCCATTCTAAGGTATATTAAGGCTTGTTATTGATTTGATTAGAGAAAGCCTTAATGTTGTCTAAAGATAACCGCCTAAACTAAGGCATGAGGAATCCTAGTGACCTTTTTGTGCCCCTGAGCGTGGACACTTCTGCCATAGCATCCTTCAAAGGTCTTAGCTGTGGAGGGACATCCTTGCCTCCCAGGCGATTTCTTCTTACTGTGAGGGCTTTAAGTTTTTAAGGGAAGTGATCCAGTGGTTGTTGCCCAGGAGCGTTGCCCTGTTTCTTATACAACAGCTCTCTGCTATAATTTGGAGCAAATCTGATAGCTTCAAAGCAGTTGGAGACTCGCCTCCCATTTATTACAAGGAGGCAGCGAAAACGGTCGCAAACAGCGAAAACGGTCGCAAACAGGAGAATTGTTTCTCATTAAAGTTTTGCAGGTTGGGAAATGCCCTTCTTGTGTCTGGTCCATCTGCCCTGGTCACGAGGATGTTCTAAGGGCTTTTTCCCTGCTATTTTATTTGTTAATCCTTGATCCAACCCTGACTGTGCTTCTGGGGTTGAGCAGTCGTTTCAGAGTTTGGTTTCAGAGCTGCTCTTGTAGATGTGTCATGCCTCAGTTCCTCTAAAGGGCCATTTTTTGTACGAGAGAATTCAGATAGAGTATGGGGTTTGCCTTTGCTATGCATCGTTTTGTGTCCTGCTTTTAAGCTGTTTCATAACTGTAGGAGTTTGAAATGGAAGAATAATGATTTTTGTGATCTCTCATTGTGTGATGATCTTACCAGAACTAAAATTGTTCGTGCTGGTAGCCAGGAGTTGTCTCTGAATCCTCCTGTTCCCTTTTTGCTTTGGCTGAAACGGTGCAGATGGGGTATTGCACCAGGGCAGGGTATACGACTCAGTGTTGCTCTGCCTTGGTCTTCACAGTATTTTCCTTTAGTTTGCTTATTTTGACCACTGGGCAGTGATTCCCTGAGCCCACAATGACTGCAGTTTTTCTGATATATATATATATATATATATAAAAATTCATTCGGGACTTGTTTACTTCCTCTTTTACTATGCTGTATTTGTCAGAGTGAAATTTGCTCTTTATGAAAGAGGGAGGTTGTTATTTTCTTCTGACTCACCTTCCTGTATAATTGTCTAGCTCCGATGTGCCCCAGGCTATGTAAGATCTCAGTATTATTGTTATTAATAGCACTCCCCCATCCCAAGCATGTACACTTGCAGCAACTTCCCAGCATATGCAAGCAAGGCCAACCACAGAGTCAACAGGAGGACTCTATTATGCATGTGCTTAAGTGTTTGCAGGCACTGAAGCTTAGATTTTTGCAAGCAATTAGTGATGTTGTGCGCCTGAGCTTTGATGCCTCATTCAACACATTTTAGACGGGGCTGTTTATTGCAAAGCGCTGAGCTCTCTCGCCCTTTGAGCGCTGGGCCCCTTTCAGGTGTCTGGCTGGGCAATCAGGACTGGAGGAATTTGCTGGTCAGTCAGTTAAGGTTAAGTTAAGGGCTCTGGCAAGGAGCTTGTCAAAAGGTGTGTGTGTGTAAATGCCTGGGATGGACTGAATGCTAAATGAATTATTATAGACTCTCTTCCCCCTCCCTTTTCTTACAGTACACATCCTCCGTTCTTTTCTGTATCTGTATTAGTGCAGATCTCTTGCATGATCACATGTGCTTTCATGGGACATAGCTGTCATTTAGCATATGTTGTGGTGTGCTAACCTATTTCTGTCCCTCTCTAGACAATGTATTATGTCTGTAGATATTTATCCCTATTTGGAAAAAAAATATATTTAAAAGCAGTCATGTGGAAATAAAGTGCTGAGTTTATTCTTTTCAGTTACGGCATAAAAGTACCACCTAATCCATCCTTACAAAATGCTGCTTGCTTGTTGGCCTGGAGACAATAACTGTTTGAACAAATGAATAAAATACCTTTTCTTCCAGCGCATATCCTGCAGGTATGTCTTCACAGAGGAAATTCCATGGTAATGTTGCCAGGCTTGTCTAAGCCCATGTCCAGGGCTGAGTGCCTGAGCAATTTTGAGGTACGCACATCCTTGTTCAGTTAGTGTGAGTTTTATACTTATTTAATTCTTTTAAGTGAAGAAATCTTGGGTTAAGCTTAGAATTGTGGAAGGATTAAATGGCTTTTGAAGAGGGGGGGTATTGGCTGTCTGCTGGGAAAGGCAGTATAAAAGTGAGACTTGGGCTTGGGTTGTGTTTTGATCAAGAGCCAGTTTCAGGTGCTGATGAACAGGATTTGAAAATGGGACTTGTACAGCTGATTGTACGGTCTGTGCAGCTTAAGCTGAAATAATAAGGCCCAGGATCATACACATATTTCAGTGGGAGTTGGAAACCTGAGCTGGATCTGAGCCCAGCACTGTGGTGAGGAGCTGGGGCTGTCTTGTGGCCCACATGGAGGGAACCTGACAGGGGATTGTACGATTAGAAATATAATGAGCTCTGTTTGATTCTGGATTAACTTTGGCTGGCAGTTAACATGTCAGGCATTTTGGCAATGGTGAATCCTGTTCCTGTTCTCCTCTCCTTAGGGCAGATTGCAACAGAAAGTGAATTCTTTGTATGAACCGAACTCTCTGGAAGACTTAAGGTGCAGTGTTCCCATCAGTGCCCAACAGATGTGTTCTAAAGTGCTCATGAACTATGTAGAAGTGCTGCCGTTTTGAACTCCTGCAAACAGGCAAGAGATTCGCATGGGAAATTAAATGAGGGTAATTTTGCGGAGAGATACTGAACGCGGCTGCTAAATGAGTACCACAAAAATAAAACACAAGCAACAAGGGCTGTTTGCTGGAGCAGCTGGGGAGGGCCATAAATGACAACTGAAGGGGATAGCATGACTTGTAAATTGGTTCCCCTGCTTAAAAACTTGTCTTCACTTTAGAGAAGCTTTGGCATTTAGTGGAAGCCCACAGGGATGCCTTTGAGGTGAGAGTAGCAGGGAGAAAGCCCTGTTGAGAGGGGATTTGAAGGGCTGGTGGAGGAACAACACGGGCCAGGGAGATGTAAAGGGACTGTAAGTGGGGAAGAGCTAGAGAGGCTTGGAAGGCTTGAAGCATGCTGGGGGGAGAAAGGAGGCATGTGAGTACAATTGGATATTCAGCTTGAGTACAAACGGTATTCAGAGTTATGGCTGTTAGTGCATGGCTATGACTTCAGGTCATGGCGTCTGTTCGGGCCCCATCTGGCATATATATGAATCCAGACATGTCCTTTACTGCTTCTTGCTGTGGAAGGATGCCAAATGGTTCTCATTGCATGAACTTTCCAGGAGTTCCGTGGCATTGTTCTGATACCGCAGGAAGCGCAGGCTGTCTCCAAGTTTGTATAACCCCAACCTCTGCCTCTGCTCAGTTTTGAACCTCCTCTTCATCTATAATACCCAATTAGTGTTTTGAAGTGCGTGTGTGTGGGAAAACCAAACAACCTTTCAAGCTGTTGAAAAATGGCTTTTTACTTGAATGGAAAGTACTGCTTACGAATACATTTTCATTTGTAATGCCTATTTAAAATAAAAAAATCAAGTTGTATCTGAACCAGCTAAACAATACTGTTCACCTGTCATGTAACCTATATATCGGGCTTTAGTTCTCTTAATACTTTTGGTATTTTTAATATGTACTAAATAAGAACTTCTGGGGGAAAGTGAAATTGTGTAACTTGCAACATATCGATGCAAAAACAATTTTGAGGGTGATTTGGATTTTACTTTTGACTGCTTTCGGTCCAACCCTGTTTTCTTGGAAGGAAAAGTCAACATTTGAGTTAGGCCTCCAAAGCTTGGTCCTATTTCTACTACTGAAGCTTCAATCATGATCTCTTATTCTCCTGGGTAACTGTTAAGAAAACCACAAATTTCTGTGGGTTCCAGTATAGTTAGCACTTGGTCAGTGACTGGGAGAGGAGGGATGTGTCTGCAGAGCACAGCGTATTTCCTGAAAACACAGAAATGATTGCCTAGCCTATGTGATATGGGCTCCTTTTCATTCATGTCCTATGCAAATGTGTTCTCTTCCTTGCTGAGAATACCCGCTTGACCATCTGGTTTATGTTTGCTTTGCTCCTGCTGACAAGGAGGAGAACATTTCGGAAGGGCTGAGGAGGAAGGGTCTTGCGGGAGTCCTGTTCCTCATGTAAGCTAAGCCCAATCAGCAGCACTCCGGGGGGGGGCGCTGCAGGCACTTCCCGCTGACCTTGTGTGGCCTCTATTAGCAGAAGCAACGTGGCACCCAAAGCGTGGACGACTGCGGTATGTGCTGGCCCAACATCTGTTGATAGTGTGGGCTGTGTCATAACAAGGAGTGCTTTAATCATGTAATGAAAGCCACATTCCTGTAATTGTATAATATATGGACACAGCTTTGTAACATCACTTGTCTGAATGTGATACAAATTGGATGCAGAAGCTTAGCCTCTTTGGCAACAGCTTATTTGAGGATTGTTATTTTTATTTATAATATAATTTCTGTTGACTCCCTTACGCAATGGCATTGTATTTACCTTGTTATTGCATTGGGATTAACCCCTTAAAGCTCTGCTTACATTGACCCTGCCTGATACCGAGGTGATTGCATAGTTAATGGCAGGCTGAGTTCTGGTTCAATAGTTTTCACATCTGGGTCGATAATAAATGTATTCCCAGCTTAAGCAGTTATAAATGGCACAAATTCTTGTTCTTCAGAGCATGAAGCAACCACTGGTTGATTGGGATTAGGAAGGAGTGTAGTACAGGCCTTCTTGCAGCTTTTCCAGGAATAAATATGGATGGCCAGAAAGAACGAAATGGAGAGCTGGGCCGTCTGGGACATGACAAACTGCAGCAGATGGGCAGTGGACCTGCAGGGAGCAGAGCCACTGCTGCTCTCTGCTTACTGGAAGAGCAGAGACACAAAAACCTTGTCAAAAGCAGCAGTAGCTTCCCCCTTTAGTACTGTCATGGAGCAAAAAGGATAGAAATCTCTTCTTCTAGCAGCTGACGCTTAAGACTTGTGTTCTGATGTTGAATTGCTTTGATGTGCCTTTTTGGGATGAAGGGTTTGACTTCAAACTGATTCTTTCTTTGCCTTCTATGAACTGACTTTTCTTGCTGGTGTCCTCAATCCAAACGGGACAGTACAACCCAGGTCATGGGAGCCAGGTCTGCTGAGAGACTTTACGAGCTGCGGTGAACTTGAATTAAAAAAACCCAACCAAAACCATGTTTGAGGAGGGAAGTGGAGGAAGACACTTGATTGCAACAAGAATCAATTTCCTCTACTTGTAGTCCTGGCTATTTTTTCTCTCCCCTGATGATTACAGGTACTGTGTTTCTGGTTTAATTGGGGATTTTTCCATCCAGTGCTGAAGCAAACTGAAAGTTGTGCAGCCTTTTTCCCCACTCACATAATCACCACTGGGCTTTTCCAAGGTACTTTGGCTGACTTCTTGCATTGTCATCCCTTTTGAAGTGCAACAAACCATTAATTTCTTGAACTGTGCTGAGGTGTGCACTGGACTGTCCTATGCCTCAGCTGAAGCCATGACTTCACATAGGCTCTGTTTTTCACCTGTTGAATTTGTAGGCTTGAGCAGTTCTTAACTTCACACCAAAGACAATAGAAGTGCAAAGCTGCATATCCTGTGGTGTTTTTCTTGTGCTGACAGCGATACTGTAGGGCATCCTGTCCTTGGAGATCTCAAAAATTACCTGCTGTAGGCTCTATTTCACAGACACTAACTAGGGACATAGAGTGGTACTTTGCAGAGGCCAGAGTGAATCCTTAGAGAGTGGGCAAGAGTCTTCCCATGTCCTAACTCTCTACCCACTGGGTCATGCTGCTCAGGCTGCGGGTGCTCAGCCTCCTGTGAGCCTGTTGTGGCAAAGGGATGCAAATAGTTTTGCTCCTGCTTGTGCTAATGTAACTCTGGTAAATCTGCTGAAGCCAGTAAATCTGCTGGATTGGAACAGCCTGAAATGAGGAAAGATCTGTGGATGACCCTTTCAAAAAGTCTAGGACCCCTGTGGGGCTGAGCTCTTTGATAGCATCCTAAACTGGGTTTCAGCAGCCCTGCAGTTTGGAGGACATTGGCAGAATGACTTTGGGAAACTTGTTTAATCTTTCTTGGTTTCTGGAGCTATTGAAGTGAAAGTCCTTTTAAAGAAATACAAATGATGAGTAAGTCCCCAAAATGAACAGTGTTAGAGATTAGTGTTTCCTCTGGCAAAAAGCCTTCTCTGAGGGGGACCTGAAGAAGAGGGTGGGCTTAGCTGACCTCCTTTGGAGCAGTCTGGTACAGTGGAAAGCATAAAGATGTTAGACAAACCTCCTGGTATAGACGCATGCATACCTGCGTGCATCTGAACACATGTCCACAGACCACATGCGTGTATGTCTTTCAGACCATGTGGATGCATGTCCAGGCACCTGCATGTGTGTAACTGTGAAACTGCTGCTCTTATAGTTGTGCTTCTTTCCAGGGAGCAATGTGTGTTAGATAGGAGAGAAGAAATTTGTTGAGGAATATAGAAGTGGTTAGAAGCAGGCAGTGTGTGTATGAGAGTCAAGTGGCCTGAATATGAAATGTCACTCTTCAGGGAAACCTATGGCCAGACAAGAAGCAGGATTTCCACAGAGGATGCTTCCACTGCAGGTCTGGAAAGCCTAGGCCAAGCACTGATGGTATAATATCCATTGAATCTGAATAGATTCCCTTTTGTAATGATGTAAATTAGTGAGATTACTCAGCTCTTGTTCGGTGGCCTCAGTGAGAAGTTACATCTGATCTCCCTCTGGTCCTTGTATGGGCCTTGCAGATGTTTGAAAGTGGTGGAGATACCTGCTGGGCTTCGGGCAGAGCTATGTCTGCTCCTGTTGAGGGCTGAGCGTTTGGTGTGCTTGCTGCACCCTGAAAATTGGAAAGGTGCATAGGCTGGATAAGAGCAGCTTGTGTCTGCTGCAGCCGTGGTGTCTGGTGTGCAGGAAGGTGACGCTGTCAGTGTATGGACCCCTCCATCCCCCCCACCTCTCCCCTTCTCCCTGTTGTTTCTTTCTTTCGGAGTTTCAGCAGTTCCGTGTGCTCAAGTAACAGATCCCACCAGCAGATGAAATTTCTCCCCTGCTTTGCAATGAGAGCTATTACCTGAACAGGCTCTGTGTCGGCGCCTCATGTGTTGGTCTGTTCAGTCTCACTTGTCATTAGTTGATGTATAGTTTGAAGGTCCTTCTAGCTCCTCATTAAGTAGTGTGGCTGGTCTGGTTGCGTCTTTGTCTTGTTCTCTCTTTTATGGAGGACTCCAGGATCCATCCTGGAGAAAGCGCAGTGCCTTGCACAGGTGACTCCTGTGCTCAGGGTTGCAAGTGTAGCCGATCGCACTGCTGTTAATTAGTGTGTAACGAACAGGGCCAGGAAACTTTGGCTTTTCTCTGCTTCTTTATATATATATTTCTTTCCCTATCGGATACTCTTTCAGATGGCAGTGGCATGTGTGAGGAAACTTGTGCTGTCGCCTTCTGTGCTGTCCTGGGAATCAGCCAAGGAACGTTATTGTCATGCCCCTGTAATTTCCAAACTTTGAATTTTCTCAAGCCTGGCAAACTCTTGAAATACTGCTTGAGCAGACCTGCTGTACTGTGTCTAGCTAAAGCTTGGGATCACTCACATCATCTTTGCTTCCCAGCAGTGACCAGTCATCCCCTGAGGGGATGCGCCAAGTGCTGAGCAATCTGACCTTCCCTTGGACTTTCACTGCCTTCAGCTGCACTGGGGGTGGGTGCTGGGGGAGCCTCTGTGGTTTGCACACCAGAAGGGAGATGAGCTGGTGTATGTCTAAGGTGAGGCACACATGCAGGGACGGTGCCTTCGTGTATAAATGGGGGTGCGGGTTGTGATTTGCAAGATTTGTTTTTGTGTTAGTGATGGCAACAAAGTGTGGGGAAAACCCTCTTTATTTTGGACTGAACACTAGTGGGTTTTTTATCCTTATCAAAAAGGTAAATATTCTTGCCAAACACATTTTAATTTAACTCCTGGCTAAACACTCCGGTTCAAAAAATATATTTAAAAGATTGAAGTTACCTCTGGAAAATTTAGTATAGTTCAACTCTGGGGCGCTTGCCCCTCATTTGGAAGTGAATTGCCATTTGAAGTTAAATTTCAGGTTTTTCCCTTGATGGAAGCATTAGAGGCATTTGACCTGAACTTGTGAAGGACTTAAATTAACCTGAAACACCAAACCATTCATGAGCAGGATTTCATCCCTAGCTAATGCTTGTGTGCTTGGTTACTGTATCAGCTTGTCTGGTGATGTAGCAAGAGGACTGAATCTGGACCATGGATTAATTTCACTGGGGTAAAAAACTCATTTTCCACAAGGACATCTACTATTCTGTGTCATTCTTCCAGCGTTTCCAGATGCTGTCTGGAAGGAGGTGTGCTTTGCCTGGCTGCAGTGGCAGAGGGCCACTGTGCTCCCAGATTATCCACAGGACTTCAGTAAAAACAAATGCTATAGCACCCATGCAGTGCATGGCTTTTGAGGTAGTGCGAATAGTCCCAGATAGTATTTGGAGATCCGTATCTTATCCTTCAGCCCCTGAGGGCTTGTGAAATCTCAGCCCGTTTACTCTCTTGCTCCTGAAGTAGCTCATATAAGGGAAAGGCGAAAGGGAGAGAGGGAGAGGGAAGCCCATTTGGAAACACTTGTGAAGAAGGAGACAACGTGAATTTATATTCTAATGGGGGGAGTTTGGCTGTGGGACATCTGAATGAATACAATCCGATGAGTTTCATTAAGGCTACACCTCATTCTTTTAATTAACTTCTTGTTCTTGTCCTTGGTGAAGTAGTAATTATTTTTTAATTAGCCCAACACTGCATTGCAGAGCTAGCCAACCCTAGCCTACTCTGAGAGGTGTCATAAGAATTAAGTTAATTAGCTTGTCACCATCCCAGTAAAATATGGGTGTGTTTGGCAAAAAGGAAAAAAAAAAAAAAGACCTTTTGCTGGTCCAAGGTTAATTAAAAAACACGGTGCACAAGAGTGTCAGGTTGGAGAGAAGCACATCCTGGGATTTGGCTAGTGCTGTGGTTCGTATCCTATGTGGACTCAGTGGCAGAAAACCTATGTATGACTGGCATAACTCCTTGGTTCCTCGTGGCCCTCTTGCAGCCTGGGGCTTGGACCGCGAGTCAGCTCTGCAGCTGGGCTGTGGGTTGGTGTGTGAACTGGAGCATGAGGCTCGGGCTGTGGATGGCGAGAGTGAGCCTGGAAGTTGCTGCCAGCCTGGTCTGCAAAGCGGAGGCCTCCTCTCCTAGTAGCTGTGGTTGTGGAGATGGGAGGCGATCTGAGATCTAAGCCTGTCACCGTACTCTCTTCTGTGCAATTTCTGCAGTTTTCCCTGGTGAACAAATTTTTTTCAGGTTTCAACATCTCGCAGAGTTTGAGTATTGGACCAGAGGAAAAAGCCCACAAACACTTAAGAATTTGTAGAACTGATCCATTCCCACCAGTTGTTTTGATTAAACTGAAAGAAGTTATGTAAAAACAAGCTTTAGGGTTAAAAAAGCTATTTTCTCTGTCAAAGTCCATCTTGGTGAGATATTTTCCACGACAGCAGCAAGCCCGTGTCACTACACACCCTGGGTTAGCCCCGTGTCTCTGTCAGAAGCATGGCCACGAGTGTTCTGGTGTGGTGTGGCAGCTTCCCTTTCACAGAGCCCAGAGAAATTAGGCTTTTTTTTCAAGCTTCATCTTGTGCTTATTTGACAGTTCAGCATTACTTTTTGTAAGAAGGCGATTTCTAGCTCTCCCAATTGAAGAGATGAACTTTAATATATGATCCCTGTGGGATTTAGAGCTGTCTCCTAAATCTCCCCAGATGATAATGGCTCTGCTCTCTTTGCTCCAAGGGAATCCTTCTTTTTTTTCCTAGCTGTGTTGCCAATTGCTCCTTCTCCTGGATGGACTTGGTGTTCATCAATACGTTTCCCTGTGTGGTGTCCCAGGAAAGAAAGATGGTCCTGGGGGACCCGTCCTGCTTACCAGTGATGGGCTGGGGATTAAATCCACGTGGTCAGTTGTCAGAAGCAATCTGTTTATCTGTGTAACATTTAACCAAGGGTGGAGAAACTTGAGCAGCCATGAGCAATGAGCGTCTTTTTATGACTTTGAGTCTGTTTAGAAAAGGCCAATAGGTGGAAATCGGCAAATAGGTGGAAAACCTTGTTCTGTGATGTGTTGTAGCCACTGGCTTTGTGGGGTTTAGGAGAAACTTCTGTGGAGAAACTTATACCATAATTTTCTGTCTGTCAATTCTTGAGGATTTCTTCAGATCAGAGCTGAAGATATTTTTATAAAGAGATTTTTGGAATATTTCATGAACTGGGCATATTTTAGAGGAAAATACTGATGAATATGAACATAATTCCACATAATGTCTTTTCCCCAGAAAATTCTGACTCTTTCCTGAAAAGCAATTATCTTTGATAAGGAAATGGACATCTTTTTGTCCAAAATACAAAATCATTCAGGTTAGAGACCTCTGTCTTTTTCATTGCAAAGTCAACATTTTCTGTAGGCAGCAGGCTGCTTTTTTTGTGGAGAATGTTACATGATGAAAAAAAGTGTCTATCAGTAAAGCTTTCACAGAAAACTTATGACCAGCCCTGCTCTAGAGCAGCTGGCCACCATCAGAGACAGGATACTGGGTAGACAGGCCCCTGCTCTGGTCCAGCAGAGTGATTTTTATATTCCAATGTAAATAATCATTTAAGAGGTAACTGTTTGGGGCTCCCTTAAGCTTTCAGCTGGGGGTCTGCGGGCTCGGTGTTTCTAACGCAGCAGAGAAGGCTCTTAGTAAAAAACTGAAGGGGAAAAAATAATTCCAACAACCCCAGTGGTCTCCTTCAGAGAATAAGGATATTAACTTCGGCTTTAATAAAAACATAATGTTAACTAATCTACTGTGAAGAGCTTCAACTGCAAACTGTAGCAATTTACCAGTGAAAAATTGGAAGGGGACTGAGAGTTGGAGGGAACCTGCAGTCATTAGCTGCAGATTAAACGTGAATTAAATTACTTCTGATTGTTTCGATCCGTCCATCGTGAGGATTGTGCCTTTCCAGCATTCCTCTGCTGAAAGGAAGAAAAGGAAGCTTTGGCTAGATTTGAAGCCTAGCTGTGGTGGAGATAACATGAGAAAGTGGGATGCGGAGTGCTTATGAATGCACAGATTCTGCAGTGTTTGAGGTGGCCAAGGCTTCTGGTGTCTCTGGTTCTGCCACTGCAAATACTGCTTTTAAAAGTAACACTTCTGTTTTTGGATCCCTGGACATACATCATCGTGGCCATGTATCTCTAGGATGTGAAAAGTGTTTCCAGCAGTAAGATGGGATAATGCTGCATCCTCAGGCTGGAGAGTGGAGGCATCCGTTCCAGCTGAACTTGTAGAATAAGCTCAGTTGAGGAGCAGTGCTGGGATCAGGTCTGCTCGAGGCTTGTGTAATTGTGTGTGCTTCCAGGCATTTTTCATTGCTGTGGGGAAGTCAGTCATGCGAATACCTGGTGGTGTGTCAGGGAATGGCTGGCTGTGGACTCCTCAAGTCGCTGCTCGAGTAAGAGTCACTGGAACAGCCCCCTGAAAAAGACCTGTTTGCTGATATCTCATAAAACATATGCATTTTATGTGGTACAACTGGTTATATTTATTAACCACATGGATCCTGTTGCAATGCAGATGAACACTCAATCAGAAATGACTAGAAAGTCTGAACCAAAAGCCTTGTGTCCCATTTTTGAGGGCATCTGGACCTTGTGAATGGCCTTTGCCTGTAACTGTGTTGCAGCAATGGATAACCTAATTCTGAAAATTTTCCCTGCTTAAATTGGAGGGAAGTTTGGATTCAGCATCCATTCCACTCAGATCTAAGGCTTTCCTTCTGCCTCCAGGATGTTTACTCCTGATCGTGTAGTCTTGCCTGAAGAGACAGAAAAATGTCAGCAACCTGCAAACATCCAAAAGACCATTCCAAATTGTGTGAACAATACGCAGAAATGAAATCCTAATTGCATGGCATATGGCTCATCCCTACAAACCTTCATACTCAAAGAGCTGGGGGCTAATAACTATTCAAACAAAGCGGAGGATATGTTAAGGCGATGCCTGTCTGAGCTATCAAGCCTCATTGCTTGCGAGAAACACATAATCCCTTTTAATCTCATTCCTTGCATTCTGTGTAGCTGTAAGGCTGGGTTTCAGTAAAACTGATTTTCTGGTTGATGAGCAGAATGTAAAGGAGCTCGGAAGATGCTCGCTGTAGACACAGCACGTTTGTTACAGTGTTTGCTGCGTGAACAGGGAAGAGACAAGGAGCAGGGCTATAGCCCAGGTCCAGCCTGCTGATGTAGCTTCAGGGTACAGGAATGTCTGTGTCCAGCACCGCCTTGTTAGGAAGTGAATTTCAGGTTGCAGGTTTTCAAACAGAAGGGAACAAGAGCAGTCTTTTCCCTGTGGGGTTAGACCAGGGGGCCGCTTGCGGCCTTCGGGTATGTGGCCACGTGAAATTGGTGGCATCTTCTCTAACTGCAGTCCCCCGTAATTTTTCAAAATCCTCCATCAGGTTTAGTAATACTCCATGTTGTTCCTATAGCTTTTGGCCTGGCTGGTAGTCAGCTGAGGGAGTGTCTCCAGTAGAGGAATAGGACTCTAGATGATGATTTTATTTTAGCATGCTAAGACGTAAGGCTTTTTCTCTGGGAAGTGAAAACACAAAACCAAAGTCATCTGTAACCTGAACATTTCCAGTTCCTGAGATCTTTGGAATGGGGGTAGCTGACATGGGAAACGCTGACCTTTTGAGAGGAGCATGCGAGTGGCATTGTACAATATAATAAGGCTAGGGTAGCGGGGGTTTTCCCACTGGGGAAAAAATCAGGTTGTACCTTTCAGATTGCTTTACTACACACCCAGAGTTATGGGAGTGAGCAGTGTGGGCTCTGGGGATGATGTTGTGTTGCTGGATTAGCCTGGACTTGACCGGGGAGTATGTTAAATCCTGATGTATAGCTGCTAATGTCCAAGTTGTTTTTCATTTAGGAGTAGGGTGGAGACTGGTACAAGTCTACCCTAGTGAGCAGAACCACTCCTGGATGGTGGCTCCGATGAAGATGAAACCCTCTTGAGGTTTAGCATGTGGAAGCAAACTCTGATGCTTCTATCTAGACACTGTGATGGGTGGTGTCGTGTGAATGCTTCCAAGACAGCAACTGTAATAAAAAATAAATCCGTCTCCACCTCTTGTCATTTTCTTGTGTAGATCCACAGAGACCAGTGGGATTTTTAGCTCAGCTTCAATCCTAATTGGTTTTCTTCTCTTTAATAGTCCACTGTTTGAGAATCCCAGACTAACTGTGCTGTTCCTAAAACAGCTCCATTGTGGCTGTTTTGTCATCTTTAATAGGCTCTTTGAGCAACTCCAAGCTTAGCGGAGCTACTCCACAATTGGATCAGTCTGCAGGACATAGTCTGAGGTGTTCAGAAGAGCTTGGGAGGTGTGCAAAAGACTTGTGCCAAGTCCTTTCCTTGTAGTAGCCTCATTTCACAATGTAAACAGCACTCTGGGTTTTATTTTTGCTTACATGGCAGAATAAAAAATTAAATATGTGGGAATCGTCATTGGTGGGACAAATCAAAGTTCATCTGAGGGTTATTTCACCCTCTTCATTAAAAGTAGATTAGTCTCCAACTAAAATATTATGTGGCAAAAAGAGAGGAGAAACATTCATTCTGGATAATGTTGAGATTGAACATAGTGACCTTCCTGGCTCTTCTCCAAACTGATTGACTTTTTTTAGTAAACTATTTGCTGAAACTTTATTTTTTGGTCTGCCCTCACCCATCCGTTGCTGAGCCCTGCAGATGGGATCTAGTTGAGCCCTCCCTGAGATGCAGCACAAACCGATGGGCTGAGCTTAGTAAGGACTGTTATTTTGGAGAGGGCTACATTTGATAAAGCCTTCCTCTCCTAACTGGAGTGGTTACAGGTGTTTTCTTTTTGGTGGGCTTCATATCCTGTGAGCTAAAGCTGAAACAGCAGCAGCCTAGGGTAGAAGCTGAGGGTTTGGTCAGTCATGGGCTGTGCTATGGAGGGACCCAAGTACTGGTCAACACTGGGAGATGTTTTCTTCTAGCTCTCCATCCCAGTCTGCTGTTAGCTGTGCTTTGGCTTCTGGGTCCCTGTGAAGGAGACCACCTGTTTCAAGCTTTAGGAAAGGATTTTTTCTTTTTTTGCCTTGGGCAGCAGACCGGAATGAGGAGCCAAGGCCAGAGAGGCAGACAGTGACCTCTGCTCAAGCAGAGCAGCAGAGCCCGGTGAGCAATTTCCTGCTGTGGCAGCAAACAGGGCCGGGTATCCAATGTGAATAACTCCACTGATTTCACCCCAGGAGCTGGCTTCGCAGTGGCCGTTGTACCTTTAGACGGAGCAAAATCTGGGACGTGTAAATGATAGCCGTGGAATATTGTTTTGGCAAGTCTGCTGTTGTGTTTTCATGGACAGGGGAAGAGAGAATAGTGTTATTCTGTCCCTGTCCCCCCTCCCCCCCCAACTCATCCTAAAATACTGCAACAGACGTCACTGAAGGGGTGGGTAGGGAGAACAACACAAAGATAATGACACTGCTCCCCCCGCCAAGCACCTCCCTCCCTTTCTTTTTTATCTTCCCTCTTTGTCTCCCGTTTCTGAGCTAAGAGGATTTTTTAGGCACAGCAACGAGCTCTCGCTTTGAACTTGGAATATGTATGTTGCAAAGAAAGCCCCTGGACTGTCCTTACTTAATATGCCCAAATATGATTAGTGTCAGACTGTGAAATATCGCTTCCTTATCTCTAGGAGCCAGCAGACAGGAACATTTCTAGGGATCGGGATCTTTTTATTTTTTTGGCAAAACGCAGACTTTGAGAAGGAGATGGCTTGTGTGCACAGTCTCTTCACTGGCATAATTCTCGTAAGCCTCTGGAGAATCTCCCTGTTTCTCTCTCCTTCTCTCTCCCCCTCTCTGCTCTCTTTTACTCATTCATTCCTTGCCTCATCCCTCATCTGCCTTGACACTAATTCATGATCAAGGAACGTAATTTTCAAAATGGCAGATGGTTTGAAGTTGAATTTCATTCTCAGCCGTGTCACTGTCTTGCCTACAGCTGAGGAGCAGCCCCTTCTCTCTTGCTCCCCATCAGAGTTAGGCTTGAAGAGGTGCTTCAAGAAGATGCCCTGGTTGTGGGAACTAATTATTTGGGCCATCGCACAGCTGCATTGTTGCTGTTTATCTGCTGAGCAATGCTGCTTTGATGATAAAAAATGCCCAGCCCAATTTATTTACATATTAAGGGTCTTGCATGTCAACAACTGCAAACTGGATAAAGGATTTGTATGTCCTGTAATTTCATGGATCTGTTCAGTGGTTTTGTTGAGCTGAAGGTGGGAGAGGAAAGAAAGGAATTAGTATTAAAATGCGTTTCCATCCTTGCTTCTTAACTGATTGCCAAAATCTCTTTCCTTCCCCTCGCAAAATCCCAACTGTATGGAATAATAGGAGAGACTCATTACAAATGTATCACTTCAGGGCCTTGGAATCCTTTTGTTTCCGATTCTCTTTGATCTTCAGATGGGCTAAAGATAAGAACTAAGACTGCTGTTTAATATCTTCAGTCCAGATCTGGAGTTCACGCTGTACAGAGGAGAGTTCTGCTGAAATCAGACCCTGGATTTTGAGCTCGTTCAAGTAAAAGCGTATTTGAATTGCAGGCTTTGGTTGTGATCTGTTTCTGCTTGCAACTTGGAAATGTTTAGGATTTAATGTATACCAAGTTTAATACTCTTACATGCACCATTGGCCTCTACTCAAAAGGATTAGAGCTCCTCAGTTGAAGTCCTAAACCTTAATACTGCTCTGAAAGAGTCTTGCCTTTAAGTAACAGCATACAGCACTGGACTTCAAGCTGCAGGAGCACTGATCCTGCTGCCACTGCATGCTTCCAGGCTTGGCTGGTTTTGTGCTAACTGAAAAGTTTTATGCAATCATGCGGAGCGTTCAAATTGTATCAGAAATGTCCTTGCTATTTTAGATGAAATCATGAAACTGCAGGTACTGCTCTAGATGGACCCATCTTCTTTGAACTGTTTCAAAGAGTAGATGTCCTAGTTGTAGACAAAACTGAAGGAGAAAATAGCGAGATTGCTGTGAGAGGGATCATGTAGAGATGTTAGCTCAAAGATTGAACTGAACCCTGAAAATCAAGGAAGTGCTGGTGTGAGGAGTTTGTTGGCTTTGAACACTGAAGTGGGGTTTTTTTTTGAGTAAGGGTTGACTGTCAGGGATTCGGGAAAGGCCTCGTCCTCCAGAAGAGTCTGCAGGTGAGCAGATAAGGTCTGGGAAAATGTGACCTATAAAAGAAGAAATTTTGGTGTTTTAATGTGCAGGAGACAGAAGGAACAGACCGCATGAGTGCAAAAGCTATTGTGAAGACATTCAGGAGGAATTCTTAATCATGTTGCCCTAGGTTTGCATTACAGAAGGAGCTGTAACTGGTAGGATTGTCCAGCCGTGAAGGCAGCAAAGCTCTGGAAGAGGCATGGAACAACTGAAGGTGTTTAGTAGTTTCCTGGAACGCATCTAACAGGAAAGACATGGGCAGAATTGATCCTGCTTTGGGGTAGAAGCAGAAGACTACACCAGCCTTATGGCATCCCTTTCATCCTTCTTCTGTAGGTATTCAGAAAAACTGCTTTAATTCTTGATTCACTTAGCAGGCACCTTAAACCAGCTCAGATTCATTACAACAAACTGCCAGAGGCTGTAGGGAACGTGTTACATCATAGTATTATTTATTTTCTTTTGTCTTTTGGGATCATTTACCAGCCTGCTTTGTTCATAATGGGCCTCTTGTTTGACATATTCATTGATAACCAAAGTAGTGTTTTCTTGACTGGAAAACACTGACTTTGAGGTTAGGGCCTTCAAATGTGTTCAGTATTTGCCAGCCTTTCTCCGGTTGAAGCCTGTGGCAATAATCCTATTGATCGCAGTGAGAGTGGAATTCATGGGAACAGAAAATAAAAGGAAGGCTTGGAAATCCTGCTCTGAGCATTTTGTGACTCAGATGTCAGAGGAAACACGATGTAATCCAGTGTCAAAGGCACTCTGAAACCTTTCATGAAGATTTTTTTTTTTAAATAAAAGTGACCTTTTAAATAGATTAACATTTTTGAAGCAAAAAAAGGTCTATTAGCATGAAAATAGGGGGAGTTGAATCACTTCTCTCAAGGTGTTGGAACAAACCCCAGGATGTTGTCTTTTCTTGCTGAGGAAAAAACTTGACCGAAGTGAATATATTTTGAAATATGGAATAGATTTCCAGGTTAGCTTTGTTGGCATCAGCAGGGGAGAGGACTCTCAGTGGAGAACAGAAGGAGCCTCACCAAAAAGTAGAGGATATGACACTGTGGAGCCATAGTTACTGTGACGGATGAGCATCTCCCTGCGCACTGCTGTGAGTCTTGTGTGATCGCTGGCCTGGGAAGGGAGTCTTACATGACACTGATGCTTTCTGGACCTCGGTCACCCACTCCTGTGACTCTTGCTGAGCGTGTCTCTTCCATGGTTCTTCATTCCTCTGGGCTCACAGGCCACCTTCTATATTCCTCTGCTCAAGTTCTGTGAAGTAGCTGGCTGGGAAAAATAGTGAAAACTGAAAGTTTGCCGCCGTCCTTTGCGTCAGCGTATGTTCAAGTTCTAGCCATGAAAATTGCTCTTTTTTTTTTGAACCCATAATAACATTTTCTGTGAAAACCTTCAAAGATTTTACTTCTCCCTGCTTGATTTGTGAACACAAAAAAGCTGGTTATAAGTTCAAATGCTTGGTTTTGTGACTGTGATTGATTCTTGTAGATATACTTTGCTCTTGTCAGATTTTTGGTTCTCAAAATACCAACTGGAATAATATACTCAATGTGACCTCTGTAATCTTCTGCTCGGATTTAAGTTCAGCAGAGATTCCTGCCTATAGTGGTGCTGCTCCCGTTCAAGTACGCTGAACAGTAACGGCTCCCCAGAGTTTCGCAGCCCTGCGGCTCAGCTCTCGCTTCCAGCCAGAGTTTTGTTTGTGTTAGGGCAGGTTTGCGCTGTCGTATATTGGTGTTTTTGATTCTGCTCTTGGCTTCACAACAGCCTCCTGCACAGCCTGGGATTGAGCCTGTGTAAGGTAGTAAGTAATGCTGGGCCTTAGATGTGGGCTTTGTAGCCAAACGGCTGCATGTCAGGACTCTTCACTTCCGAGTGCTGCATGGACCCCAAAGAATTAGGTATCTAATATATGGAGTCAGTGCTTCTGTCCCCTGGGTGGGTCTGAGTGTTGTGGTTAGATGGCTCCTGTGTAGTGTTCCCAGCCCAGATCTGCCTTTTGCAAATAGGCGCTCATGATTTGCAGTCAGATTCCCTGTAGTTTCACCCTTGCTTTTCTGCGGCTCTGCTGAGGTGTTTCCTTCATACCTAGTGTCCATGGAGTTCTTCTATCCCTTTCTCCACCAGATGAGATTCAAGCCCATCCATCTCTTCCACGGCTGGGGCAAGCTTGTTGCTACACTATTTAGGTACCTGCATTGGGTCCAAGTTTTAAAAAAAAGTGGGAAGTCTTACTTGCATGTGCTGAAATTTAGGTTTGTACTAAAGAGAAGGAGTTACCTACCCAAGGATACAGGCAGGTGTCCTTTACACTGAAAATGTGAAGCACTCTATAGAGTGCAAAGTAGATGTTCTGGTTAGAATTGGTATGGCAGTGCAAGATGTTACAGTCTAAAACGAAAAAAGCTTATCTGGAATCTTAGAAATGTTTCTTTTCTGAAGGCAGATTGGTATGAGGTGTGAATTCTTGGTGGGAACAAAGGACAGAGTGGCTGAGTGAAAGCTTTCCATGCAGGCAGGTGGGACAAGACAAAATCCTATGGAAGCTTACATTAAATCTAATACAGAATTTGGGAAAGTCTTTGCTTTGCCAGCGGGTAGATCCCACACTGGCAATGATTAGGAGTTTTTGTGCAGAAAATATAAGCTACTGTACTCGGGTTCTTTTCTGACAACAGAAACAATTGAAAAACTGACATGCTGCGTGCTTTCCATCTCTGCTGCCTTGCTGCACTAACTGCTCCCTTCATACCTGGCTAAATTCATGCCTTAGCTTGAAGCAAATTTGCCAGTGTGTCTAAGGAGACAAAAGAGCAAGCGTAACGGTGAGAATCATTGTTCAAGGCTCAATCCAAAATTGCTTTCGCAAAAGCCAAATGTCAGGATAAAGGCGATGGCTTGCAGGGAAGCCTCCCTCTTCCTCTAGAAACAGGCAAGCAAATAAAATAATAAGTACACAGCTCCCTGTATATGTTAGTGCAGTTAGTGAAGCATATTGTAGGGATATCTCATGCAGCATCAAATTCTTGCTGTAGCTTCAGGGGATCTGGCGTGCATAGCACTAATTGATGCCTGTTTGCCCCCTGCTGAGTGGTGATGGAAGCCGAAGCAGTACTCGGGCCTCTCACAAAGAATTGTAGTGGCTTTGTGGTGAGTTATTACCTTGGTTTATCCACAGTTCCTGGTCAGAATGTTGTGTTGTTAACACAGGGACTGTGTGCAGTTCATGTGTTCTTCAGCTGTCGTGTAAATAACTTGTGTTGCTGGGATCAGAGCATTTCTCCTGGATAATAGCTGTGATGGGGTTTGCTTGGTGCTAGACTCATTCTCTGGGTGTAATCTGTGCTGGGGGCTCTTACCAGCTGTCTTCATATGGGAACTACAAGGAATATTAATCTTCCCCAGTTTGGGGACAGATTTGTATGTTTTATTTGGTGTATTTCTATGCTTCCCTGTTTTCAAGAAAGACAAATATCTAGACGCTGTCAAAACCTTTTACAACATATGATAAAACGGCTCCAGTGTATAGCTTCTGCAGGAGCCTGGGCTGTGGCAGAGGAGCCGGCTGATGGAGCATGGCCATCGCACCAGCTGATGTCTGCGATCTGGACTTGCTTTGGGCAGCTGGTCTCTGTACATGTGAATACAAACAGCGCTTTTCTTCTCATCATCATCTGTGTGTGGCCTGCACATCTCCGACTGACCGTGCCTGTCCAGTAGGAACTGCTTGAATGGAGACAGCTGGACAAAGAAGGGGGCAAGGAGTCTGTCCGTGGGTCATTCTGGCCACCTCAGTCTGTCGCATCTGTCACCTCAGTTTAGTGAAGAGCGGAATAAGGTTCCCTGGAATCATCAGAATCCAATGGTTCAATGCAAATTGTTAAGTGTCCTTTAGGTGTTAGATGTTCTTTGTCACTGTATTTGCTTCAAAACCAGGCAAATGAAGCTGTAATTCCTAAAGTAATTATGAGTTTTCACAGCCTTTTCCAGCCCTCCTGGATACCATAAATATTTCGGTTTGGGTGGGTGCTTTGCTGTCAATATTTTACAGCATTCTTGTATTGGAAATGTGCTGTGCTTTGGCTGTGTTCGATTTCTGGGTACCGGGGTGTTCATGGGATGGAAGGTGTACCTCGTGGTGGCCACATTTGAGAAGGTCGTGGCTTAACCCTTCATGTATGCTGAGATATCACTTCTCTGTGTGGCTAAGTATGGACAGGTAACTACAGGAGCAGACAGAAAAGATGCCACTGCAGAGGCTTGATACCTAAACATATTTGAAGGGCCACGTGTATCACCATTTCTAATCTATCTTCTCTTTCTCTGCTTGTTAATTCAGAAATACCACCCTGAAAGCCCCTTTATAGCTCTAGGGCAGGTGGCTAGCTTAAATCTACCTCATTACTTTTGATGAATAAGACTTCCCCAGTTTTCTGGACAGGTGGCTAGTGCCAGAGTCTGTAGCCTTACTTTAAGGCCAGGAATGTGCTCTGGCCGTGTGTCAAACCAGCAAACCTTTTATGCCAAAGGACTCTAGATTCACTGTTGTGTCAATTCAATAGATGAAGAAAACAAAGTCACAAAGGGTGAAAAAGCAAGTGACGTGTAATGGATGGTGATGAGTGTTTGCAGCACCTAGCATGTGTTATCCTATCTTTGTTAGCTAGCATGTTAAGGGGGGAGCTGAGGAAATAAATGAAATGCAGAGAAGAGGTTGTGAGTTGTTAGTGGGGGAACTTCTTCAGTCAGCTATTGTGGTTCTGGTTAACTTGAATATAAGTGTTGGCCTGATGTTAAATTGTCCCACACAGATAGTACATACATACAAGGTTGCATACACAATCAACAAAGGACTTTGGAAACCCATACAGTCCTTTCTTGTTTCCTTATCCATCAACAAGCTACCAGGGTCTTTAAGTTATACAGGAAGATACCTAATTATTTGGCTGAATTGGTCTTAAGAAAACAATTAAGTCCTCTCTTACTATGAAGATCTGCGTGTATGAGCCCAGAATAAGACTGAGCTGAAACTCTATTAGTGTGAACCTGAATTCAGCCTTTTACGATGCTCAAAAAATGTTGTTAGCTCTGCTCTTTCATTGCCTTTGGCCTTCCTGGGTTTGACCATACTGGAAATTGAAATGTCAAATAGCAGCAGTAAAACTAAGCCCTCTTGTGATGCTTCCAAGAAGAACAGGAACTTCCAGAAATCTCCTGAGAAGGGTTTAGCTCATGAGGTTTGCAGCCCTGTTCAGCCTAAATCAAGGAGTCTGGAGAAAGCTCAGAGGAAACACCCAAGCTTTCGAGCACTTCATCACACCGAGCCCTTGTAGGCTCTCCCGTTACTGATGCCTGGTTATACACTATTCCTCATCAGAGGCTCAGCATGTCTCCTGCACAAATGAGCACTGTTCAGCCCCCCTTTTCCATCCCATGCTGTCTTCTCTGAGTCCTGCTTCCTTTTAATTGTCTCTGAAGAAAAGTTACTTGCCGACATAATTTTCTCTTGGAATTATATTACAGCTTCTAAACCGAGCCTGGGTCAGCAGTATCACATGGATAAGAGACTCTTTTCCTCTCATGTGATACCATTTTAGTAGAAGATTAAGCTTTTAACCCTGAAATAGAAGCAGCTTTCCCTCTTGTCCCTCCCTGTCTCTTGTTATCGCTCCCACTCTTTTTCTTTTCTTTTTTTTTTTTTCCTCAGGCCTCATCATTTAGATACGACATCATTTCTGGCTGCTAGTCTAGTGAGCAATCCATCCTGAGACTTGATCCGGGGACTTAATTAAGTGTGAAATTGAAGGGAGAACCGGCACAAGAAATGGACGGGGTCCTGTGAGGCAGAAATTTTATAAGTCACTAGAAAGCAGTGGATATTCTCCAAGATGCCAGGAAGTTATTGACTGTTATTGCTCAGCACTGTGATGATGAAAGTTATTTAGGTACCTAGAAGGTATTGTCAGGGACTATTTTGCTGTGGGCCTCCTGCATTTAAGTGAACACCACTGCTGGCTTTGTGCCTGAGTGGATACAGCAGTCTACCTGTGGCCTTGGATTCCTTGCTTCTCTTGTATAAGGCTTTGCAAGGCAAGATCAGCCTCAGAAGTGAATGCTGTGCTTAGTTTGAGCTAATGCTCTTAGCTGCACAAAGATACTCCTTTTGTGGTAGGAGGGACTGGCTGATTCCTGCTGGGAAGTCACGTGTGCTGGTTTGTGCTGGGAAACAACGCAGAGGTCCAGCTCTACAGCCTCCCTCTCTGTCCCCAAAAGGATCTAAACTCAGAGCGTGGTGTCTTGGGATGGTGTAGTGTCGGTCCTGTTGCTGCAGTGCTGGGGAGGGTTCCTCCCTGCACCTTGGCTGCTCTCCTGGGCTGACCTCTTGGTGTGGGTTTGCAGCAGTAGTTAGGGACTCGGAGTAGGGCTGTAGCTGACTTGCTCCCATGGGTATGGAAACCCTACAGCTACAGGGCAGATCACTAGCTTTAGGGTTTTCTCTGGGGGAGATTTGTTATATGAAAAGTCATTGTAGGTAGATTTTGGCCTGAGCTGTGCCTGGGCACTCTTGCTTATGTTTATGGGTGGAAACTTTGATCTCTGAGGGCTTTAGTGTGATAGAAATATATTTGCTGGGGGCCTTTGAGGACTGGGAAGCTGAGCAGGGGTTGAGGATCCCTGACCACTGCAGCTGATGCTGAACACTGCAGGTGTCAATGCTGTTCCTGCACGGGGGGAAGTGTGAGGTCACATTGGAGACCTGGGGTGAGCAGGGCATCCACGGGAGCAGCCTGGGGCTGTGCAGAGATGCTGCTGGGGGTGCTGGAATTAACATTGCTGTATTGCGCAGTGTGGTCTCCCGTCAGGGCTGCCTAACCAGCTCTGCTGTGTGACTCCTGCGACCTGAGTTAGCCTGGCTGGGCTGCCCAGCAGCTGCAGGGGGGAGAGGTCCCAAAGCCTCGTGTGCAGGACCAGCAAGTCAGCTCCGTCCTGGCCTGGTAATCTCTTCCCCCTGCAGCATTGCCACTAAAGATCTTATTTCTGCCACGTGAGCAGGAGGCTGCTCTCCTCCCACTTTGCAGCACTGATGGCTAGCTTTGGTCAGCGGTGGGTTGAAGCAGCAGGATGGTGTCAAACGTTTCGACCTGGCAGGGGGGTGCTCAGCCCAGAGCCAGCAACTTAATCACGCCAAGGCAGGCTCCCTCCTGCTGTCCCTGTGACCTCTGGGGTTTGCAGGCCAAACGCTCGTGCTTCCAGAGAGCCGTGCCAGTGATCGCTATCCTCTCTCACACCGCCATTCCCCTCTGCCTTGTGGAGAATGAAAAAGAGAGTGATGCACAGGAATCTGATCCCTTTTGAGATAATACATTGTTCAAAGGCACTTGCTACCCATTAGAGAGGCAGGAGAGCATCCATCCTCCAGGACCTCTATTTTCTCTCACCTTACCTTCCTCTTCCTTCATCCTCTCCTAATGTCATGAGATGGGTTTACAGATTTGGAGGGGGTATAGTTGTGCAGCAAAGGTGTCCAGGTGCTTGGATGTCAGAGTCTTGCCGAGCCTGTTGTGTGCAGGGACTGGCTGTCGCTGCAGGGTGCAGAGCTGGCAAAGGTCCTCCTTGGGGCAAAACATCTTCCTCCTGTCCTTGCCTGCTGGAGTGATGAAATGCCATGGGAAACAAACGCAAACAAGGTGGATGGCTGAACCTGCCTGGAGTGGGCAGGGGTTTAGGCTTGAACAGAGGCCAAGGTTAATATTTGAGTGAGGTCCTCAGTAGAGTGTGGAGAGCAAAGTGACAATAGCACTGAGTCAGCAGATCCCCACTGGTCATGGGGAAATATCAGTCTTTCTCTGTTCTCCCTGTGTATGGGGCCTGGAGGACCTACAGCTCAAGGAAAGCTGTCACATTTTGTGGGAGAGAGTTACAGCCCTGCTGCAGGGTATTTTCTACTGCACCTGCAAAGCTTTGTGTTAGATCACGGGCACTGAGTGTGTGGGGCACGCGTGGCGAGATGCTCCTTCCTGCAAACTAGGTGTCTGGGATTGACAGTGTGTGGAAGATGCTGAAGTGTTTTTAACATAAAAATCTACTTGAACAAGCCATCCCGTGGGTGCAGGTTGAGTTCATGAAAGCAGGTCTGTGCCTTGGGCATAATTTCCTTTGTGTTGACTGAAAATTTTCTGAAGAGTGATAAGGCCAGTGAAATTCCTGGTGCTTTAGTATTTTGCATCACCCGAGGATCTGGCGCCAGGCACTGATGATAATTGCATGCTGAGATGACACAGCAGTAAATATTAAACCTCAATTTAATGTTGTATTTATGTACGATAGAAGGTGACAAAGCTCCACGTCAATAAATTGCTTTTCTTATAAGCTCTCGAGAAACCTGGTGGTCTATCTACACTCCTCAGCAAAGGTTTAGTAACAGATGCTGTAGCCATGCCTAATGTTAGCAAGATTTCATTAGCTATGCGTAGCGTGCTCCTCTCGTTTCAGTGCACCGTGATGTTTGCTCGGAGATAGCTACTTGAAATTGAAAAGGAGAGTATTTTGTGATGCATTTATTTGTACTTCTTTTAGTCCTTTTAATCTGAAATATTCAATGTAATTTCCTCGCCTTTAGTGTGAATTAGTGAGGTACTGTTGTATTAATCCCTTCTGGGCTCGATTCCAGTTTTCTTATTTGTACCAGCTAGGATCTGACTCCAAACGTGGCTTCCACAGGACCGTTTGTGGATTAAGATATTGTTCTGCATAAGCGTACCATAATCCAGCTTTAATTGTGGTTTTATAGTGACTGTAACAAAAGACTTAGTGGTAATGGGTAACTATAGACCTTCAGGTTTGACCTGAATAGCAGGAAAAGCTTTGCAATGAATCTTGGAGAAAAGACTGTTAAAGACACAGGGGCAGGGAAAGTGGGATGGGATGCAGCTTCAATTTAGGTGGTTGAATATGACACCTTTGTAAGGTAAACTATCTTTCCTCTACGAAGAAAAGGCAGGTATCTTATCCATGGTTGTCAAAGTATTATTGTGCCATGTGGGAAATTATTAGTTTAGCCACAGAAAAGAGGGATTAAGGCAAAATTTTGAAGTTGGTCTAAAGGGAACTGCTTAAAGGACATGTGACAGATTTTGTTGATAGGAGAGCTGTCAGGATAAAAGATGTTGTCAGGTGGAGTCTTGTGAAGTGGACTCTATGGCTGATTTTATTAAATATTTCTGTTAGTGAAGTTGTTGCGGAGAGAAGGAACATGCTGATGATGCACTGCTGGGAGGCATCAACGGAGGAGGAGGATTGGAGAAGCAAAGCAACAGAAGTGGTTTGACACTTAGGTGCAAGGTGATGAATTTATGGATTAAGATCAGGAAATTTGCTGTAAATTGGAGGCTCACTGGCTGTCATTGACAGAAGTGAAGGAACTGTCTGTGTAAATCAATCACAGATGCCTTTAAGACACCGACATAATCATAAAGACAGTATGCAGGCTGTCACCAGCGGCGATAAGGAAGCACTAATGTCATGGTGCACGGTGGCCATGCGATCTGGGAATCCCATGTGTAGTTCTGCTTGCAAGCTTTCAAAGAAGAAGAAATCCCTGTGCAGCAGGTCCAGAGAAATGTGGATGCTGGAAAAGATTAGGAACGGGGTTATTTGATGTGGACAAGGTCTTGCATTCTCTTCTGCCATGGGTTTTCTTGTGTTTTGGCCCTAGCTTGTGTCATGTCTGGTCTAGTATGTAGATACTGTAAATGTCCAACTCTGCATCTTCCCCTGCTATTTTGGCATGAAGGTTATGTGTATTGCAAATTACATATGTATTTGATGCTAAAAGGGGAAATACTACAACTTGATAACAGCGGGAGTGGAATGGATATGTTTTAGATTTGATAACTATCCCCAGTGGACTTTCTTGCAACTTCCAGTGAAACATCTGGACGTGGTTATAATGGGGGGGGGTAACTGGACAAGGTGTGCTGCTGATTTATCCAGTTGCCGTTTCTTGTGTTTGCTATATTAACTGATCAAAAGGTGCTGGAAATACAGAACAGAAACAAGAAAAGGAGGTGGAAACTAGAAAAAAGCGGTGAACTCCCTGGTGAAGTGATAATCCAAGACACACACTCCAGGGGAAGATGCTTGAGAGTTGGCAGGGCTAAGAAAGTTTTGAGTAGGTTAGATAGCAACCTCCAATGTACGAAGCAGCTGGTGGGTTTTGTGGTGTGTTTTTTATTTCTGATTTCTTATTTTAGGGAAAAACAGTGCATTTTTGAACGGCCTCTGCATGCGGCACACCACAAACCAAGCAGGTGATGCATTCTTTTGCTATAGGAATGAAAGGGAGCATTTATTCCCAGTTCCTGTGTTCTGAAACAGGCAGGTGTTAGGTACAACTGCAAAGCTGAATTCTGGAAGGCTGGGAGGATTGGCTCCTGCAGAAACAGGAGAGGGATGGATGAAGGATCTCCCCTGAGCAGGAGAGATGTAATTTGGTTGGGTAACATGCACGTGACGAGGGAATAGGGTTACACAGCCATTAAGGGGTTAGAGGAAGGGGAGCAGTAGACCTCAAGGCCATCAAATCAGCTTTAACCTTGTCAGTAATAGACTAAAATGTAGACGAGGTGCCATGCTGAAAGAGATCCGTACCCACTGCCTGCTTGTGAACACTGCAGCCAGCCCATCAGGGCAGGGTGGTAACACCTTAGTCATCTCTAGAGTGAGCAGAGCTGGAGGTGGGCCAGCAAGAGCCATCCTGCCCCAGCCCAGAGGTTGCTGTGAAGTGAACTTCTCTTTGGATGTCGTGTTTTAACATTAAGTTTCTGGGAGGAAGGACTGAAGTCCTGCTTTGTCTTTTCCACCTCAGTTTTCTTCATCTCTATACCAAACTAACAAATCCTTCAAGCTTTTTGGAAGCTTGATAGTATCACACTTCACTCTCTGTTTCTCAAGCTTGGACCAGTTCTGCAGTAGCGCACACGGTTGTGTTCCCCACTGGGCCAAGATAAGAAATGTGGAGGGAAACCAGGGGGAAAAGCTGATCTGGAAGATACCCAGTGCCAGGAGCTTCACATACTTTCACAGAGCTTCCAGGCTGCTGAGCAGGCTGTCTGGTCCTGAGGCTTCAGCATCCCTGGGCTTGTTGGCATGGTTGGTGGCAAGAAAATGTAAAGGAGTTTTTCTGTCAGGCTTATCCTCTTGGGTTCAACATGGGACCATGCACAGCGTGGGATCCGATCCTACCATTTCAGAGTGTGTTTGTTGCAAGGTTATGCCTGCATGAAAAATACCAGTTGGTCACTTCTTGCAGATCAAGGAAATCACTGGACTTGCCCAATGTGGGTGTTGGGTGCTTCTTCCTCAGAAGGGCTCTCCTTGGCTCACTTTGCATATCAGTGGCTGCAGTGAGGCATGAGGCTATTGGGATTTATACCTGTGTTTTCAGAGCGGTGTACATCACCTGTGCTGGGCCCAAGTGTCTGTTTTGCTGCTGGTTAGGAGGGGAAAATCCAGGGAAAGGTGATGGCAGTCAGTGAAACATCAAAGGAGCGTGAAAGGGAGGATCTTGTCGTCTGTGAGTAGAGTTTGGCTCTCCCTGATGCATTCGGCAGAGGTTCTCAGCACGTCATCCTAACTATTTCTTGTAAAAATAAGTGGGTTTTGATCAAAAACCTTTAACATGTATCAACATTAGGGTTTTTTTTTAATTGCCAATCCAAGAAAAGAGGTAAGTCCCACCAAGGTGTGAGATTGGTGACTCTAGCCAAGACAGCAAAAGCTTCGCTGTTGGAAGAGCCAAGTTAAACAAGACACAATTAGGACTAACGTGCCCCCCACAGCTCCCAGAGGCTGGTTTATGGATCCTGAGGGGGCCAGAATTGGACCTTGCTGTGTCTTGTTTGCCTTGGCTACATAACACAGCAAACCTGTGTGCCTCTCGCTTGGCGTTCTAGGCACAAATCACACCTGCAGGAGGCTCAGCACTGAGTCTTTTTTCCTTTCTCCTTCTCCCTGTCCAAGGGGTTTAGTTCTGATAAAGTGCAATATAATCCTGATGCCACGGGGCTGGCTTTTCTGAGGGAGAGGGCTCTCCAACTTTGTGGTGATGACACAGGCTGCTATGTCCTTCAAGCAGCAATTTCCCTCAGGATTTGCCTGTGTTTTGTGTATCTCTCTTGGCTGGCAGTTGTCTTGCTCTGGTTAGAAATTGAGAGATTTGCAGATCGCTGTGCACAGGTCGCATTTCAGGAACCTTTTTAGCTTCCTTCAAATATTTGACCTTGGTGAATACTGGAGATGGAGCAGTAGGTTACCACCAGATTGTTGCTCTGCTATGGGTATGCAGCTCTAACCTGTTCGGTACTGCAGATCCCACTCTCGCCTGAGCTTAGGGGAATTTTTGGGTCCGTTACAGCCTTACCTAGGAAGTTTTAATTCAGACTCTATTGCTTAATGTTTAAACTCTAGAAGCTTTCAGTCTTAATCAGGATGCTGTCTGTGAAATATGCTCCTGGAAATGCTAGTTTTTCAAGGCTTGTGAGGGCATTTAATACACAAGACTCCCTTTGGGTTTGTGGCTGTAGAAGAGTCTAGTATCTTTTTGTATTCGAAACTCTTTCCTTCTGTATGAACACCACCATGTACAAAGATGCTTTCAGCCCCTATACGGAGAAGACAATAGGCAGGGAGAAGACTCCTGACTCATGGGTCAGGCCAGGCTCCAGCTGGAGGCACATGTAGTGCTTTACTTTTCCACCTGACATGGCTGGAAAACACAGACAAGCTTTCATGCCTGCAAACCCTCCTGCAGAGCTATTGCTTGCCTTTTATCATTAGGCCACGTGGCTGCAACTGCACTATGTTAAGAAAGAGATACCCATCCCTATAAAGCCAGTGACTCATGACTGCAGAGGTCAACGTGCATCAAGTTGTTGTTTTAGTCCTGGAAAGGACTTGGAGGGGCTGAGGAGCCTCCAGTCTCGATTACTAATAGGCAGACAGTGTTCAGAGAACCTGAGACAATCCTCAGTTTAGGAGATTCATGCGTAAGCCCCACTTTAACACTTCTGTTCTCCATCTTGTTGTTTAGTATCTGTACCTTGTAAGCAATTGTTTGTCTCTGCTTCTGGGCTCATCTGAAGGTGTTTTTATCTCCCAGAGCCACGTGAGGAGCCTGGGAGGCCTCAGAGGGGCAGGGTGGTGATGTGGATGAGCTGAGACACTGGAGCGAGGACTGATGTGATGTCAGGGAGGTGTCTTGGTCCAGCCATCTCCTCCTGTGGCCATTAAACTCACCCACAAATTAAAAAAGCAACAGCAAGAGGCATTTAATGGCTCCCCGGTGAGGGTGAGTGGGAGGGAGGGGCACCTTTTCAGCTTTCCCATCATTTTCATGTGTGCTGCTGTCCCCGAGGGATGTGCCCTGGGTGCCTGCTCATTTCAAAGATGCAGACGGGGACTGCTGGAGGATTTGTTATCCCACGTTGCAACTCATTTGGGGACAGTTTGGTATTTCTCACACTTCCATGCAGAGCAAGGTTTCCCAGAGATTCTGACTTAGGGACGATGCTGAAGTCACAAAAATGTTTCCTGGTGTCGCTTAGCTCATACGAGACCATCCAGGGCTTCACCCGTGCTCGCTGTGGGGCTGCATGATGCTGTGCGGCGGAAGGCGGTGAGGTGTGAACGGTGTCGTTATTGTCCCGGGGAGATTAGATGATGGAGGCAGCACAGGTTGAGCTGACTCCTGTGAATGAATGAACTCATTCTAGTTCACCGCCTTCAATAAAAAAAGTTGTGAATCTTAATTATAAAAGCACAGTCGTCTGCATTTGTGGAGACATTGTTTTGGGCTGTTTCTTCAGCTGTTAACAGGCTGTAAAACATTTTTAAGAGTTTCTTTTTTGGGAGGTATTACTAGTTAGGCTGTTAAAAAAAGTAGGTTGGTGTGTTTTAATCAGAAAAAGAAATTTGAAGGGCAATTCAGTGGTTATGGAAGCAAGGACTTGAACAGGCTCTCTGCTTCTGTTGTGCTTGTCTCAGTCCAAAGTGGAGTTTGCACGTAGCGGCTTTGATCGTGATGAGCCTCGTGGTGCCCTCTATTTCACGCTCACGGTGAACTACAAGTTTTCTCTGCTGTTTCTCTAGGCCTTCTGCCAAAATATCCCCAGCATCTTCTTGCTCTCCAGCATGCATCTGGGTCCCTGCTGACAATGCAGCTCAGATAAGCGCTGGCTTATCTGCTCTTCCAGCCATGGGTAGGTCTCAGGAGGAGAGGCCGCTCGGCCCCTGCAGCGTGTGCTGCGTGCTGGGGTGGTGAGCTCTGGCTGGGGATGCCACTCACAGAATCTTCCGCAAGTGACTTTGTCTCAAGTTTTCTGCCTCCAGCACATGGAAAGCAGGTGGCTTCAATATTTTTTGGTTATGAAAACAGGACTTGTAGAAGCACATGTAGCAGAAGCAATGCTTAGGAAGTGGCCTGGTTCTAATTTTCCCCCATACTGATTTTCCCACGTCAAGTTGCTTCCTTACCTGAGAGGAAGGAGGCTTTGGCTTGTAGTTACATGAAGCCTTCTCGGTGCGATTAAAGTCTGCCAAGGCAGCAGGTTGTAGAGCTCATACCTGGGTCATTTTCCTAAGCATTGCTCTTCTGTTGTAACACATGTACGTGGATAGAACATGCTGGCCAGATTCCCTTCCACAGAAGAGGTGGAAATCTTGCATCAGCCAGGGCCTTTGAGCAAGCTGTTTTTGCAAGAAGCATAGAAACTGTTGGGTTGTTATATGTGAGAAAATTCTACAAAGATGACAAGCGTTCTCTTTTTTGATTAATTATATAACAATTTTTCAATTGTTTGTTAAAAAGCCCTTCTGATTTTCACTGAACATCACACTGCTCCTGCTTTTGTTTCTCCCCTAGAAACCTGAAATTTCTTCACGTGAATGGATGTGAAAAAAGCAATCTCTTTCATCGAAGGCTGTTTTATCTGTAGCAAAAATATTTTGATACGCCCCGTTCTAGTATCATTAACCACAATGAACAAAACCCCATTGTTGTGTGTGGGTTTCCTGTGGAACGACCTTGCTCAAGTCTGCAGCCTGAATGCGTTACTGCGAAGCAGCACAACGATGCGATCTTGTAACAACTGAGCATTTGCTCAGGGTGAGATTTCATGGCAGGTGATATTTCCCCCACAACAATACCATCTGCAATTATTTCCCTACATCCAGTGTCACTGAAAGGTCTGTCCCAGTGAAAGGCTCTGAACGGTCTGTTTTCACTTTCAACACTCAAACTTTCACTTGGAGGTGAAAGTTCGCTCGAACCAGGTCTTGGTGAAATATCATAATACCCAATTCCACAGCAGGTTCAGAGGGTGTTTCATAACATTTTTGAACCAGATGTCAAGCTGATCTAAGAGGGAGAATGGGGGCATCTTTAATGTGTCACCATACTTTATCTTAGAACAAATAAACCTTCTAATTCTGTGAAGGGAGGTCATGGCGAGGAAAGCAACTCAAGCCCTTGTTTTAGTGTGCCAATGACATCAGTCTGCCAGGGAAGTCAAAACAGCTGGAGCCCAATCCTGCAGCTGTTACTCAGGCAAAAATCCCAGTGATCCTCATGAAACTCTTTGTCTGATTACCAATGACTGAACTGCTTCAGGATTGGGCCTCTCTTTTGTGAAGGGTACAGCCTCTGTGGGATCAGCATTTATAAATAAAAAGGATGTGTTTGTTTTTGCTTGTTGGCTGCACGTTTAACTTTTTGGGTGATGGTTTGGCGAGCGACAAGTATCTGTTCTGTGGCAGCCTCTCTGCTCTGGTCCTGAAGCTTGAGGTGGATATACCTGTGGAGTTACAATACCCTGCTACATTTTTGCAGCACTGGTGCTTTAATTGTGCAGGACTGTTGCTGCGCTAATGCTTGGTTTGAATGTAACTGGGGATAGAGCAGCTGTGATTTCTGCTTTCATCTTTTGCTGTTCTTTTTGTTTTGTCCCCTAAGGAAACAAAGGCTATGTAGCTGTGCGTTTCCAAGTCTGCTGCTATCTGCAGCCCTCTAAAATAGCCTTTGAACCCCAGGCCGATCGCAACAACATTTGATGGAGGGAGTAGAGGTCCCAGAGCTGCTGGGCTCATGGCTCTTTGACCAAAGCAGGTGATGGGGTAGTGGAAAGATGCAGCTGTGGGGAGGAAATGCGATGTGTGTTCAGGCTTTAATGAGCATCAAAGAATGTACGGGGGAGAAGAGATTTGCAGGAAACCAGGCTTTGCTGGTTTTGCTCTCAAGTAATGTGTGTGTGAAGTGAAGTTCAGGGGGGCTGAGGCAGCTGTTTAGACAGGCCAGAAACAAGGTGTGCGGTCCTTTGGGCAACTCTGCTCGGGTTTGCAGGGTCTGACAATCTGCTTTCCCTGCTGGGTGTTGCTGAACACCTACGAGGTCCCACCATGTGCACCGCCAACCCTGCCTTCCTCTGTCCCCTCCTTCTGCCATCTCCATACTGTGGGCATTTTTCCCAGCCACGCTGTGTTGTGCCTGTGAGAGAGAGCACCATCCCTTGCTCTGCCTGGTTAACCCCAATCCCTCCCCTTCCTCTGCCCCCAAATACAGTTGTTTCATCCATGATTAAGATAATAAAACTGCTGGCTGGAATAAGACAAATACTTCACGCTTTGGCCTTGAGGCTGCAGCGGTCAGGTTTGCTCAAAGCCCTGGGCTCTGCCCCCACGGAGTCGGTGGGGGCCTTTCACTGCTGAATGTCAGTTTAAAGCAATTTATCCTAATCCGATTAGTGACTAATTCACTGCCACTCTGCGTATGGCAGCCTGGTTTGTGGGGGCTCAAGAGCCGGTGTTTACCCTTCGAGTGCGGGGTGCTTATCCTCTCAAGGGGGCTGGCTCTGGCAAGCTGATGGCTTTTTTGTATCCACATGTACAGGATTATAAATAATAATAATACAGGTTCAAAGCATTGCAGGCAGAGGCTGAGGCTCCTGGGCTGCAGGGCTTTGTCTGAGCTCTCATCTCTGCTTTGGCTGCTGAAGGGAAACTCGGGGGTTGTTTTGCTTTGGTGGCTGGTGGGAGGGTTAAGGCTGAGTGAATGGCTTGTTTCATTTGGATGTCCCCCTTTGGAGATATTACATGTGAATAAGTTTGTTGCCCTCTGTTTAACCCTTTTTGAGACCTGCCTTTCTTTTTGAAGTGTCCTCAGGGATTTGCCTGATTTTCCAGGTCATTTGCTTCTGGAGGGAAGCTGAGCTGTCCGAGATGGGGCAGTGACTTTATCCACTTGCCTCCCTCTCTGGAGAGCTGGTTCCTGGCCCCGCCAGTGCAAGTTGTTGTGGCTGTAGTTGGTTGCAGACCTGCTTTGTACTCATGGACATTGAGGTGTCCCAGCTCAACCATCCAGGTTTGGACTGCTGCTGTTCTGAGCTGACGGATGTGTGATACCAGTCAGTGTACGTGCACAGAGCTTGACTAATCCCTGCCTGTGTCATGGCTGGTTTAGGCAAATGCCCTTTGATTTCCCATTTGTTTTTTTTCCCTGCAGGCTGGGCATCAGGAAAGATGGCAGGGCGCTCCAGGGCCTGTCTTCTGGATGTGAAATGGGATTTGATGTTGTGCGGACAAACTTCTGTCCCCTCTTGTGCTGTGTCTGTCCTCTGTGATCACCTGCTTAGGGCAGAGCTTGATTCTTGCTAAGAAGGGTAATTATTCACAGCTGGTAGCAAAAAGAGGGAAATCTAGGATCAGGCCCACTATTTTGATGTATGATAGACCATATATTACCCTCTTGATCCTTCAGATCCGTTTGTACCAACAGACTTAACACTTCTTTTTACTTTTTCCATGTCTCATTTAAAAACAGAACCAGTGAAAGATCTTTAATGTATTACTAGTTTTCCATTTTTCTTAACAACGTAACAAATGTTCATTGATTTTTAGAGATGAGATCAGGTAAGGGGAGAAGCAAAAAGACTCACGCCAGGAAATTTAACACAGTTAATATGATGACCTTTAGATGTCAGTATAATCAAAGAATAACACAAAACTCAGGGCGGATTTGGAAATATTCCTGCGTGGTGGAATTTGGTGGAGTCTCTTTTGTTGCACTAATTTGTAGATCTCTGGCTCCTGGAAAGTTTGTTGCTGCTAACTTATGTATTTGTCTCATGTGCGGCTAACATGAAGGCTAGGTGTGTGCATAGCTAGGTGGTACGAGACCCTGCCGAGTGTTTCTGTGGCAGATTGTCGCGGAGGGATTTTGGCTCTGCCGGCCTCTGGAGCGGCAAAACTTCCACTTGGTCATTCAAAGGGGAGAGCAAGGGAAACGGAAACAACTTCACTGGCATTTTGCTCTCTGCCAAGTATTTGTACTAACCTGGATTTGCCAAAATGAAGTTTTTCAGTGAGACTCACAGTACATGCTTGCAGAGAAATGAATCCAGCAATTTTCTCTATCTGTGAACCCATTTCTCCACCATTACTGATATTTTATAGGCGCTCGGACAGTAGAAGTGATATCCTGTTCTTTAGGGATATTTTTGTCAGAATGGCTTGCTTTACTGCTGCTGACATAATGGATATGCTACTCTGTTATTATACACTTGCTCTGAAGTGTTGAATGGTGCGTGCAAAAATTCTTGTACTTGCCCGTCAGTGCTAGGTTACATGTTCGAGATTGCTTTGGTTGCCATGTTCTCATGTGTTTGAATGTCCTAGTCCAGGTAGGTAGTGCTGTTCTTGAGTCCTGGATGGCAACTACTTCTGGGTTATTCGTGAAACACGTGGCATCTGCATATGAAGCTTCTGTATTTTCTTTTACTTTACTTTGCATTTTAAAAGCATGCTTATATAAAGATCATGCAGAATTTGCAAAAAGCCAAGCAATGAGCTGGAGACCTTTTCAGCAATCTCCCCTGTCCACTTTAGTGTCTGTCCTATTGTTTTGAAACACTTTTTAAATTGCAGTTTTCCGAGGCAGTATTTCAAGGGATTGACAGGACCCCATTAAGTAAAATTTGGTCCCTGAATTATATTCTATTTAAAAAAATCCAGCACCCCCCAACTTTCACAAAACCAAAGACCAACAGAATGTTTCCATTAAAAGGAAATCCAAATGGAAACAGCTTTTAAATCTATCAAATATATGTTCCTTTTCTTTATTTGCCTGTCAGACTTCGTATGTGCATGAAGGCCAGACAGTGAATTGACTTGAAACATATTATTACCTAAAATGATATTGACATCAGAAATACAAAAGCACCAGTGAAATAAGGTGGCCAGAGCTGGAAAATTCTGCTCTGGGCTTGAGTCCAGATTTTGAAAACCTGGTGCCTATGTTTTGGGTCAGGAGCTTGGGATACAGGGCTTGCGTGTGAGCCTGGACTGGGCCATTAACAGTGGTGAGATTTTGCAGTTTAATAGTCTCAAGCTGGGCTGCCCAGTATCTGGCTCATGAGGTGCATCTAGGCTGCCAGGACAATTCATCTGGCCTGAAGCCTGTTCCCAGCCACTTGCTTTCTTGAGGGTCTCTCAGACGCAGGCAAGGAGTGGGCTGTGTGAGTGATATCGGCTGGCGTCAGCCAGTTCTTAGCTACCTTTCCTGTGGGCATCATCCCTTTTCCTGCCATGAGGGTAGATGTGGGCCCGTTGTGTAAAACGGGAGAGTGATGGGGCTGGTGCGAAGGAGAGCTGGTCAGCCGCAAAGGGAAAGGGCATCCAGAAGGTTTGCAGTCAGTGGATGGGTGCAGGGCGGCTGTGCTGTGGGTGGGAGGAAGGCAGCCTGCTATGGTAGAGGGGTTGGCCAGCAGTGGTTTGAAACACAATGGCAAAGCTAAATAAGAAGTTCAGCTCAAGGAGAGTGATGCAGCAATGCAACAGGGTCTCGGAGGCTGTGAAATCCCCGTCTTTCAAATGTTTTCAGTACTTGACTGGGCAGCGCTCTGAGCAACCTAGTCTGGCTTTGGAGATAGCCGTGCTTGGGCTTTGACTGGATACCTTCAGGGGTTCCTTCCAGCTTAAATTTTTCATTGCTTCCCTGATTGTAAGAACAGCCTTACTTTTGTTACATGACTGTACAGTACCAAACACATGGGACCGGAGTCCTTGCTTGGATAGTACAGCCACAGGAACCACAATGTTGTCAGAGTTGGAAACCATGTGCAATGTTCAGTATGGAATGGGTGGGGAATGGCAGCTTAGTCAGCGTGCGCTACCTCCTCCAGCTCAGAAACTAAGGCAATGACAGATTTAGTACTCATTAAGTTTCACTACAACTCGGAGAGGAAGCCTTGCCCAGCGTGAAGGTATCCGTTGAGAGTTTGGAAAGTCAACATTCAAGATCTTGGTTTGTGTTGAGCCCATGTTCCTCTTCTGGTTCCCCCATCAGAACAGTTGGGATAACAGTTCTTCCCTGTCTTCCAGGGCTATTGATGGTGTCAATGTATGAAAAGTTACAAGGTGCCCAGAAGTTTTAACAGTGAGAGATACCTAATCCATATGGATCAATATCCCCTTGAATTTTCCTTCTTTTGTGAGACTTTCTGAAATATCTGTGACTTATTCTCCTTCGAACACAGTGAACGCGCTGTCTGCCAGACCGTGTGAATGTTCCCGTTTATAACTGTAATATCCCTTACTCAAATTCCTGAGAACATGTTCCAGAAACATACGTAATTTGCCAGGTGAAGGTCTATAAAGATGGGATGGGCGAAAGAATACAGATGGAAGAACAAGAACACTCCTATCTCCCTCAAGAGTCTTTGAGAAAACCTTGCAAGTGCAAAAAAACCACCCCAGTTTCTTCTTCCCATTATTGTGTCTATAATTCCAAGTTTCAGACCAAAAGCAAAATGATGAGTGACATGGCCCATTGTCATCGGGATATGTCATTATGATCTTGTACTATTTCTAATTGGTCCAGAAGCAGGAAATTCCAGAAATCTCCCAAGCAAGCCCTCTCCTCTGGGATTCTTAGTCTGTGCTGGCATCTCTGTCAGGTTTGGATCAGTTTTCATTTAAAAAATGATTACACTTCTGCTTGTTGCTTTACCAAAGAGTCTTCCTACTGTAAACCAGTGCACAGCTGTCCTGCTAACTAGCCCAGCTGGGATCTCTGCAGCAGTGAGCGCAGTGAGAGGAGATGAAGTCATCCAGCTTGGGGTATGGGGCTCTGGGGAACTGCAGAGCTCGAGTCTGTCCTGTCCCTGGCAGTAGGCTGCGCTGATTTGGAGCAGTTTGCTCCATCTCCGTTTTCAGAGATGTCTCAGCTTGTGACAAAACCAGGCAGATTCCATGTGGAAGGTGACTGTGCAAAAATGCTGCTGTTCTTTGATTGCTTTTTTGGGAGAGGGAGGTCGCAGCTCTCTGAATTTGGCTCAGATTTGTGAACAGTTTTGATGAGGTAGGTACTGTGCTTTTCAGCAAATAGACTTTACGAGATGTTTTTGCCTCTGATCCTCCGTGCCATCAGGAAGGAGGTGTGCATGGCTGGTTACAGCTGCTGTGGGAGGGAGCAAGTAATGCAGCTCTCCAGGGCCTTTGGGGATGAATAATGGACCAGAGCAGACAATGTTCTGGATGGAGGGTCCTGTTGCCCCTCTGGACCTGTTCAGCCATGTCCTCTCTGTGTCAGTGTACAGAAAAGCAGTAAAGAAAAAAAAATATTTGTGAACACTAGAATGCTCCTCTCCTGCAGAGCTAGGTCTTGGGATTGGGTTCTTTGGTGCCTGCTATGGGAAATATTTCCAATAGCTGGGAGTATTCAGAATGTTTGGCTTTCATTGGGATTCCTTGGTGCCTCATAAAGACTGGGCTTATACTACAGCCCGTTTCCTGGGCTCTTTCAGCACATATCTCCATGTACATGATGCTTTTGAAAGCTCTGTGCTGCTATTGCATCTGGGTGAAACAGGCCGCCGGGCTCAGAAGTCATTGGGTTGGGTGGCACAGACAGACCTGTGATCTTGCAGCAACGTCATAAGATCCACATTATCAAGGTTGTTTTTAGCACTCGGACTGAAAACAGCAGAGCAAGGAAGGTCCTGAAGTAATTCCACTCCCTGCACTGGCCATCCTCCTTTGAGCGACCGTGTGTATTTAGTTATTCATCTTCAAAGGTGCTTTCAAGTGTTAACAGATATTAAAAGTAAGAGTGGTCATAGTATTGAGATTTGTGCACACCTTCTGTCTGTAATTCTTGACAGCATCCCTTTTAGAGAAAGCACTTTATAGTCTTTTTCCAAGGGTCACTTTGCAGAGGCAGGAGAAGATTCGGAGCAAATGAACAGCACAGCAGTAATTTCCAGTGATTCCAGCAGTGATGTTAGAGGTTTTTTTGACATACAGTAACCTCCTTTCCCTTATCAAAAGGTTTTCCCACTCTGAGCATCACTGCCTGACATGATCCTTGCACCCTGAAAATCACTTTCCTATTTAAGGAAAACTGATTGAATTAAACCACATGTGTATTATAGCAGAGGCTGGAGGTTTAAAGGTTATTCACAGAATACCGAAGGTAAGATATTATATGCAGACTTCTTTCCAGATGGGACAAATTTCATGTAGCTTCTGGATTGATCGAAATGCAGTCTCCACAGGGAAGTTTTATAGCCTCATCACCATCTCATACCTGAGCCTGTCAGTCTCGAGAGGAGCTTAAGTGAGTTAAGCCTTCAAACCACTGGGGTACAGGCTTCTACCTCTCCTAACATCCCAGCTGGCCATAAGCTTTGAGCTGGTGTTGGCTTTCCTGGATTCCTCTGACATTCACAGAATCCCAGCATGGTGGGGGCTGGCAGGGTCCTCTGGAGACCCCCCACCCCTGCCCCGCTAAAGCAGGTGCCCCCAGCGCAGGGGGCACAGGGACGCGTGCAGGCGGGGTTGAATCTCTCCGCACAAGGAGACCCCACAGCCTCTCTGGGCAGCCTGGGCCAGGGCTCGGGCACCCTCACGCCAAAGAAGTTCTTCCTCACGTTCAGGGGGAACTGCCCGGGCTCCAGTTTGTGCCTGGTGCCCCTTGTCCTGTCGCTGGGCACCACTGGAAAGAGCCTGGCCCCATGCCCTGGACACCTGCCCTTTAGATCTCGATGAGCACTGAGGAGATCCCCTGCCAGCCTTCTCCTCTCCAGGCTGAACAGCCCCAGGGCTCTCAGCCTCTCCTCATGAGAGATGCTCCACTCTGCTCATCATCACATTGTAGTGACCAACAAAATAGTCATGCTTGGGATAAATCTGTCGCCCCTGTCCAGCTGCCAGCTGCTGGACACGTTCCTGTCCTTGTCAGGCAGCTCGAGTGCCAAGGCAGGCAATAGTGAGTTTTCAGAGACCTACATTCAGGAAAGGATTAATCTGGGCTTGCCAGGATGTGGCTGGGTTGGTGTGGGGTCTCAGACATGCAAGTTTGTGTGTGTGCTGCTGGCAGTGTGGATAGGAACCATGAGTAGGAGGCTGAGTATAAGGGCCACAAGAATGGGGATATCCCTTCTTATGGTCTCTGAATCAGGGAAAAAATTTCTCGTTACAGTGATAGGGGAATAACTCTTGGAATTTTTTTCTTTTTGCAGAGGCTTTTTATAGCCAGGGCATTGATGAAGATCTGTCTGTGAGCTGTTGAGTGTGTATCTAAATAGTGCTGGAAATTAAGCGGTATTGAACAGATCCATTACATCGGTCAAAAAGAGAGGTTTCAATGACTTTGACTGGGTTGTTAGTAAAAGTGAATGTCATCTCTTGCAGTGTCATTGGCCTACATGATGAAAATGTGTTTTTTTTTTTTTTTTTTCTTCTAGCAGGCTTCTGGGAATGATTATTCAGTGGGGAAAAAAATATTTAATTCCTCAATAATCTAGAGCTGTTGGAGCTTTCAGTGAAATCTCCTAAGTATTGGCACAATGATGAATGGCCTCTTCTGGAATACAGGAATGTATAAGACACGAAATAAATCCTTTGTGCATTGCAGGGCTTTGGTGCAGTGCTGCTTATCTTAAGGGTATTATGCAAATCTGGTGCCTATTCAAATCTTGACACTCTCATCTGGAGCCAGGTGTATTAAAACTTTTCTCTGAGAAGGTTAATTTGTCAAATATGGACTGCTGGTTTCATCTCAAATGGCTCATCATTCCCATGAGTTAGTCCAGTTTCTGGCTCAGCTTTCTTCCAGCTCTGCTGTAGGACCCTAGGAGCGACATTTTAATGGCAAGCTTCCAATCCTGAATGCTTCTAGGTGGATGGGGATACAGCTTTCACTACCTGAAAGCTGCTAAAGATGAACCTTTCCAAGGACATAAGATGCAGGAGATACACGATGTTTGCCATCAATGGCTGTGTGCTAGGAGCCACAGAAATCCTTGCAATGGGATGATCCCAGAGGATGCTGTTTGGGTTGCGCAGGGAAATGAAAAAAAAGACAGACTCATTCAGTTAAACATCCTGTCTAACAGTTAGGCGTCTTGGTTGATAACCTGTTGTTAATGATAATCTAAGCTGCATTTGTGGGATGTTGTTATGGTAGTGTTGGAGTCCATTCACCCTGATATTCCATATTGGATACCCTGGGTTCTTTAGATGTTCTTTTATTTGTCTTTAGGTGTATTTCTCACTGTCACAAGGCAATGTCCATGACTGCGTCTCTCTTTCAGTAGTGACATCAGTTGTCTTGACTAGGGCTGATCGTCCTAATTACATGTGTCCATTCAAGCAGCCATAAGAATGCTTTCCTACTTGTATGCCTTGTTTCGGAGTTGGCTGTTCTTTCTTCTTGTCCTCTGAAAGGACAAGAGTACTTTAGCATGAACAGAAGGATTGTTTCCTCCCTTCTGTCTTTCTAAGGTTCCCTTATCCATTGAGGCAGTAGAAATGATCTTGTGCGACTTGTACGAGCAGTCTTACACATGGGTAATGAAGAGCAAATGCACTGGAGTGAATGGTCCACTGGACAAAAATGATTCACTCCAGCTCTGGCGTGAGCAGCTTTGAGTAATGAAGTCATGGACTGGCTCACAAAAACTCACGGACTAGTTCACAGATGATGAAGATCGAAGTCCCAATGACTGCTACTTGCAGTTAATTGTTTGACTAATCTAGGGCATAAAGTGAGAAATGGTGGTGGAGTTTATTTTGTGCTCGTTCCATTGGTGCTCATGAAGAGGAGGAAAGTTAGTTTCATCCAGCCACTGCTCTTAAAATATGTTTGGTCAGCTGTTTTAAATGGTTAGATGGGGCTGACTGAGAACTAGCCATTAAAACTGCTTCTCAATAGAAAGTTGGTTATGTTGAACTAAAATTTTGCTGAGACATGTTAGCGCGCTGTTGCAAAAGTTCATTTTTTTTCTTTGTGGAAAGGGTCAACCTATTTTTGGCAAAGGTTTCTTTTTGACAGGAAGGGTTAGAGTTTTCCAAACTCATTTCGCTTTCATCAATGTTTTCCCAGGAATGCACTCTCCCCATCCTTTGTCTAGATCTTTCCACTCTGCTAGATGTGAAAATTATGCTCGTTCCTGGCTCAGGCCCATCTTGTTTTGGGGTGGGTATCCCCTGGCCCTCAACTAGACAAGTAATTTCCTATGCAGATGCAAGCATGGCCTTCGTGGTGTAGTGGGGCTCAGTATAGCACTCCTGGGGGCAAGTTCCCAGCTGTTGTTTTGAAGAATAGCACTGTGAGACCTCAGCCTCTCTTTTCTTTTTGCCGTTTTCCTTGAAGAAATGCGTTTGGGCAGCAGCTGCTGACCTCACGGATGTTCACTGATGACAACGCCACATCCTTCCCCACTCAACACATTAAAGCCTCGAGGAAATAATGATTATTTTTGCTTTTGGTAATGTTTCACTAGTCATGGGGAGCGGTGGTGGGACACGGCGTATGCTGATGTAACCCATCCTGCGCAGAATGGGGCACGCACCGCTTGCAGGTCTGGTGGCTGGGTCTTTGGCAGGCTCTCTCTCGTGTGCTGGAGGACACACACTGCTGTGTGATTTAGCACAGCCTTGGCCTGGCCCCTGGGGCTTTGTCCTGGCTGCTCATGCTTCACACTGAGTGTTCAAACGACAATGTAAGATTTCTGCCTTGGGAGTCAGCAGAGATCTTTAAGCCAGAAAAATGAGCCCTGGGTTGCCAAGATGACCCAATGTAACCTACAGCCCAGGAGTTCAGCTCTCTCAGACCCAGGGCCTGGTTTGGTGCAGCACAGCTGTGTGACCTTGGCTCAGTTTTGCTGAGAAAATTGTTTCTGAGCTGTGAGAAAGTCCATCAGCTACAGGCATGCAAGGTAGAAAAAGGGAAAACAGACTGTAATTGTTGAGATAATGATTCAAGAGGGAAACTGTTGACATGAAAAGTTACAAAACTGTAAGGAAAAAATGTAGAAAATTGGAAGACAGCATGTACGAAGATCGAGAATCGGCCTGTTTGAAGAAGGCGAAGGCATCCCTACCTGACTGATGATTACCTGGCCGGCAGAAACTTGCTGGGTGTGCTAATACTTAACCGAGTAGCATGTAACTCCTAGTAATCTACTGGGGGTACTAACCGATAAATAATTATTCTGTGCCCATAAATTGTGTATACCCCACCTGCAGAGCTCCGCACACAGTAGAAGGTGTCGCGACAGAAGTGACTTGGGGAGAGTCACACCAGCTGTATGTTAATGGTGTACACATTGGAAAGTACCATTTGTCAGAGTTTCTCCTGGATGTCAAGGATCTTATCAGGCCCTGAGAAGACAGTTAATGAGAGGATTTCACATATCTTCAGGAATGTCTGTCCTTGTTTTTGACCTACCATTTTCGGTTACTGGGGCACGGTTTATGGCTCAAGTGGCTCCTTTGCGAGGTGACTAGCAGGAACATCTTGGTGCAGAAAATATGTCTGGAATTTGCAGCCCTTCTTAAATTAAGGCCTTGACAATGTCCTTGCTGAATATAACCTAGGCTAGTGGTCCATCCTATAAAAATGCCCAGGATGGTGCCAGGCAGCTTAGAAATATAATGGACACTCCAATGGATCAGGATGGGAATAGTTTGCAACTAAGGACCATACTGAGAATTTCTTCACACACCACCTTCGGTCAAATGTCAGTCAAGATTTATTGTGGGGGGAGGGTGCGTCTCAAAAACAGGTGACAATGAGATATGGTTAGAATAATGTCCAGGATATGTGATTGAGCAGGCAGATGGCAGGAGGTTACTTGTTAACTAACAAATCGTTCTTTAATAACTGATCCCCAGTTCCACATTCTTAGCTCTGGTTAGGCTACCAACTATCACCTGGCTCTCCTTCTTTGATGCCTTAAAGGAGGGATGGGTGGAGGAAAAGTGGAAATCCCAAACATGGCAACGTTACATGGCTGAGATGTTTGTTTTTGGCCTGCGGGCTGGGGAGATTTTTTTCTTCTTTGCTTAAACCAGAACCTAAGTACCAAAGACCTTCAGACCCACAGCGGTCCCAGCTGTTACCAGTGACTGAACTGTATGAATGACAGCCCTGCCATGCCAGATCCTTCGCCTCAGGCTGTGAGTGCAGCTGAGTCAACAAATGAAAACAGAAGGAAAATTGACTACGAAGATCTTTTGGAAAAAAAAAAAAAAACCCCAAAAAAACTCCGAAGTGACGCAGGCAGCAAGGTGCACTCCATCCCAGGTGTGTATTATGTTTCTGAATGGCTGGGTCCTTATGAGCTGATGTGTGAAATCCTGCATCCTCTGAGCACCAGCCTGCTGGAGCAGATGACTTGGGTGAGAGTGAATAAGCCCATGAGGTTACCATTGCTCCACTTCATCAAAAATCCTTCTTACAAGGGGAAGTGAGCTCAGCAAGCTGGGAAAGTGTCATACCAGGGGCTGGAGGGCAATAGGAGAGACTTTACACGAACCAGCTGGCATATGAGTGTGTTTGGTTACATCATACTGAAAGATAGATGGATCCCGCAAGGTCTGGGTGCGTTCCAGACAATCCCAAGACCTCTTCACCCCCAGTCTCCTAATAAAGACTCTGCTGCATGAGATCTGCTATTCCTCCTTCTCTACCTTTCCCTATGAAACGCTCCTTTGTAGTCTTATGTGGCTTTATAATTAATGTGAACCAAGTGGCTCATGTAGGAAGGGGAAGGATTTGTCCCCCATCTCCTTCCACCAGAGGTGGACGTGTAGAGGTTGATTCAGGCACAAGGGAAGTCAATAGGAGACTTTCTGTTCGTGTCAATGGGTTTGAATTGCAAAGTGCTTGAGGAGTGGAGGGACACCACCTACCCTAATCCGACCACACCAACATACAGCTTGGCTCATGTCTGGGAAGTGGCAAATTGGCATTTACTTTAGGGAAGTTATGATTTGTACCAGAGAGGTATTTAACCACGTTTTTTGGAACAGACTGATATGCTGGGTTGTAATTGGCAGCAGCTGGATTTTCTTTCTCTCCAAGTAACGCTATCCATTTTCTGGAGATCGGGGAGAGGTGCTAGAAGTTGGTGTGGAAGAGTACGCTTGGAGTTTTTGTCCCTTGAGCACGGAATGCTCTTTCTGGTCTTGCCTGTCACTAAACTTTGCACTATACTCAAATCTTGCTTGAAAACCTCATGCCACTAATTGGTCAGATTGGACCACTTGGACCTAAACAATTTTGTGTCCTGTCTATGGGGGTGGATTGTGCCTTATGCTTCCTGAGAAATTAAGGCAAGGTGATAGCAGGGTTTGATAACTCCTCTAGTGTTCCTATGTGATTTTTTTTTTAAATGAATAAGTAATATCAAATATTATTCTGATTCCTCCTGAGTCTGTAGCCTGAAGAACTTTTTGCATTAGTCAATTCTGCAGTTTAGTTGGATGTTTCTTTGGATTTCAATTTCTCAACTTCTGATGTCCGGGAATATTGCCTGTAAGAAGTGACGGGATCGATACATTGCCTTTCCTTTTGACTGAAGGCATTCTTTGGATGACTGCTTCATCTAATGCTTATCCTTGCCCTTCCTCTCCATGTTGTTAGTCCATTTGTGGTGCTGTTTGTGGCCCTCAGTCGTGTGATGCCGAGCTGAGCTTTGGGCATGCAGTAGGGCTTTGGTGACTGACAGAAGAGAATTCTCAGAGGAATGAAATTTGGTGCTTTTCTCTGGGCCTAAGCTGTTGGTTCCTTGCTTTGTAATTGAAATCAGCTGGAGCTGTGAACACAATTTCTAAGAGTTTTTAAGAGGCAACATAGGCAGCACAGTGAAATAACATTACAAAAGCCTTGCGTGAATAGTACTGCTTGCCTCTGGTGTTCTGCAGTTAAGGTATTACACGTATTGAACTTGCATCTCTGGTTGATATTTGAAGCAAAATTTACCATGAGGCTTTACCTACTTGGGATTTTTAAGAAAGACTAGAAAACACAGCTTTTTAGATGTTATTTAAGCTTAATGAAAAACCTTAAGGCTTTACTGATATGCTAAAAGTTAAGAGGTCAGCTTCATATCCAGAATTTATTTACCCAAGAGGTCTGGGTGATTTCATAGATCATAAAAACACAACTTCAAAAGTCATATTTTATTTCACAGCGGTGGTCTCCACCATAAGGTAAGGTCAGGTCAGGAATCTATTCCTGGGAGGGAGACAGCAGCCCTGCAAGATCTGCTTTCAGATGCCCTGACGTGCCCTGAACCTTGCCGATGAGGAAGGCAGAAAGAGCAGTGTCAGTGTACCAGACTGCCTCATACTCTGTTCTCCATAGGGACAGAGCATTGCTGTTGCTGCTGCCTCTGTTCAACATCTTCTGTTTGTCTAGGCTGCAGGTAACTGAGGCTGTTGCCAGGAGTGATGGGAAGGTAGCACAGATACTTGCCAGTGTTGGAAAGCTTGAGAGGAGAGATGTCTGTTTTCTGTAAAAATGAGCTATCATACTCACAGTTATGGCCAAGGTGGTCACTCTGATACTCTGCAGACAGATCGTGCAATGCCACTCTGGTCTCTTCTGGGCCCAAGCTGTCCCTTGTTCTATTATCAGCCACTACACAAACCCCCCAAACCTATGGACCAGACTTGCTTGCTGGAGATGTTGCTGGAGGCATTTTCTTGGCTGTGGATCAAGGGTAACTGCAATGATCAGAAATACGCTTATCGCAAGAGAGCTGACAGATGTGGCTAACAGGATGCCTGCATTAACGTCATTGGAGTGATGAGATGTGAACGATATCAGAACTTGGCCCAGGGCTAAGCTTAGTGCGGTGCAGGAAGCCAGAACAGCCAACTGAGAACGCATCGGAGAAGGACCTTTGGGCATACTGAAGCTCAGATTGATGCTAGGTTTTGATACAGGAAAAAAGTCAATTCAATGAATGATCAGAGGTCCAGTTGCTGCTGTTTCAACAGAGCCCACTGTCCAGCCTCAGGGCTGCCCTACAAAGACTGTCCTTTCTGTTGTGGAAGTGCCTGTGCAAACCAGACACTTCTCTTGCTCGTTTCTAAGGGAGAAAATAAACTGAAACAGAGAGGGAAAGATCCCAATCTCCCGTTCTACTAGCTATACAGTCAGATCGCAATCTACAGGAAAAGAATGTCCTTTATAAGCCTTGGAGATCATAGCCACCTTGTCCAGTGCTGCCAAAGGCTGTCATATTCTAATTTAAACCCCAAAGCTTATAAATTTATCAACAGACACACATAGGCAACATACCCTTGTTGTAGGGGCCTTCGTCCTAAAAATACCATGGCAAGGGCTTTTCAGGGTCCGTTCTTACTCCCTGACAGACTGCCTGAGTCTCTGCCGAGAAGGTTGGCTGTGGCAGGGGTGAAGATGAACTTAAAGGAGCAATTGTTCCACTCTGCTCTAAGCAGAGGAAGTGAAAGGTGATGGCTAATTAACTTAGCACTCAGCGTGGCTGGTGTCCTGTGAAAATAACAACAACTGTAATGAATCCCTACAGAATTGGCTTTGGTCTGGAAATGAGACGAGATTGATTGCGGTCAATGAGAAGGAAAAACACACTAAGGAAAAAATGTTGGAAGAAAGGAAAGGACCAGAGACAGCTCTTGCTTGTTGCCTTACGGAGCCCTCAGGTCTCATTTTCTGATGGTATAGCAGTGGCTCCTCAAAGCCGGTGCTGAAGGCTGGCTGTCCAGCTGTTTTTCACCAGCATTTGTTGTTGATGTCCCGGACAGAACTTGGTGCAATGAGAGCTGACACAGCGTTGGTGATTGTAGATCTGTTATACCAGTCTTTGCCCTGAAGTTCAAAATCTTGTGGAAATCTTAGTGTTTGCGAAATTCTTATCTGCTCCCTAATTGCTTAAAAACCCAAAGGTAATGGTGCAAAGGATTCCTTCTTGCCTGCTGATCCTGGATATAAGCCCTATCTAAATAGGGTATGAGTGTGTCCCATCCTGTGATGCTGCCAGTGGGGAGGCAGTGGGAGATCACAGTGCTGCTGCTGGTGGTGGGTCCCTTGCTGGGTGGCTCCAGGCGGGCCACCACACTGTGTTGGATTTGGTTTCTACTGAACCTTTTTTTCTCTCTTATAAAATGCTGTTTGAGAGCAAAACTGCCTGTGTGAGAGAGCAATTTTTCAGAATTTTCTTAGCTTGCAAGTAACATATTTCAAAGTAGGGGACGAGAAGCTAAGAATGGCCCTGCTGGGACAGGCGATGGCCACAGCTTGCTCAGTACCGGACTCCAGCAGTGGCCATAAGTGCAGGCATCAGGAAGAGGAATAACAGGGCAGGCATACATGGTAACTTCTCCCAGCACTTAAAATTTTCAAGAGTTTTCAATTCAGGAGTTGTCCTGTGATAAATGTAGATTTGGTGTATTCAGTAGCACCTGGTGGACTTCCCTTTCATGTACTTGTCTCATTTTCTCTTGAACCTAGGTAAACCTTTAGCATCCACAACCTCCTTTGGGGATGAGAGCTAAGACATTCAGGGTAGAGGGTCATCTGCTTCACTGGATTGGAGCCTCGCTCCTAACAGCGTCATTTGATGGTCCTTCTGAATTCTTGTATCAGAAGAGGGACTAATAGTATCCACCTCTTCATGTCACTGTTGGTTTCATGGACTTTTGTTCTTTTCTTCTATGAGTCTGGAAAGTGCTAGCTTGCTTGACCCTTACATGTGGGAGCTGTAGTTACCTCTGACCAACCTTGTTGCTTTTTGCAATGCCACAATATCCTTTTGGAGTTGAGGTAACGGCAGCTACACGTGGTGATCAGGCTGCAGGTGAAGCACAGATTTATACAGTGGCGTAATGGTATTCTCTGGCTTGTTCTTTACTCCTAATAATTTCTAATGATGGCGTTTTTAATTGCTGCCGAGTAATGAGCTGATGTTTCACAGAGCCATCTGACAACCCCAAGGTATTACTCCTGTGTGGTTATGGTCAGCTTAGAGCCCATCATTTTGTATATGAAGTCTAGGTTGTATTTTTTCCCTGGCAAGTCCCTGTACATTTATCTGCATTGAATTTCATCTGCCATTTTATTACCTGTCACTGTATCGTAAAATTGTTTTGTAGCTCATCATGATGGTCAAAATTAGTATTGTCAGCAAACTTTCCCACCTCGCTGCTCATGCCCTTTTCCAGGTCACTTATGAACATGCATTTTTAATGGCACAGATCTCTCCAGCGCTCCCGTGCCGACCTTGCTCCCTTGCAAGATCTGACCATTCTCAGTTTCCTAGCTTTTAACCAGGATTTATCCTTGCAAGGACTTTTCTTCTGTGTTTGCTTGGCTTCCTAAATGGCCCGAGTCAATGTTTTCTGAAATAGATTTAGAAAATCCTGTTTTGGCTGGAAGTTGCATCTTGCCTAAAAACAAACCAACCACAAAGATAAACCCAAACCAACATCCTCCCATTTTTTTATTCATCCAACTAAGTTTCCCCCTTTCCTTCCTGTGTTTCAGCACCTGAAGATTTTTGAGACTAATTTTTCATCTGATTTTTGTGGGAATCTCTACTCTTCTGGGAAGGGAAAATTGTTTCCTGACTACTTTTCTAGTGGTAAATAAATATGTTTAAATTGAGCTGTGCTTCCTCTCTCCTCCTTCATTGCTCATTTGATTAAGTCTGGCTAATATTTGATGTGGTCACACTGGGTAAAATGGTGATTTATTATTTTTTTAACTACACGTTCAGAACTGTGTTGGCATAATTATAGTAGTGTAAGGACTTACACTGGTGCAGCTTATTTTCCCCATACGGGGATAACTCCACTGATATAAAATACCTAAAAATAAACAGTTATAACTGTATTCACATCAGGAAGTTTATCAGCCTGCAATTAAGTTAATGTGGTACAACTTCCTAATGGAGGACAAGAGATTAAAGTCCCTTTTGAGCTTGTACGTAGTCTGGAGGGTAACTCATACCATGCTGCAGATGCTGTGGAAATGCCCCACGCCTCATTTACAAACCCCCAGCCCTGTCTGTCCTCTAAAGCCTCTGGACCTGAAAACTGAATGGGATGCGTGCGCATTTTCTTCAAAATTTTCCAAAAAATGTTCTCCGGGGCTCTGCTGGAGTGTCAATGCCAAATTTCGGCAAGAAGGGAAAACTTTTATTGCCATTATAAACCTTGAAAATATGTTTTTTATAAAGCAAGTGCCAGCATAACCTTCAGTACAGCTGCGGTAACAACCCTACCTGATTTCCAGGGCACGTCTAAATGAGAAACTCCTAAACAGTGCAAAGAAAACAACTGAGAATTTACAGTGCAAAACCAGCCTTCTAATTGTATTAACAGTCCCTTCTAAGCAGAATCAGGCTCCCAGCTGAAGCTGAAACCCGTAAAAAGCACACCATTAATTTTATGAAGAGAAGTAGCCATTTTAGTCCTCCTCTGGAAGCTCTGGAGTCTGTAAAGATAAAGTGATGGACTTCTCTCACAGCTGCAAGAGCTGCATCTGGAAGCCAGGTCTGTACTGCACCTTGGATGTGCAGGTAGCCTGGCAGACCCATACCCTGCCAGAGGATGGTCAGCGTGGTGGGATCCCTCGGGTGGTAACGTGCCTGTGTTCGCCTTCAGTGTGCCATGCCTGGCGCACTTGCTGTTGGCATCGTGTTCCCAAAAGGCACGTTTTGCTTTCAAAGAAGGACAACGCCCTGCTCTCTTGAGCAACGATAGAAAGGCCCAGAAAAAAAAAAATCCACTGAATCTGATTTCATAATTACCTGCTCCTGATTTTTGTCTTTTCTAGCTGGCTAACAGTCTAGATTTCATAAACACTACTAATTTGCTGTTAAATTTGCCATTTTATATGATCCTAGATGATTTGTTAGGCTTTATTGAACAGCAAAGGGTTTTTTTTCCTTCTTTTTTCTTGGAGATGGCTTTTCACACCATCAAGGCCACTTTCTCAACTTATTGACAGCTTTATGAGCCTTGCTGGAAAAGCACCAGCTTCCTTTGTTTCGTGGTGCTCCGGCTTTCCGTCGAGTGAAAAGGCAGTTTTTTAATTAGGGCCTGAGAGCCTTTGCTTTGCTCCAGCATTCCCCAGGTACAAAGCAATACACTGGCCTTTCTGTAGTTAAGCACTTTTCCAGACTTCAGCCCACTAAAATTAGGTGGGCTTTTCGGTCAAATGTTTACCTGGCTGAGGGCCATCTGAAGAACCTCTTTGGGCTGACACATCTGCGTTTGGCATGGGTCTGCATTCTGGCTGTGCTCACCAATTAACAGGGAGTGCAAAAAATAAAATAAAAAATTAAAGCCAGTCTTACCCTGCTTATAAAATGTCCTGTTTTCAAGCTACTTCCTGCACACACAAACGAGGAAAACTTTGCCGATTCTGCTTCTTCCTTCTTGCCCAGGTTTATACTTGTGCCTTTGTTACTGCTTTGCACTGGAGTAGCTCGTGTTTGCACCGGTTCCTCCGTCTCCCTTTCAAATCTGTTTATGAGAGTTTTAAAGTTTTATATTTGTGGTTACATTTAAACTCCTCGTCATCATTATAGTCCTACAAAGCCAATTTCTTCCTCTTTTAAAGGGACGGTTGCAGCTTCATTTTGCTCAAGTAAATGGCAGAAGTATTGCAGCGACGCCAGAGGCTTGGTGGCAGCTCTGTGTGTTGGAGTTGGGTGTATTGTGCTCTGCAATTGCTCTGCGCTTGAAGCTGCTTGGGTTGGAGGAGCTGAGGACAGTCAGGCGCTGGCATCTCCTTCGGTCGTTCAGAGTCCCTGTGTGGGAGCCTGAGGCAGAGCAGCAAACAGTTGCTGGGTGAGAAGACGCTGCCAGAATCTCTCTCATTTACTTAAGAAAGCGTCTATGCCCCAAACCAGAGGGATAGTTATAAGGCTGGGGACTTGTCCTCAGGCTGCAGCTGTGCTTGCTACAGCAGTTATTTTTTTCCAGCTGTTTGCTCATCCTCTCCGTAAGTCCACCAGCAAAGGTGCTCTGGCAGTTGCTCCCTAACCTGTCCCAGTCAAAGCAAATCAGGAAAGAATTGCTGTGTATATTGGTTGTTTATAAATTTATAAACTGCTGTTTATACTGCTTGTACTGTTGAAATCAGGGAGGAGAGAGTGGCTGCTGAGCAGCTGGAGGTGGTATCTTGTGAGGAAGGAAGACTGCAGCAGGAAGAGGCTCATCCTGTCCTTATTGCCGCTTCCATGGAGGCCTGCTTGCACTGTGGCGGTTGTCCTATAAGGCTTCATGGGAAGGCAGGAATTGCCCAAGTGGCTCCATACCCATGTCTCGGTGCCACCATGTGCTTCAGAGAAAGGTGTAAAGGGAAGGGTTGTGGTGGCAAATGCCCTTTGTGCAGAGGCGTTGCATTAAGCCTAGGAAAATGTGATTTTAGATACTTCCCCAAACAGTTTTTTTTCAAGTATTTATAGCTATGAGTATTATCTGGTTCACCTGGAGCCTGGAAAAGACCTACCACAGTGATGGGCAAAGGATGAGCATCTGCAGAGCTCATCTTGCCCTAAGGCCACAGAGCAGCAATCAGGTGGTAGCAGGCTCTGAGTACATGCTGGAGCTGGGCCGCCCCTGTCCAACTCATCATATCAATTTGAATTCTTAACCACATAATCATGTCTACCCATGTAACCCAGAAAAGAGCTGGTCAGGAATGTCTGGGAAATGTAAGTATTGAGAAATCCAGTTTTTCAAATAGCCCTTAATGGGAAAGGGATCATTTTAAGGGATAATTTGACTTTTCTAATGTTACAGAATAAAATATTCCTAGCTCCAGCAATGACTTTTTTCATACAAATGATGTGTTGCTTTGGAATTATCAGTAATCTGTANCACACCATTGCGTGACTCCTTATGCTGGGGCTTTAAGTCGGTCATTAAACGTTGAGTGCTCTGCCTTTGCTCTTGACATAACATTAAGAACATGATGAAACTGCTTGGAAACAATTAGATGGTAAGTAAGCTTGTTCAGTAAATATGCACAAACTGCTCTGGCTACATCCAGATGTTCCTGCTTTGTCTGACTTTCCTTCCGTAGTGCAGGGCTGGGAGGTCTTCTGATAGTTATCAAAAAACTCTTTGGGTTTCAGTTGAAAAAAACTATTGACATCTGCTCAATTCAGTTGATGTTGGCTCATGCGACTCTAGAGTTTTTGGGGTTTTTTTTGTGTCTCCTCCAGTTTTAAGATGAGAGGGAGAAAATATTTAGTATTGGAGTGTCAGTGGCTGGGAAATATCCTGCCCAGCTGTCATGCTTTTCCTTTGGATTCCCGAACACCATTGCTGTGCAAGAGAAGAGATGCTTCTTTGTGAGCGGTGCTAATTGTGGGTAAGAAGAGTAGAGGCAAGCTGGGATAAAGGAGAGAAAGATTCTAGAATAAGAAGAGAAAGGAGAGAGAACTGGTTTGTTTCGAGATTTGCACTGGTTCTATCAATTTCCCTGAAGTTAACTCACCGCTTTCGCCCTGTTCCGAGTGAGCGGTGACAAAGGAGCCCTTTTTTTCCATGAGAGGCATGAGTGCAACGTGGTCACAGGAGCTCAGCTCTCTGAAATGCAGCCTGTGCTCTGCATGCAGCAGCATGAGAATCATATGTTTCGGTAATGCCAGCGAGTGTTTAATGGCATTAAATGTGTTTGTTTAGGGATTAGAGCAAAAATCCCCTCATCTTCCAATAGGGGGGAAAAAGATCGCTTTTTTTTTCTTCTTTAGAGGCCGCTTTGTGCCTGCTAGGCTAGAGTGGTGTGAATAAGCCACAGTTACCGGCAGTTGAACTCCAGCCTCTCCAGGGAAAACCACCCTACTGTGTTATCCTTGTTCGAAATCAGGAGTGCAGCAAACTGTGCCGGGATATCTCTGCCTCGATCCCCCTGGTGCTGGCAGTCACCCCTCCTTTCCACTGCTCTGATTTCTCTTTTCTCAGCCTCTGGCTACTCGTTGTTTTCTTTGCTGCTAAACAAATTCCTACTAATGCTTTTATTTTGGCTTTTCACATTGCTTAGCTGGGCTGGGGATGATGTGGAAACTCCCTCGTGGACCGTTCCCTCCAGGAGGCGGCCTGTTCGGGGACTGCTTCCCACATGGGCGTTAGCTGGGAGGGGATTACCTTCGCCGCAGATAACTTGGAGGGAGCAGCTTTGCTGAAAATCCCAGTTTGGACTAAGGATCAAAGGAAGTCTTTGCTCCCAAATGTAGCTGAAAAATACCTGTCTGAAATGCAGCCATCTGCTCTTCGCCTCCCCTAAAGCAGGAGGCAAATACGGGAAGTCTTTCCTCACTTTGGCAGCAACAGAGAGAGATCAACTTATTGGGTAGAGCCCGTGAGTTTGCTAGGAAAATCGGACTTTTCTTTTTCTTTCCTCTAAGAAGCTGGTGTTGTCCAGAAAAGAGAGGATTCTTGAGTGGGAGATGCGATGTGAAATCCTCCTCTCTGGGTCCTCTGCGCCTTTGCCGAGGGAGTGCTGGAGGGTGTGGGATTTGGCTGGTGCTGCCAGGAGGGGACACGTGGCACTGGTCCCTAGCTGGGCTGCATCACGCCAGCAGCACTGAGGTGGCTCCGGGAGTGACGAGCTGCCCATGAAATGTCTCGTTTCTGTAGGAAAAATATTAGCAGAACGTAAAGATTATCAGTTTTGTCAACAGAGCTGACATTCCCTTTCCCAAACAGGAGATCCTCAGAGCCCATTGGGGTTGTTCTGATTGAGCTGGAAGTGTTTAGATTATTCTTCTTTAAAACAAAAATATAAAAATAGCTTCCAGATTTTTGGTGTTCTGTCAAAAAAGGGCTTTCCCACCAAAACGACTCTTTTGACAAAAGTAGCTGTTTCCATTTTTTTAATAACAAACAGCTCACGCTCCATCCGTCACCCCTGTGCGCTGCTGTGATTGCACAGCCCTCGGCCCTGCCTCTGCTCCTGTCAGCTTCTCTGCAGTTTTCACCTGTTGTATTTCTTATCGAGTCTAGATCACACCTTAGGAAGTTTAACTGAGGATTGAGTACGTTTTGGGATGCGTCTCTGTCGTTATGTGATGGAGACTGGGACCAGCGGTTTCTAGTAACAACCCTGCTATTGATTTGCCACTACAACTACAGAGCTGGGAGATGCTTTGGTGTATCTGCCTGGAGGGAACGGCAACCTTCCCTTTCTGTCCTGATACAAGCACCCAACACACAGGGAAATCTGACCCCGTTTACACTGAAGCTCCTGGTTTGGTGGCTTGGATTACAGCTGTTTGACTGGAGTTGACTCTAAATCCTAGCTGTCTCTACCCATCAGCACCGGGGAGAAGTCAGATGTGCACCTTTACTGTGGTATAATTCTCCCTCAGAGGAGAGGAAGAGCGAGGGTGGAAATGCAGCCTCCTTGGTCTTGGGGGTGCTCCAGCCAACGCTGTGGCAAGCAGCACGGCTCTGCTTGCCCCAGATGGACAGCTCGAGGCTGTCCAAGTCTTGCACCCTTGTGTTGGGCCAGATGTGCCCTCCGAACCCAGATCCAAATGATTCAGCTCTCTGGCAGTGCTAATCCAGTTGTAATCTTGAGCATTCAGAACCATTTTACTACCAACCAAAGCATAAAACAAGGGATGTGTGACTTGGTAGTGATGGTAGACAAACCCTGGCAAAGCATCCGGGGCCAACCGGGAGCTAATTGCCTGCGGTTTCGAAATACACTACCTAATTCCATAGTTACGATTCAACCTCTGCAATAATTGTTGCGTGCAGAAAAACGAGACCTCTCATTTTATTCTGAGCATAATATTAACGGGAAGGGGCTTTTCTGTTTGTTTCACCAACACCACTAATGAATGTGTAAACACCTCCTGGCATAGATTTCCCAGTTTACTGAGGCTGGAGTTCACGCTGCTAACACGCCTCCCTGTATGAAGCGCTCCATTCGTTAACCTTGTGCATCCACTAATTAGCGGGTCACTTGCAGGTCAGAGGTGTGCTTATGCTGTGCTTCTTGGCTGTGTGTTGTATTATTACCGCAACTGTAAATGCCACATGCGGCAGACTTGAAGAGTGTGTTTGGAAGGCTAGCTATATAATTAGGGTACGTTATCCCAAGGCAGAGATTGCCAGCTGATGTTCAAGAGGCAATAAAAACAATGTTGGTGGTTTGTCTTTTTTTTTTTCTCCTTCCTTTGAAATGCATTGGCTGGCAGTGAAAAAATGTTGAAGTGTTGCTGGTTTTAGCAAATTTGGGGTATTTGCTTCAGGACCAGCAGCTCTGCAGCCCCGCCATCAATCCATCAGCCCATCCTGGCCTCAAGTTGGCTACGGCTGTGTGGCGTGTGGGGCTGAGCAGGCGTTTCCACCATTGTTTATGGTATGATGCGGGCCCTCCTTCATGAGAACATAATCATGAGTTTAGCTGAATAATGATGAGTTCTTAACAATGTAATTTGGCTGTCTTTTATTGGCCCTCGTTTTTCTGGGCATTTGTTGTCGAGCGCTTTTAGCCTTCTTACCCATCCAACCCTTTGAGAACGTTCTTTGGAGGTGTTTTCTGCTTGGCTGGAATCTTAGCGAGCAGCATTATTTCTCACACCATTGCGTGACTCCTTATGCTGGGGCTTTAAGTCGGTCATTAAACGTTGAGTGCTCTGCCTTTGCTCTTGACATAACATTAAGAACATGATGAAACTGCTTGGAAACAATTAGATGGTAAGTAAGCTTGTTCAGTAAATATGCACAAACTGCTCTGGCTACATCCAGATGTTCCTGCTTTGTCTGACTTTCCTTCCGTAGTGCAGGGCTGGGAGGTCTTCTGATAGTTATCAAAGCTGTTTGAACATGTATTACCTGCTTCTCCACCCCCGGGATGTATGATCGAGCCAGGAGAACCGGTCAGAATATGCAGCAGAGTAGCATTTTTCGGTCTCCTTTAGTTAGCAGAAAGTCAGTATAAATCAGAAATGTTCTTAGTGACATTTTATTTTGCTTTTCATAGTGGAAGTGACTGCAAAAACTACATAGCAATGGTGAATTGGGTTCTTCATGTTTTATCTGAAGCCTCTATATGCCTATAAAAATTCCCATAAAAGCAGGGAAGAGAGAGGAGAGGGAGTTCAAAATTTTTGGAGAAAGAATGCTTAAAATGCAGACAGAAAGGAGGAGGTTGAAATATGAACATATGAGACAGTCCAGAAGAGTCCCTGAAGGAGCTCAGGAAAGCTATGGATCCTGTTTAGTTTGTGAAATTAATTAGAAAAGGGAAGAAGTTTATATTCCGTGCCATCCCTGCATTGTTCTGTGCTTAGCAAAATGCATTTAAAAGGAAAAAAAAAACCCCACCCCAACAATGAAAAGACCTGAAAAACCAAAACTCCCCATTCCAGTTGGTTTCAGGCCTCAGCCAAGAGCTTTGCAAAAACTGCCCTAGTCCGGAAGGACTGTGCATGCTCAAGTGTGGGGCATCGCCCTACGCCAGCAGAGGGGATGGTCCCTGCGAAATGCCGATGAGGAGAATTACTGTACTGGAAACTGGGGACAAAGGAGTGATTTACAAGGGCAGGAAGAAGGAGGCAGCTCACAGCATGGAGACACTCGCTCTGTCTCTCCTGTCTGTAGTTGATATGTCGAGGAACAGAAGCAGCCGAACAATGAGGAACAGGCTGTTCCCATGTCGGGCGGGAAGTGAATGAAATCCCCTGAGCAAGTCTGTGCTTTATAATGATTTCCAGATGGCATCCTAGCCCAAAAGTGTTGTGGTTGTCTGGATATGCATTCGCACGTTGTGAAGCTTCTACAGAAAATCAGAGGATCTCCTTTAAAGTCATACCTTGGCCTGAACCAAGAGCCTTGGATGTAAAGATCCATGTGGTAGGTTTGGCTTCCTTTCTAGCAAGGGACGTTCATGCTCAACCTATGGAAAATGTACTTTAGATGATTGCATAGAATTGCATTTTTGGCCATTTTCCACCACAAGCTTGATCCAGTCTGCAGCGTGTACTTGAATTTCCAAAAAACTTTTGTCGAGTTTTTCTCATCAAAGGCTCTTACGGTAAGTTATGGTAGGAGATGAAGGCATGTTCTTCTGTGGGCTTGTGTCTGGCTAAAGGATACGAATAAACATTCGGATTTCACAGCAGAGAAAGGTCACCAGTGGAGTCCCCCGCGGCCAAAGTGTGTGGTGAAGTGACAAATTTTGCAAGTGCTGAAAGTATTTAGGATAGTCAAAGCTTAAGTTGCAGGTGGAAGTGATAAGGAAGAAAGGGGGTCTACCTCCACTCAACTTTATAAATGTTGAAGTTTGAGGCTTACCGAAGACTAACCAAACAGCAGGCAATGATGACTTGAACAGTCGAGTTTGTGTCAGTCTGTCCGTCCACCCTCACTGCAGTGTAACTCGTCTCTGTGTGGTGGTACTGCGTGTTGGTAGTGTGCTCCTTGCCAGCATTTTCCTAGTGGAAATCTTCTGGAAAGGAAGACACAAAACAACAGTGTAATATCATCAAGGGAGGAGAGATGAGCGGCCTCCTTTGTGCCATGTTAAACCAGCCTTGTAGGCAGGTAGAACTTTAGATCTGGGGAGAAAAGGTGACATGCGTGCGGCTCTGTTAAATGCTATGGGTTTGCCATCCCTGCAGCTGCCGTGCCACGAGACGTGAACTGCAAAAGGCCAAATGCAAATCGCTGAGTCCTAATGTGTCAATTATCTTTCTGACAATTACATATGAATTTCATTAGCTTGCTAAATGGTACCTATTACAGCATCTCACCAGCTGGAGGGATTTCCAGTAGGAAACGTGAGATGGGAAATGCCGACAACTCTGAAATTCCCAGAGGCTCTCTGGAATTTGTGCAGATGAAGTGTGATAAGGGCAGCCTCGAGCTCCCCTCCTTGGCTCTGTGCAGTTGCATCTCCTTGGAGTGAGGAGGGGCACCCGGGTGCATCGGTGGTGGGATGTACCTGTGGATGCATGTCTGGTACCTTGCAGTTACTGCAGAGAGGGGAGGAAAAAGCAGAGCAGGAGGTTATCCTAGAGCAACTCAGTGATGCTTGTCTTCTGTGAAGAGCTTTGGCACTATATTTTCCTATAGTTTCAGCATTATAAATTGTAATTTGGGCTTGGGCTTAACGGGGTAATCCCTGCAAGGAGTGTATTTGAGTGAACACTGCTCCAGATGGTGAAAACACCCAGGATGGATTTGGTCTTAGTGGTCTTTCTGCCGTGCAACTTCTCTCCAGTGTTTCCCTGAAAGTATTTACTACTTTCTTCATCTTTGACCTTGCTCTTTCCAGGGACTCGTCAAATTGGAGCTTTGAGAGAAAGGAAAGGGGGGCTAATGAGTTGGAGACGGTTTTCATAACGATTCCTGTGGTGCATCTTTGCCATCTAACTTAGTTCTGCCAAGCTCAACTGGAAGCTCAGTGGCTTCCAGGAGTGACCCCACAGCCTCGGAGACTGAATCCACAGCTCATGTGCCTTTGTGTCAGGATGCACACCATCTCCCCTGGTACAGCCCCCCTACACCTAGCAGGTTAGGGACTTAACAGGAAGGTGTAGTCAGCCACCAGCATGGCTGGGTCTTGCAGGAACATGCCGGAGACTCTTTCCAGACTCGGGTGTGTGGTCTCCACATACCTCTCCTGGTGCTCCATGCTGCTGATTTTCCAGCCACCTCTTGGAAACAAGGCTCTCCCAGATGGCTGCTTAGCTCAAGAAGTTGTATGCTCCTGTCAGCACGTTCTGGATGCCAGCCGAAGATACCAGCAGAAGATAAACTAAGCTTGGAGTGTGAGCTTGCAGCTGATAAGAAGGGGCAGAGAGGATTTCTGCAGGCATGGTTCGTAAGCTGAGTGCCTGGGGGCATGTGGCTTTCCTCAGCCCACCATGCTGCTTCCCAGCTCTGAAACCACAGTGCTGAGCGAGCAGGGTGTGTACGGGTGTGTTTTCAAGATGATCAGCGTGACTCAAGGGCAAAGGCTTACCCCCACGCAGTGTGCTTTAGGTGAAAAGCGTGGAGATGAATGATGCGCTGTTGGTTGATGCGTCTCTTGAGAATGCCATAGGTCTTGTTAGCTGGTCTTGTACGGCCTGGAGGAGAAGGGACTGCTGTCCTTGGGACACAGCCACAGGAGAGCCCAGGCCCCCTTTTTCACTGCTCTTGACCACCTTCCACCTTCCCACTAAATGTTCTGCTACTGTTTCTACGCTTGAACAATTTAGCTCACGTGTTGAATTATGCCTTGCTCACCTCTGGCCAATTCAGCATAAGAGCAAGTTGAAAACATATTTAAAGACTAGGAATATATATGTTTCTTTCTGTGACACTTTCTACACACTGGGAGCAGTGCAATAGGGATAGTGACTCCAAGGAAGCATTCTTAATTTTCATGAAAAAGGCGTACTTTCAGGGCTCGGGAGGGAAGCGTGAATGAAATACTGCTTCTGTTAGTGCTTTCACTGTGGTGTCGCTCAGCTGGTTTGCCTCTGAGATTGAGACAGAAAAAAAGGCTGATGCTGTGATGGAAAAGGATGCCTAGAAGGCATTTCATTTGTTTCACAGTGCTGCTGATGCCGACTGGGACTTGCTATGCCAACTGGGATTTGCTTCCTGCAGCAGTCCTTGTACACGGGGCAGATGCTGCCTCCTCCTCTGGGTTTTGTTCTATTTTCTGTCAAGTTTTTCTGCTCTTCACACTTAGATGTTAACTATAGTTCAGCTCAGAGTGCTCTTTGCTCATGGTGTGGAAAGAATACTTTAAATCACCTCTCCAACTTCCCGTGTTCTGGTGTATCTGAGATTGAAGCACGAGCCAGAGATGTCCCTGGAGCCCCCAGGGAATCCATGCTGGCAGGACTATGCTCTAGACTTTCCCCCTTCTTCCCAAAGCATCTAAGCTAGGAAGGGCCGAGGTAGCCTGCTGAAACTTTTATTGTCATAAAAGCCCAAAGGCTTTGCTGAATTAGAGCCTCTGGGGCAAGTAAGTGTAATTCTGTCCCGATGAAGTGTGCGTGGATGGCTGTGGAGACTGCTGGTTTGTACCTGCATGCTAAGGAAAATCAGCATGTGGACACAGCGAGACGGCACGCTGAACTGAACTGCAGTTAACGTGTAAGTAAAATTAAAAAGTAAGTTAAGAAAAACATGTAACCATACAACTGAGCCATCATGCCTTTAAATGAGAAGCCAGCCTGGAGCAGACCCTGTTGGGTGGTGGTAAATGCAAACAGCTTTGAAGATCTGATTCCGGTTTGATATGTGTCTGTGGAACTTCTATACATCAGACTCCATCATGTCTCTGGGGGGTATCTCCACCATCTGGGGGTCAGGTGTCTCAGTGTTAATTGTCTGGAAAATCAAACTAAAAGCTGCCTTTGATGCTTACAAGGTGCGAGTGCTTGAGTGGCAGCTGGCTGGGGTTTGGGCAAAAGACTGAGCTATTTCTTCCCTGAGTATCCTGCTCCAGAAGGACGTGATCAACAAAAATCTAGTGAGACTCCAACTTACATTAAAATCTTGCATGTATAAGAAAGGAAAGTTCTCGCTGCAGTTGATCTCTCTTGCAGTGGGACTTTGCCTTGAATTTAACCAGCATCACCTAACACAAAGTACGAGATGTGTCTTTAGCAGGTGAACATACACTCAAGTGACCAGAGCTAAAACGACCGATCGTGAACAGCGTTATGGTTTTTACATATTTTCACACATGCACAGACCAGCCTTGGGAGGAGCGCTGAGGTGAAAAGCTGCAGCAAGGGGGACCGAGTGTTTAAGAGTGTCCCAAGTGTGCAGGTGCTATGGATATGCTCACCTGAAGTGGGACATGGCCAGTGTTTGGTTGTGTCACCTCTCCTGTATTTAAGAGCTAAGATACTGAGACTCACAGAATGAAAAAAAGGAAAAACTCGATCAAATTGCATTTGGGCTTTGGGATGTAGGTGATCTTTGCATCTGTCTAGGCCTAAATTGGTTACCGGTCACATTACATGGCATAAATGCATAGTTGCAGTGTTGGTATCATAGATATTAATATTACAGATCACATCACTGTGTCTGATCTTAGAACTGTGATGTTGGTGTAAGGAAAGCCTAGTAGGTAATTGTCAGCAATCTGGTTTTTATTTTATTTTTATTATCTGTATGCTAACTTTCTTGAGGGACAGAACACTTAGCAGTGGAGAGACACAAAACGGGAGGGAAGAGGGGGTGGCAGCACTCATGGCATGGCTGCGTTGCTTGTGAAAGTCGCATGGATCCAACCTGTTTTCACATGCTCTGTCTCTGTATGCCAGCCCACATCACGTGTGCAGCAGTGGTAACCCTATAGCCCACCGCGGACGAACACAATAATCTGATTTATCATGGCCTTTCAATTACCTCAACAGCCCTCTCTATGCCAAGACCTTTCTTACAGGCACTGCTTATGCTGATCCAAGTCCGCATGGCAGCTTCAAACAGCTGCCATTTTGAGAGCAAAACCTTCCAGGGAATCCTACTTCCACTGGAGCTCCGAAGAAAAATGTCTTCTCTGCATTACATTGATTTAAACAGCACATGCAGCGTTTGGCTTTGGTTCAATGCCAGACTAAAGGTTCTCTACATAATAAACTATCAGGGCTAGAATGATTAGCTCTATAAATGGCTCCGTATGCATTCGCACTGTATATATATATATATTATGGATCTGCTTATGTCATGGAGCACTTCAAATATCCCTTAATAAAATAATAGACCCCTAGGTAGTTATATATACTGGCAGAAAGTTGTTCAGCCCTTTGGAGCCATGGAAAAAGTTAGCGCTCCTAAACATTTCTTCTTTTTCCTCCGGCTGGTTTCCACTGTGGGTAATTATAACCGTAGAACATCCTGGATCCTATTGCATGAAGGGATGCAGTCGTGGTCCTCTGAACTCCACAGCAGCAGAAATGGAAACTGCTTAAAGAGAATGTGAAATGTGCTGCTTGTCTCCTGGCTGGCCTTGGAAGTTGATGAGCAGCACTGGAAAGATCTCCGCTGAGCGGAGAGAAATTGTTTCTTAGCTTCCTTTACAAGGGCTGGGACATGAGATGTCACCGGCACGTTCACAGCTTTTTAGCGCGAGGCTGTTGTGGCTGGTCGCAGAGGGCTTTCCAGCTGTGAGAGTGACCTTCTGGCTGATCCTTTGCTTTGCAACACCTAACCCCTGACACCCAGCGAGGGTGAGGGATGCAGCCAAGCAGAAAGCTCTGTTTTTCCACAGGGAGTTGTTGGCTATAACCTGAGCACCAGGCTACGAGGTGGGATTGTTGTCTTCATTTGAAAAGGGGGGTCAGGGCTCCAGGCTGTTGCTTATCTCCCCATGAATTCCCCAGGGGAGGAGGAGTGCTCTGGTAGCACGCTCGCCCTGCTCCCAGTGGCCCCCAATGAACTGAGAAAGGAGGGGAATAGCAGGGGAGAAAATGCATGTAAACGCTAGTTAAGGGGTTGAGTGATGGGGAGATACCCCGGAGCAGGGAAGGGGAAGGCTCTCCCTCTTGGCCGTGGGGCAGGAGTAGTACTGCTCAGTGGGTGTGGGCCCTCCGGAGACCCATCTCACAGCCCCGACCCTGCACCTCGTGGGGCCTGGGGGCCCCCAGCCCCGCTCTCCAGCTGCATCTGGCACAGAGCATTGCAGGGATGGGGCGATGCTGCACTGTGAGTGTCCTGATGGGACCCCTCTCCAAGAAGACCCATGTTCATGTCCCGCGCTGGCAGTAGCCAAGACCTCCCCTCCACGCTCCCAGCCACAGGCACGCGGCTCCCTGCGGCGCTGGGCACAGCCGTGACAGTGGGGTGCTGACCCCGGCTACCCTTGGAGAGCCTGTAGCGTTAGTAGCTGCGTACTGCACCTTGGTGGAAAATACTTTAGTCCTTCCCATAGAAAGGAGCTTGTGCGAATAAACGTTTGCCTTCTGGTGAGTTAACACCATCCTATCCCCAAGTGTTTTTTGGGATGAGGTCCTTATGGATCCTTCCTGTGAGGCTGGACAACAGGGCTGGTGTCTCTGAAGCTGCTTGACCAAGACATTCAACCTTTTCTCTCTTCTGGCTAAACCCAGACAATAAATATGTGACTGATTCTGCCACAACTGAAACCAAAGATTGACTGCCAGGCTGCAAGCACCTCTCCACTCTGAATTTAGCTTTCAGTTCTCCCTTAATTTATTATTTGCAGTTAATTTAATCCATATTGAGCTGCCTCAAACAGAAAAAAGCTCTAGATTTGGTGAAAAATAATCTATTTTTAATTATTTCTGATGTAGAACACTAGCCCATAAATAAATTCCACTGCTATCCAGTGGGGTTTTTTTGCCATCAGAACTGTCTGGCTGGAATCAATAAACAGTTGATTAAAAACCTTGTTATTTAATATATTCAGTAACCCTAATCTATTCATTAGAAACTTAATCACTTTCATGTCACCAGCTGCTGTGATGGAGAAAAGAGCTGTAGCTAATTATTAGCAATTTTACAAAGCTAATATTGAATTTCTAATGGGTCCTCTGTGGCCTCTATTTCAAGCAGTTTGTATATCCCACAAACATGTGTTCTGGCCCTGGGCAGGGCCAAGCATCTCAGACTCACGGCCGTGTGGATAAACTTGAGACCTAGCAACCAAATCTCTGGTTAGTTTGTGAGGAAGATGTGCGCGCAGCGCTGGCCCCCGGCCACGTCCCCCCCGATGCTCCTCTGCACAATGGCTGGCCACGGGACAAGGAGCTGCTGCTCCCCGGCTGCTCGCTCGCAGCTGCGGGAAGGGGCACGCTCCCGTGCGCTCCGCTGCATCCTTTGCGTGGGACCGGGAATCAAGGGGAAACAAATGGGCTGGGGAAAGGGAGAGCCACGGAGGGGTGCGGGCAAGCGGTTGGTGGGACCTGTGTGCTGCTCGTCTGCCAAGAGCTTTGGTTTTTGCCTGTCCAGTTGGTTTTGTTCTTTGATATTGGGGCCACTGGTTTGGCTATGTGGCCGTGCGAAGCAGAGAGGAAACTCTCTGGATGAGACAAAGTTATAATTTTATTTAAGGCTGTGTTAACATTAAAGCCACTCATCTGTCTAGATTTGTTTGCATCTGCTGTCACCAGACTTTTACCCTTATTTGTGTTGTTAGGAGCATTGCTCTTATTATTTGCGTTGTGGCAGCACCTGAGGTGCCTTTCGTTGTACCAGGCAGGGTCCAGTCCAGGCAAAAGACAGCATCTCCCCGCGGGACCTTGTGCGGGGCACAGGGGCGCTTCAGTGCACACACACCAAATGCAAAGCTAAGGCACGTGTGGCTGCGGCAAGGGCTTCTGCCGCTCAGAGGTGGCTGAATTGTAAAATATTTTCATTAAATGTTTGTGGAACCAGCTAAAGCTTCCTATAGGTTAGATATGAGGAAAAATCCTGGATTGGAGTTGTGCAGGTAACGAGCATCACTGTACTCAGTGCTGGGGTGGGTAACGCCAGAGCAAGTGGCAGGCTCAGGCATTGGGGGGCTAAGGACCTTTTTCCTTGAAAGGACGATCGCGTCACACCTCTCTCCTGTGGTGTGTGGTTTTTTTTTGTTTTGTTTTGTTTTTTTTTTTTTTTTTTTTTTTTTTTT
>VZSC01012366.1:72637-100553 GCA_013398225.1 Steatornis caripensis | reverse complement strand
TTTTTTTTTTTTTTTTTTTTTTTTTTTTTTTTTTTTTTTTTTTTTTTGCTGTCTGTGGTGATGGTGGCCGTTACTGGAGCTGATACATGGGCTGGACTGTGCCCTGGCCATCAGCCAGTCTGGCTGCTCCTGGTGTAGCTGTTCTTGGGTGCCTCCTGTGATTTCCAGTTTCTGGTCTTTGCGGCACTTTCTGCATCAGGACATAATTAAATATGCTCTAGGGTTGTTGTTTGAGAGATTTAATAAGTTAGTGTCCTTTGCCTTCCTGTTCCTGCCCTGTTTTGCTGTGGGATAACTGACGGTGCAAGCTCTTTGGTTCGGTTCAACATAAAAAGCAACAGCACGAGTCTGAAGGTGTCCTGAGCCTCAAAACCATGCAGCTAGAAGAGCACATCCAGCGATGCCTTTCTGACGTCCTGAGCCTCAACCTCTGCGCATGTGATGGCTCTACCCCATCAGACACCTCACTGAGGTGATCAGGTATGGAAGGGTGCCTGTGTGCCGGCGTGTGTGTGGGTCTGAAGCCTGTGGTGATCGCCTTCCTCTGCAGAGCCCCTTCAAACAGCTTTCTGTGCTTCAAAGGGGAGAGAAAGGCTTGAAACATGCTGTGGACGTTGGGGTTTTAGCACCGTGCAGACCTGCAGAGCTGCCTCCACAGTGTGCTGGAACCAGCCACCTTTGAGGTTTGCAGACAGCAGAGGGTCCTGTTTTCCCTCGTGTGCTGTCAAAAGGAGCAGTGTCTTCTCTAATCTTGTATGCTGTTAGAAGCAGCACGCGCATACGCTCTATCTAGCTCAGGGGGACTGATGGCAATCCTGTTTCAGGAGGATGTTGCTGAGAGGTGACTGAATGCAAAAATTTCCTCCCTTGGGCTTCAGCCCTCTGTCTTGGGAGGGAATTTGCCAGATGGAAGGAAAGAAATACACAAACATATACGTAAACTCTTCTAAAATGGCTTCACGTTCTCGTTTTCGAAAATATGTGATTGAGCTTGTTTTATGGGCTTGGCGAACTTCTGGCGGCATCTGGCTGAGCTAAATATTATACTTAATAGCCCAAGACAGCAGTGATTGCAGAGAGCTGCCTGAATTTCATGTGTGTTTACAAATGTGCTGTAGTAATTCCACGGAAATTAGCACAGAGCCTTAACAACAAAACAGAGGATGGAGAACAAAATGTCTCTCGGCCTCTCCCCTGTTTACATGTGTATCGGTCCATGTGTTTGTCTACGTGTCCACTTGCATAGTGCTGTCTCACTGCTAATCCGTCTGTTATTATTGGTAGTTTTCATACCCCAAACCTTCCAGCCTCCCATACTGGCTTTTTCTTACGCATCAGATATTAGCCAGTGGAAGCATTCGCAAGAGATGGTACCCAGTTTCTTTTAAGTTAGTCTGAAACATGAGGTTTTTACCCTACCCATATGACACTATGATCTACAAAGTTGCGTAATAGTAACAATGAAAAGATATTTAGGGGATGGAATTTGCCAGTTTGCCAAACAGTCTGTTTAGTGAGGATGTTTTTGATTTCAGAGGTTTGACGGAATGTCTTTGTCAGTCCTTGGCACAGCGTCTCTAATGAGGGGCCCAGGGCTGTTGGGACCACGGCTCCAGCCCCCAGCAGCTCTCCCTGGGCCGCATCTCTGTTCTCTTAGGGAATTTCAGGCGCCTTAAATTTTGGCTTGAATCTGAATGAAGCAAAGAAAAGGGGTATTGAAATTCTCTGCAAAATGAAGTTGCTTTCCTGCAGACAGCTCTGCTCAGTGTAATGTGAGCCCAGATTTGCCATCCCTGTGAAATGCTGCCCTTGCATCAGCTGCAGCGGAGCTGAGAGTCTGGCCTGCCTGTGTGGTGTGGGTAGCAGCTACGGGGCATGCGGGAGCCAAACGTGCCGCTCTGTTTGCAAGGTTGTTGTGGTGGGTAGGCTGAGCTGTTGACATAGGGGGCCTGTTTCTTACAATGTGATGCATGTTGAGAACGGACAGGTCAGTTCTCCTGAGTGCCTGCTGCATGATGGCTATGAGCATGGAAACAGGGAAGACCACGCTGATCCAGCTTTGGTAATGCACTGTCTAAGCAGAGCGTGTTTTTTCCGTTTCTGGTTTTCTGTGAGGAGCATAAGGTTATTTTGAGGATGTCTGGAAATGCTCTGTGGTGTGACGGAGAGAGCATGGCAGTGTCACCAGCTGATCTAAGCTTCCACCTGATGTTATCCTCAAGCAATGGGCTGTGCCTATGGCAATACTGGGCAACAGGGATGGTGGCAGCTGGGCTACTGCCTGCTACCCAGGGACGTGGGCTGTCTTGGCTGCCACAGGTAGAGGAGTGTGAGGGCTGTTCAGTCGTGTGCTGGAAGCTGTCCCAGATTTCAGCTAGCCCAGAGCTGGGGAGGAGCCATCAGAGGAGTTATTTAGGTGTGCACCCACACCCCACGTGCAATTAAATGCACCTGGCCTAGATCATCAGTTCATGTAAATAGGCAAAGCTCCATACCAACCTTCTGAGTCTTTGCATCTGCAGATGATGTATTATTGAATTATGCTTGATTAGCTGTTTTTCTGTTGCTTAACAGAAAGCAAATCTCAGCATAAACGAGATTAGTATGTGCCCTCCAAGTACGCCAGTTCTTGCTCCCAAGAATTTAACATTCTTAATAGAATGATTTTTTTTTTAAAGGAAGGAGGGGGGGAAAGAGTCTTTGAGGCTCCTGTTTCATTTGCCAGATTATCCGAACATTAAATTAAGCAAGTATGGAAATTCAAAATATAGCTGTTCTACAACATGTGCTGACACTGGCATAACAATATCAGTAATCCCCCTTGACAGCCATTACAGCTTAATGCTCTAAGAAAATGAACTACTTATTTTCTTTACCCCACGTACACAGTGTCTCAAAATCTTTCCTTGTCTTCCAGCCAAGATGACTCTTCGAATTAATCTCCTCCAGGTACCAGCTGTGTTTGTCTCATCCCGCTGAGCAGCACCGCTTGCTTTGAGGCTGTGTCACCTTGACAGCTCAGAAAATCCCCAGCTGCTCTTGAGGACTTCATTGCACTGGGTTTCTGTCATGTGATAGAGGTCCTCAGACATCTTGAACTTCGGTTCATGCCAGCGGTACCCCTCGCATCTTGTAGGGTCTTGCCCCAATGTCTTTTTGTTGTGCCTCGTCTCAGTGCAGCTGAAGGAGATGTGGAATCCGTGGTCATAAAGCTTGTAGGTGTTTTCAAGTGTGGAAGAGTTTCCCTTCTGCCTGTTTTAAAGTTGTGCCCTTCAAGAAACACCAGGATTTGGTCTTTGAATGATCTGATCTGCAGCTGTGACACTGAAAGCATCGTGTTGAGCTAAGCTTTGGAAGCGTTGTTGAGTAAGGGTTGAGGAAAAGACAATTTATGTTTATTGGAAGTGGCAACAGAGCCTGTTGCTTGTGCTGAAATTTGTATCCTTGTCCTTCTCCTCTTTTAATAAGAAAGGCTGTTCTTACTTCAAGCATCACCTTGTCCTTGATGCCTTTGGGAAGGATCCAAAGGACTTGCTTAGGGACACCTCTTTTGGGATTATAAGGACAGTTTATCTATTTCCTTGTGAGGTCTCTGTATCCCAGCAGGTCTTTGGCCCACCAGCATGGCCTGGGAAAGCCTAGGAACTTCTGTTAGGAAATGAACAGGCCACAGAAAGGTCACTTGAGAGTTTTAACGGCTTCCGGGAATAAGCGGTTGTGGATGCAGGGGCTTTCAGATGTGTTTTTGTGAAAGGAGGTGCTTAAATTCCACCGAAGTCCAATTTTTGATACCAAATGATTAGCTCAGATTTACCAAGATATTTAAGTACTTAATGGTGCAACTGGGTACCAGGTGGGATTCCTAAAAGCCTCTTGGGAAGCTGGACTCCAAAGGTGCCCAAGGGCTTTTGGAGCAGCGTCTGGACACTTGCACAGGTTATACGGAGACCCAATTTTGTTGGGCCATTTTAGGCCATAAAAGGACTTCACTAACTGTCTCTTCTATCAAAACTTTACTAAACAGTATCCCTTCTTAGTGAAAGGCTATCTTCCTCAGCTGGAGGCAAGTCAGCTTTAATGGGCCTGATCTCAGCTAGTGTAAACTCGTTTCCCTCCTTTGGATATGCTAGAGCCACGGTGATGTGCATGAGGACTTAACCTCTTTATCATCAGGTACATTTTACAGCTAATTCATAACGAGAAGAGAATTTCCACTGTCAGATCATTGTACCGCTGAGCAAAATTGGAGCAGCTGCCTTGTAAAATGTGAAATGGCATCAATATACTATGCTGCATTTCAGAGCATGTGACTGAGAAGGGGATTGTGCTCGTTAATAATGAGCCACTAAATTGGATGCAATTGCAATAGCTCATCATTGATATAGAAATATTATGCTTTATAGGTACATTACTGGGCTCTATTTTATAAGGCTGTTAAGCTTATGCACTTTCCCTTGCAGTAAATGTCGGCAAGGTTACAATAAAATTTAATACAATATTATTAAAGCTGAAGTGCATCAGTATGGAATGATCATGTACACACACTAAAAATTCTTTATTATTGCTTCCTTAACCTTCTTAAGGAACTGCTTGTTTTGAAACACAGCAATGAGAAGGATCAAAGCTTGGAGGTCTCTCTGTCCATCCAAAGGTTCATTAGAATTTTCAGCGTAGATGGGAATTTTGTGACGCATTAGTTCAAGTAAATTAAACATTAAAATTTCAGCTCTGCCAGGAAAATTTCAATACAGCTGCAGATTATAATACAGGTGGTGAGGTCTCCTCACGTTCACCTTAGCTTTCATGGGGTGGAACTGATTGGCGGATTGTTGGCCTGCGAAGAAGCAAGGCGTGCCCTCCTCGGTGCTCATCTTGAAGGGGTGGTACACCTAACAAGCCTGCTGGGGTCTGCCATTACCATGACAATGCCAATGTCCTTCCCCTTGTAAAGAAATCAATAGGCTGTGGGGCTCCGAAAACAATTTCCCTGACCTCCCAACGTTACCAAAAGCAAGGTCAAGCAGCAAAGATCAAAGGCCCAGTCAAAGAGGCATCCCCTCCCTGACCTGCTGGCATGGCAGAGGGATCAGTCTTACCTTGAATTATTTTCTTAGTTTAAGAAACTGGTATTATTTGCACATGCTCTAGCCAGAGGAAATCAGAATTAATCCCAGTGAAATCTGAGGCGTTGTCTCCCATTTGATTAGATTTTGAGTACCGTTGTAGGGCAGTTTTCATGGGCAAAACAGCACGCAGAACCAAACGGCAGCCCAGAGAGACAGTTTTGTTTGGGCTTTGGTGCCGAAGAGGGCTGTTAAGGCTCAGCCGCATACCTTTGAGAAATCATCAGTGGGTAGAGCTCTTCTTGGTGCTTGCAAAGCTAATCCTTAAGTATCTGGAAAGAGCAAAATAGACCTTGACTACATGAATTTTACAGTCAGCTTCTTCAGACTTGTCTGGTATGAGTAGCTCATGTAAAAAAATGTGTTTGAGGTACAGTCTCTTATCAGTAATCTTCAGCTTCCCATAGGCAGATCACAGGAGCTCCAGAAATCACCCTCTGCTTGAGATACATCAGCTCTGGGGCCGGCTCAAACAGTCTGCGGTATGTTCGTCTTCCAATTAGATAGACGCTCCCAATCTTGCAAACGGCTTCTTATTTTCCTTTGTCATGAGGTGGATTTGGATTCTTGTCAAAAATGTTTTGGTGCTTGAGAGCTCCCGAAGAGGGTGAATTTTAGGCAAGTGGGTACTTGGTGCTTCCCAGAAACGAGGTCCTCGCAGGGGTCTCGAAGCAGCAGAGGTCTGGAAATGCTGCTTGGGGTCCCGGGCTCCTTTTCCTTTCCAAGCAGTAACTCCTGAAAGTGGCAGCTGAATTAGGTTCCTATCTCTGCCACTTCTGCTTTTGACCATGGTTTTAAATCACAGTTTTAAGAGCTTATGTCAGAGATTTCATCTCTGGAAATTTATAAGGAGCTGTTGCCTTTTATGCAGGCGTGATTTTGTGATAGCCCCACTGCAGAGCACCGTCCCTGGGGCGGCCCTGCGGTCTGCTGCATCCCCACGGCCGCAGACGATGTGGGAGGAAAGCAGCGGCCGCTGAACTGGAAAAAAGCAGGGAAGGGTTCAAATGAAGGTGAAGAGACCGGCGGTGGTGCTGCGAGGCCAGCAGGCAGGGGAAGGGGTGGGAAAGAAAAGCAGACGACATCTGCTTGCAGCGGTGAGACCCTTGGGTGCCATGTGTCACTGTGTTTGTGCACAAATATATGCACAAACTGGTCGTACATCTCGGGTGGGTCTGCACACACACACACAAGCATATGCGCGGGGACTCACACATGCACGTAAAACTTGCTCCCTCTACCAATCCTGTTTCAGATGAAAACTTGTCCTAGCTTTATCTTTTCAGCTTCCAGAGTGCAAAGCACCCGAAGGATGACCGGATGTGTTGTTGCTGCCCTGCCTGAGCGCTGGGTAAAGACTCTTGAAGACTTTCTTTGAAGGCCAGCCCAGGTTTGGGCATCCTGCATAGTCCGGTCAGTGCTTCCTGTGCACAGAGCTTGTACTAGTGTTCACCTTGTGTATGTGCCATCAACGCGTAGCGGTGACGGGATGATAGGAGGGGTATGGGGAAGGGTCACTCTTACCAAATAAAACCTTTTGATTTCCCTCCATCCCTCTTCCAAAGCTACAGAAAGGAAGGGGTTATGACAGACCTCTGGAAAGGGTCAAAGGACAAATTTGCATGAGATCAAGCCCAAAAATCTTGCTCTAAGTGGATACAGAGCATACGGCAACCTTTCCTCTTTTCCCCTTACTTGCTTGCTCTCTCTATTCTCCCCTTCTCCCCAGCCAGCTCCTACTGCCTTTTTTCCTGGTTGTCTCATCATTGTGCTGTGGTACCTGAGCAAAATGCAATCCTTTTCTCCGTGTGTGGGTCCCATTGTGGCAGCGGCGTTTAGCTGCTGCCGTGAGCTCCCACCAGCTCCGAGCGGCCGACAGCCCACCTCGCAGCAGCTGTCCTCTCCATCTCCTCGCTGCTCGTTTTCTTCTGCAATGATCCTCCACTTTCCCTTCCGTAATTACTTTCTTGAGGTTTGTTTTCATCTCGGTGCCTGATGTGACCAAAGTACATAAGTCTGTATGTATTGATTTCTGACAGCAGAGTCTGCTTGTTCTCCACTAATATTTCTAGCATCAGCATTCATCTTCCTTTCAATCTAAAGGATACATCAGTACCACATCACTAAGGCCTCAGTTTTTTTCTCCCTGTCAGCAGCATTCTTTCCCCATGATTCATATCCATAAATTGCTATGGGAAAAATTAAGCTTTTCATCAAACTCTTAAATATTTTGAGACTCCACAGTTCTTCCATGCTTTCAGGAGGGAGGCCATGGCCAATAAAATCCTAGTGATCTCTGGGTTTTTTGGGAGCTGCCTCTTCGGTCTGGTGGCTGAGGTCCCATATAATCAAAGTCATCAGTTTGTGTAATATACTGGCAGCTTGCATCCACATGCACACACACTTTGTTTTCACCATGCTTGAGGGTAGCCCATACTCATCGATAGCCTGGATTTTTTTTTTTTTTTTGACACCAGCTCTGGTATTTCTGGGGCTTGTAGCAATGAGCTGTGTCTGTCACTGTCATGTATGATGTAGGTTAATAGTTGTCTGTCAGTACAATTCCCAGCTGCTTCCAGTTTAGCTAGAGTTGTCGTAGGATAAAGCCGATGTACGTGCTGCAGAGGCCTGGCGGCAGGACGTGCGTGTCGCGTCTACCCAGTGCAAAACCACTTGTGCGCTGCTGCCGTTCCTGGTGATGGTTTCTGTTTACAATAAGAAAATCACAGTGAATTTGGTGAGATGCTCTGGAGTTCCTTTGTCTGACAGCGAAGAGGGATGTATTGGATATTTTGAGCAGCCTGTGAAATGCACAACTAATGGCTGCTGAAACTCTATTTTTTCAGTGACGTGAAGGCTGTTTTTAATATCCCCATAGGTGCCCTTTCCATCCCAGGAACCAGCTGGTGGTGGCATTAGTTCTGCTTCTATCATTTACTTCACGTGTCTTGAATTATGCCATGCCACGCTTGACCATCAGAGGGATGCTGTGATGGTTACAATACTTCACGTGCCCCTTCTCTTCAACAGATAAGATTCCCTTTGTTGAATTGGCTGGCCGATTGCCAAGCATCAATATATCTTTACACATTTTTCACCTGAGAGCAACGCCATGATCACTGATCGCTTTGAACGGTTCTGCTTGCCTTGGTGCTTTCCCAGGGCTCATGTTCAGACTGGCACGCACAATTTCCTCCACCCCCCTGATGTATCTGTCTGAGAGATCTCCATTTTAGATTGGGACTGCTAGAGGTACCTATTATTTCAGGGGTGTTTCAGGTGGTGTTTTATTCCTGCACCCTCAGCAAAGTTCCTATTTTTATTGATCTTTTACTGCTTTCAGTTGGAGGAGAACATTTGCAGCAAGGAATCTGAGAGCTGTGAAAAAACACCTAGTGGAACAGAACAAATGGAGAGCAATAGGAAACCTCTCTGCCTCTCATTGCAAAATGCTGTAGCAGGGCACAGATAAAAATGAGCCACGTAAAGCACTTTGCAGTAGACTTTTAGGCCTGAAGGTTCAACAAAGTATAGGGGTGGGCAGGTTCTTCCTGGTAAGAAGAGTATAATTGCATTTATGAAGGTGCTGGACTGAATTTTGGGGGAATTATAGTGCTTGGTGGGAAAAGAACAAGCCATTTGAAGCTTTCTGAGGAGATGGCTGGAGCTGGCATTTGGAAAGTAAAGATAAAGGGATGCATGCAGTTACGTCCAGGCCATTCGAGAAGCATACAACAGATATACGTGGCTTATGTTTTCATAGATGAATTGGGTTCAATTTGCAGTGATAGGTGTTGGATACTTGGTATGAGAGACAGCGTCGTTTATCATCTGCAAACCGGCATCAGAGATCACTCGGGGAGAATCCAGTGTGCGGGAGAATCGCCACAATCTGCCTTGGAGGGACTCCAGTCCCTGTGGTCATCAACAAGTCCTTCAGAGACATGAAGAAGCATTTGTTAATGAAATAGCCCAGCAGTTTTTCTAATTAGGAAATTAGTATTAGAGCTGGAAGGATAAGCTGTCTTAATGAGGTCATGGCAAACAATAGCCTGTTTTATAAAATGATAGAGATGGGCTTTGCAGCTTTTCTTGGCTGCTGCGTTCACCTGCGTGCTCTGAACACCACCCAGGCCTTTAGCCCTTTGGCATGTGATGTTATGACGAAGGACCGAGCCAACAAAGATGACTGTGCTCTGGAGGCTTGAGTTTGGTGGCCAAAGACTTTCCAAAGTGCAGGTTGCGGCTGTCATGATTTTGACCCTAAAATGAGCAGCTTAGAAGGTGAGGGCTGCTGCCCAAGGCTTGGGCTTGACTTGATAGCTACTTGGGTACTGCCCAGAGCTGGGTGTGCTCATGAACCGTACTCCAAAATAGAAGCATTCCTCAATTTCACGTATTCATGTCAGCTACAGGTTGCACCAAGATGACTGGAACAGTTGTTGAAGTAACAAAGAGCGAATGAGGAGGGAGGGCACAGGACGCAGCAGTGAATGGTCAAAGTCAGAAGGAAGGTGTGCTGGGGCAGCCCGGAGCTGTAAATCGCTGTGGCTGCAAACAGCTGTGTTTCTCTCCGGAGGAGCCCTCTCCCTTGGTAGCTACTTGTGAGACTTTGCCGTGTGGTGGTGGACTCGGTGTCCCTGTCCCCGCTTCCCGTCACCCTATGAGCACTAAACCCTGCACACAGCTGGGAGAGGGAGAGCTTCAAAACAAGCCACAGATGTTTTGTGTTACCCCTGCTAATGCCTGGGAAGAGATCACACACCCATCCCCCTGGGATGGCCGGGGCGATGCTGAGTGTGCAGGGAGCCCATGTGTGTATTTGGCATGATAACCTTGCCTGCTGGCTTTCAGGAGTCACAGAAAGACATTTGTTGAGCGAAGCCTCTCCAGAGGGAGCTCAGGAGCACCCATTCCTCTGCTTTTGCTCTCTGTGAGTCGTGAGGATGCAGGGGCAGATTACCCAGTGCGAGGGATGAGCTTTTTGGGCTAGTGCTGCCTGCAGCGTGTGCGCCCCTGGTTGCAGGGCAGGGGCTGCTCCCCGCCCAGCACACGTACAAGGTATAACACAACACATCCATCCTCTGTCTACATGAAGCTCCTGTCTATTCTTTTTTTTCTTAAAAAGGGAAGATTTTATTTCACTTGTGCGTTGAGCTAAGACTTTGGCTCTTTGTTTTATTCCCTGTGATGGATTCCTGAGCTGTGGTGGTACAAGGAGCCCAATGCAGCATTGCACTGCAGCTCCAGGCTCTTTGCAGGGTCTCCAGAAGGACGCTGAGAAATCACCAGTCGCTTCTTAAACCCTGCAACAGGCATCTGCAGGAAATACCCACCTAACTAAAGGTGGTCATTGCCATGGAAAGGAAATTGTTCCCCTTTATTCGTGGGATATGGCTGCAGGATAAATAAGAAGCGAGAGCAAGTTTTAAGTGCTTACATCGAGAGGGTTAGAGGGGTCACTTGCATTTCTGAAACGTCCAGTGCCTCTTGTCCCCTGCACAGCTGACAGATGGAAATCATTTCAGCTCAGGGGGTGTGAGCTGGGGTCAGTGAGGGAGAGAGGCAGAGCCCATAAGGAACAACTCATTAATACCCCGGGGCCAAACAACCACCTTTCTGAGCTGTTTTCTTTGTGCTGGTATAAAACACAAAGGCGAGCAGGCGGACCCGTGGGCTGTAGGAGTTTAAATCAATATGACAAATCTGTAATCACACAGCGACTCGTGCAGTGAGAACATCATGGGCTTATAAGAAAAAGCGAACACCAGTGTGAAGGTGCAATGTTATATACAAAATCCATATATATATATGTGTTCAATATATATAAATGCATATTTGTCTTATTTTGGATATTGTGTACATGAGTGTTTTTCTGATGTCTCTGATCTTTCTGCCTAATTCATAAATCATAACAGCGGATACAATAAAATGAATTAGGTGATCATTAAAGTAGTATGCACTGGATATATTTTTCCATTCCTGTTTCGGTCTGAGAGCTCATTAAAAGCTCACTTGCCTCTTGAAGTATCTTGACGCTGAAGATGATGATGAATAGAGGTGCAACGAGTGTTAATAATTTGAAAAATGTTGTCAGAATCACATGATGATGCTATAAGAGATTGTTACGGTGGAGTTATTTGTGTTTGTTTTATTCAGTTATCCTCTAATTGACCAAGATTAGAAACAGCATTAAGCTGAGCAAGTATTTATTTTCTTTCTTGAAGGACATTTTAATTAAAAATGAGCTATTAAAACAAGACGTCTAGGCAGGTGAAAATTACTGGAATGACAGCATCACAGCCAGGTTCACCAAACCGTGCTTAATTCTAGTTCCTTGCCAAGAGTCTCCTTTGCTTCCCAGGTGCAAGTGCTTTGCTGGCTAGGGGACGGTTGCTAACATGCTCAAACTTAAGCGTATGCTTAAGTGCTTTGCTGAACCTGTTGCTCTGCAGTCGGAGCCATCTGTTTGTCCTTAGCATGAGGGGACAGTGGGCCGGACGCCCTCACTCCGCACTGCTCTGCTGACAAGTCCTATATCACAGTTGACTGGACTTTTATTGTGGGGAGGTGCTTGTTTGCTCTCCGTGCAAAAATCCGTGCTAATGCTGATGAAAGGAGCACCTTTTGCTGCTAGGAGGGGATTTCTCCTCCATCCCAATGAGTGGAGTTCAGCCCATCGTAGAGGCATTTTCAAAGGAGGCTGTACAACCGAAGGATCCCTGTGGATCGGCTTCATCTTCCCCATTTGAACCACCTGATGTTCATCCTAATAAGAGTTGTTTGAAGTATTTAGGAGGACTTGTCCTGGGCAGAGGCCGTTTTCTTCAGGGAGCACGGAGGCATGTGGGCAATGGCATCCCCACGCAGACGTGGCTGTGGTTCAGCCTCACGCACCCCAGAAGGGATTTGGAACTTTGACCCGTGAGGTTAGGCTGCGTGTGGGTGTCCAAGCCATTTAAACTCCATGGGGTGCAGATTTCTATGGGTTCAAATTGCTTTTGGTGATGGCAAGCATGTGCCTAAATCCCCACTACTCTGATTTGCAAAGGAAATTGGGTACTTCGTGAGGCTTTTCCAAAGCGCAGGGGTGGCTGCCCACCTTCAAGCTGCGTGACCCTCGAAGTGCTTTCATTTCTTTCCCGCTCAGCTTTGCGGCCTGCAACAGTGGCTGCCTCCCTGAAGCACATTACTCATGCCAGGCCAGCTCTTCATTTTCCTCCATCCACTCGATGCTCTCAGATAGAGCGTTGTGTAAATCATACTTAAAAATACATTAGTGTAATGTTTCTGGAGTTGATATTAAGCGAGCTTTGGGGACCCCGCTGGCTCCAAATTCCCCTGTCTTGGACTAATTTACAGTATATTTCACCTGGACAGGCATTTCCATACCCAAGGACCTGCCCTGTCCCTTTTCTCTCTCTCTCTTTCTCTTTTTTGTTCTATTATTCAGCTGGTTTTAGAGGATGATTGATGGCTTCTGATGTCGATGCGAGATTGCTCTTCTGTTTTCCCACCTACCACTGTAAAAGGCGAAGGAAAGAATAAAAGGGAAACACATTGCATGGGGCAGGCAAAAGCGCCAGCTGATCCCTGCCCTGCAGTAGCTCCTCCGGCCGTTGCCGGGGATGTGCCGCTCACACCATGAAGCGTTTTGGCAGGTGGAGCGTTTGGCCCAGGGGATCGGCGCTTTTGTTTTCTGCCGTGGGACAGAACGCTGTGTTAGCAGGAACTCTTTGCCTGCTCTGCTCCCCGGCATGGGGAGGGGGCTCGGGGGCAGCCGGGGGGCTTGAGGGCGCCTGTAGCAGCAGGGATATTGTTGGGCAGTTCCTACAACCACATGAAAGCTGATGAGCGTTTGTTGAAGCAAGAAAGTTAAAGCAATTTAGAAAGGGAGAAAAGATTTCTCCCTCTGACGTGCACACGTGAGAAGTGGAGAGCCCCACAATCTGGGTGAAAGCTTAGGAAGAATAATACAATAATAATACTTTGCATTTATATAAAGCTTTCATAGAACGGTTTCAAAGCACTTTGCAAATAATGTGGACCTGAGCCTTGCAATTCCCCGGTGAAATAAGCTAGAAATTCATCAGGACACAGTGCTGCAAAGAGGAGTCCACAGCAGGAAGGGAACAGGGGGCTTCTTCTAAATGTGTGCTTTGCTCTCTGGCGAGGGAGTGAGCAGCTCGGTTTTTAAATGTAAAAGCTGATAATCATCTTCAAAATACCGATCAGCGCATCAGATGCTTGGGCTGTGAATCTGGCCAGTGCAATCCTGGCTATTCTGCAGAAGAAATCCCTTTAAAGCAAATGAGATCTTGGTGGATGCTCCTAAGGGAAACGTCGTGTTTGCAAAATGTACTTGCAAGTTGAATTCTCAGTAATTGCCTCGCTGAGTGCACGGATTTAAGGCATAACAGTGGTTCATGTCTTTTATCCTTTTATCCTTCCTGATTATTAGGCTATGTATTTTTTTTAGGGTAAATACTTTTTAAATACAGGTGAAACAGTTTTCCCAACTGTTCTGTAAGACAATGTTCTTTACACACTGAGCCTTTGGGGTGAAGGATAAGACTTTGTTCCTTGCTGATTTTTAAATTAGATGACAGACCACCACAGAGAAATCTTGTGAACCATGGTCCTAGTGCCCTACAGCACCTTTGAGCAGAGATGCGTCGTGAGGTGAAATAACGGCTTGTTTCGTGTCTAGGCAGTCAGACCTTCACAGGGCCCTCTCACACCTCTCTTCGTGACCTCACCTCACTTCTCCTGTTCTGTTGAATTTGAAGTCACTCCAAAATATATGAAGAAATTGTAACGGTCATGTTGTTTCAGATCTGGTTCACAGGGCTGGCATTAGAAGCCTTGACGTCTTAGGAGGCTCCCTGGAGACAGAAAGCTGATAAAACAGCCAAGCTCACTCCTGGAAGCCAGGCCGACCCAAAGGCCTCTGCTTTTACTTCATCTCCACTGAAAGTGATTGACTTTGAGTGAGCAATTGCTGCAGACTCTGCAACTTGATCCTGGAGTTTATGTACTGTGTAAGTAACCTTGAGATAGGGATAACTCATAACCTTTACCTGACCCTGGTCGTGCATCTCAACTGAACAGGAGCTCTTTGTTTGAGGTTTTTGGAGCCACGGGAGGTAGATTTAGCTTGTAGTCATGAATTGACGCTAAACATATGTACCCAGAAGGCTGCTCCTTCATTTGGTCTATGAGTAAGTATTGATTAATGGAAGTATAAATTTGTTCACGTATTGAATTGTTCTGTGGAATTGGTATCAAACCATCGATAGGTTTGCTTGGTCTTTTTTAATAAAATGAAACACTTACTTTGAGGGAAGAGAGACTTTGGATATTGAGAGGTGAGTGATGTAGTGAAGAAAATCAAGTTCAGTCCATGCTCTACATGTTGTGAAATTGCCAACAGATGGACAACTGATTTGGCATGTTGCAGACTCCCGAAACGCCATGCTTTGGTGATGATGGGATGTGTTGTGCACACTGTACAGTCAGGTTGTGGCAGGAAAACATGGGCTTTCATGGAAGGGGGTAGTACCAAAGCAGTTGGGACCAACAGCCACGCTAGGAGATTAACGAAGGACTGTACAAGTTGTCTCCTTGGTGATCACCCAGCTCCTGTGGGAAGAGTGTTTGTGGAGTTCCTTAAACATTTGGTTTCAATCCAAATTTGATCTGTTCTGGACATATGGACAGACGGCATTTATGACTCAATATTAATCTTGGAGGTTCTCAGGGAGAGTGACCTTCTTGATAGTAGTAGCAGTGTCTGTGACAAATTCAGTTTCTGTGACTCTTTGTCTGGCAGTCTAAGGTCTCGAGCTCCTCTTAGAGAGGCCCAGCTGCAGGGCTGCGTACTTCATGGGCAGCCTTGCAAGGCCCAGAGCATGACTGGTGGTGTCCTGGGCTTGGGCAAGTCCTTGGCCTATTGCTTTGGTGGGTCTTACTGCTGGATGGTAAGGACATTGAGCCCAGGGTATACTGCTGGATAGCTTTGCTGCAAACCTAGAGCTTCTGGAAGAATGTGGGAATCCTGCTTAGATTGTGGCAAATCTTCAGTTAAACCCAGGCTAGTTCAGATCAAGTGGTCAGATTAAACATTTTGGTCTCAACAAAATAAGTTTTTTCTAACCTGCCATGTCTGTGGTTCAGCACTCTCGCATTTCTCCACTGGGCAGAAAATGAATTGTGTCAAAAAACCCATGACCTCACATTTTTTGTGCCCTAAGAGATGCCAGAGCCTTTACACCCTTGCCTTATAAGTCTTTTTTTTTTTTTTTTTGAAAGACACTTGCTAGATGATGGCCACTACAAAACCTGTGATGCTGCTGCTCCAACAGCAAAACAGCCAGCAGTGAGGTGGTGGTGCTGGGGCCAGCCTGCACTCCCTTGCCTCTTGGGTGAGGAATAGCAATTGTGTCTGCTGCAAGTCTGCTGGGATCCCACAGGCAGCGGAGTGGAAGGAGGCAGCTCTGCAAGGCTGTGGGAGCTGAAGTTGGAAGCCCAGCTCAACTGTATACACCAGGGGTTTTCCTTTCCCAGTAAGATGTTTGCACAGAAAATTAACTCGCGTTCAGCCTTCTGCGGCAGATAAGCGTTACGTGCAGCCCTGCAAGATGTGCCTAAGCGATAGCATGAGTTGTGTCCCTGCTCACCCGTGCAAAAACATGCATGGAGCTGCATGTGCCTGTCTGCCGCCTGATCTGTGCGTGAAGATGTTCAGGAGGACGCAGACTGACTTTGTGTGGTTGCACACGCATGTCCACGTTGGACTGTGCGCACATGCCACACCACCACCACTGCCCCAAACCCGCTGTCTAGGAAAGAACCCCATATCGATAATCCAAATATTGATCCCAATATCAATCAGAGAATAGAATGCAGAAGCTGGCTCCTTTTTTGAGACATTTTGTTGCCGTCAGTTCAGGTCACAGAGCCTCCATCGGTGTCGGTCTCTGAGCTCTCAGACTGAAGGCCTGATGATATGCAGGTTGGGTAAAAATGGATTATTGCGGATTTGTCTGCATGGTTCCCGCATGCTGATACTTTTAATCCTTTGCATCAACCAACAGAATAAAAAAAAAAAAGGGTGAAGAAAAACAGTTTACATGAGCAAATACTAGAACTATATCCTATCCTATTATTTTAAAATGTCTCTGGGGAATACAATGTTTTCTGTAAAAGGCAGGGTGCCTGGCTTCATAAACCCTTCTAAATTACCACCTCGCAACAGCCTTCAGCAGCTGTCCTACTTCCCCAATTCAATTTTAGCATTTGAGAATTAAGAATACAAAACACGTACTTTGAAACCAAAGCTCCCAGTGGATCCCACACCGTGGGGCGGGAGCAGCTTTTTCTGTCTCGTGAAAGCTGACGTTAGCCAGCCCGGCCAAGGAACAATAGGATCAGAGAACAGGAGATTTGTTAAATCAGCTTGAACTTGGGGAACTTGTGTTTATGTGCGTTTGCTTCTAGTGGAAGCCAGTGGTGATACTATTGGAAATAAAACTAGCCTTAAAACTAATTTAATTCTATCCGCAGGGAGGGGGAATTAATGTGGAAAAAGGGGAATGGTCATGCAAAATGCCTCCCTTATGCCAGCAATATTCTGCATTTCCCTCAGCAGACACCGAGTTTTCTTTGGGGAAACAAGCTTAGCCTCATCTACAAGTGGAAACATAATGATGGGCAAGCGTCAGGAGACTTGCAAGTGTGGTTGTTTTTCAGTTTAATACATAATAGGCCTGGCTCATGTCTGCGTTCTGGATGAAAGACACAAGAGCGTACAAGATCCGCGAGTGTCTTCATCTCCTTTTCAGCAACCTCTAAAAATCAAACCTTTTAAAAAATAGATCTTGTCTGCATGGCAATATGAAATCATTTGGAAAGTTTAGGATCATTATTGAGGTTCAGCTAGAATGTTTGCCTCTAACACTGCTTCTCTGCTGCTGCTCATAGGAGTTTGCCATTATTTTTTGGAAGTTGCCATTTTGTTATTCCTTGAAATTATGTTTTTACCTGTGTATTTTTGTGGATGTCACCTAGCTGCCCATCTGCAGTCTCAGGGGACTTCAACCGTAACAGTTGCGTATGTTGCTGCTTGCCTTTAGCCTAATGTGAAAGTTCATTGAGTTGAATATGGAGATGACCTTGTAATGAAAAATGTGGCCGATTATACAAGAAGTGGGTAAGCTTGGTCTCTTTTGAATTTTGTGTTAAAAAGTCTGAGTTCAGCCTTCATGTAAGAGCCAGTCTTGTGTGCAGTCTGTATTTTGAGTTTCCGTGCTTCTTCCTGCTTTGCTTACCATTAGCAGTGTAATTAGTTCGTTGAGAAGCTTAAATGTTCCCTGTATGGTCACTTGTCTGTAGTCCTTACATATGCTCTATCGTATTTAGCACCAACAGCATAGTTTTTTACCAAATCACTGATGTTGGAACAACACGTCCTTTCCTAACGTGAAGATCCAGTCACTGACTGTGAGCAGTAGTTGGCTGCAGTGTGTCTTTGCTGCTCATCAGTATTTAGTCACTCATGCTGCGCTCCTTGAATCAATAACCTCCTTTGGTCTGTAACCTAATAGAATTGCTTAATGGATAAAATTTTGCTTGTGATTCATCTACTTAGCTTATTTCACTCTTTTGATGGATTTGCTCCAGCAATATAACTACTGAAAATGATCATGCCCTTGTCCTGTGCCTGTGACAATGGACATCGTCATGTTTTCCCACACATACTGCAGGACACGGGTAACTTGCATCCTTTGAAAAGAACTGGAATGAACATAAAGTCAGAGATGGGTGGAAATTAGCAGCTGCTGCTTTGGAAGTGGAAGCAGGGCAGAGATCGGACACAGGAAAGCTGCTGGGTAGATCTCCGCTCATATTATGTGCACAAGCGTGTAACCTACACTGCTATCAGTCACAGGGCTCGAAGAGACAGGACAACCTGTCAACCAGGTTATTCTCAGTTAGCAGGTCCGTTGTAGCAGAGCCCAAAAGCTCCATGCGGGATTGAAGGCATCCAACTTGTGGAACAGAAGCAATGGTCATGTGCGAGATACTAAAGGGATAGGTCAGAGGTAAAGATGTAGAAAGCTGAATTTGGAAGAAATGAGAAAAAGAATCGGGTTTATGCCTTGGCCCTTTGATGAAAAGGAGCCAAAGGATTCAATTCTGCCGATGTGGGCATTGGATACCTGGCTGCAAATGTGGATATTCGGGCATGAAGAAGTTAAGCTGTCTACGCTCTTTTGTTTTGCCCTGCCTCTCCCTTCAGAAGAAGATTTGCCTATAAAGTTATTTTTAGATGCCTTGTGAGCAAGTTTTGTGGGAAGAGAAGCAGCCAGCAGCCCCCGGCGAGCTGCTAAGCCCGCCCCTCTCAGCTTACAGCATGTAATTAGCAGATAATCATGCCAAAATTGCAGACTCCAACAGGCTAACTTTATCGCATGTGCTGACATCGGTAAGCTTGTTGAGAGTAAGTTGTGGGTTGTTGGTTAAATGTGTTTCCTCACTTGTTTATGAGCTTGTGTTCCTGCGTTTGCTGTATAAAGGCGAGATCAAATGCAGGTCTTGTCATTTAGCAGCCACTGGTGTTTTGATTAGGTTAGATAACACAGGGCATTTCCTAGCATTAAAACTGCATTTTATTAAGATGTGGTCACTGCTAATATTATTTCCAATAACGCTATTGTGTTTTGCTGCAGGGTTGGTATGGAGGGTTATTTGAGCTTTCATTCAGCAATATGTTCAATAAAGCATGTGCTTCGAGCTGTACTTATTCAGCTAACATGTAATTATATATTTATGTATTATGTATTTATAAATGTATATATAAAATACTGTAGGTGCCTACTGGAACTGAGCTGTAATTTCCCATTATCTAAGTGGGAATTAAGCATGTATTTTTAAGCTACACTTATACTGAGAAGTTTTGCTACTTTAGTGCCTTCGTAACTCCTGCACTTTTCTTTAGCAAAGAAAAATATTATGTGTCTGATGGTTGGGCTGAACAGCCTTCAGGACCTGCATACCTCTCCTCCTGGTGTGATAAAATAAAGATACTTCTTAATAGAAAACACAGCCCAGAGTCATCCATCTGGGTGCAATAAATCCGAGACAGGTAGATACAATAAAAACTATCACTATTTCCTCCTGATAATAAGAAGATTAAGTTGGCCAAGGTTATGGGGTCAAAAACAGGCTCAGTAACAGGAATCTTTGGGAAAGATGACCTGAAGAATGTGAGAAATGAGCCCAACCTCCTGCTGCCTGATTCCTTGCCCATGGACATGGAAGATCTGACTTTGGGAGAGGTACTAGCCTGCAGCGAGTAAAGGTGGTCGGGGCCACGTTCCCTTGGTTCACGGCACTGCCTTTGGTAGGGTGGCTTTCCCTGCTTGAGGGCATTCCAGGCTGTTGTGGACAGCTGAAGGTTTGAGAACAATCCTGTGGTGGTCAGACAAAAGGCGAAGGGGGACCTAAGAGGTCTTTTTTCATTTACGAGTGTCTCTGGTTTTACATCAAGACTCTTAATGAATAGTATCATTCACCAAAATGTTTCTCAGTTCCTGCCCGAGCCTCTTCCCTGCAACATTTTGGACCTGGCTTTATAGAAGCAGATGTCAGGCATGGGAGTCAGCCTCCCTCGGGTGAGCATTTAGTGTTTTATAGGAGAGAATAGACCTTTGTAACCTGTTTTGATCTTACAGTGACAAAAAGTGTCTGTAGCTGAATTGGCCAGACCTCGAGGATTTGCTGCAATATTTATCCAAGTCCTTATGGCTCTTGACTGTAAGGTCTTGCATGTAGTCTCACCTGTGAGTTCAGATCTTTGTGGTAGCGTCTTGTGCTTTCGAGCTAAATAAGAAAAGCAATGGAGGAAGTAATAGTTCAAGCTGAAGCAATAAAAAACCCAAAGTGACCCTTTGCTGATAGGCCAGCAAATGAATATTTGTCTAGGAGATAAACTTGGTTCCTTTTTCCCCTGGTCATAGTGGAGGCTGCATGCATAGAGGAAATACCCCTTATGAAAGCAAGCCAAAATCACTGGGCTTGAGGCATGTTCGAGTGCTCTGTCTGCCTGTCATATGGCAAATTAATTCAATGGCAGAATATGGCACCATTGCCTCAAGCAGGCAAGTGCCATTCTGCAGGAAGCATAGTTCATCCTAATAGCTGGCTCGTGCGCAGCGTATCAGAGTGGCAATGAAGTAACATCTTGCATGCAGGAGATGTGGCAGTAGCTCCAGAAATGAGATTGCAAGTCTGGTTCCATCACAAGTCCTTGTTTTCCCACCCATCCATCTAAAGTTCACTCGAAAGCAGTCATTGACTGCTCCATCCATTCGGATTCAGGCAGTCTGAAATTGTGAGTCTTGTCTAGGTCTCCTTCGACACCTGTTTTTGTTGTCTGAAAGCTGTTTGTGGCTCTTCAGAGGGAGAAGAAGTCTTCTTGGGGGAAGCATAACCACGTATTTGTTTGGGCAGATACTGATCAAGTATGGGACAGTTACCAAGGAGGGTGCCTGTCCCATAGCGTTGGGATGTGATGTCACTTGTTTGATGCTTGTTTGAACATGTAGATTATTTTTGCCATTTGCTTGTCAAAAACTTGATTTGCTCCATGGGAGAGGAAGGAGGGAGGTGGGAGAAGGAAAACCCGCCAGCACTCTCACGGGATGTGCTCAGGTTAATTTCCAGAGCTGTTTGGGATGTGTTCACGTTCCATATCCACTGCTGTCACAGTAGGGATGGTTGTTTCGGTTGCGGTCCAGCTCCCCATGGAACTGCAGTTCCATTTTGCCATGACCCTGTACTGCCGTAGCCACATGGTGCGACCGGCTCGCTGCGAGATGCTGAGTGCAAACGCCGTGGTGGTCTGGGCTCTGGGATGCACTTAGGGGCAGAAGCTGCTCAGCTCGCAGGGCGCAATGAAGCCTTCAAGGCCATCCTTTGGAGCTGAACTCTTCCGGTGAAACGTTTCACTGGAGAAAATGGTGAATTCTGATAAAAACAAGATTCATTGGTGTTTTTCCAATCAGATGTATTTATTGATCAAGAATCACTAATTATTATAAATTAATTACAGTCACCCTTTTGACTTGGCTTCCAAGTCAGACCTGAAGACAGACAGAAAAGTTACCGTTGGTAGTTCAGATCCTGCTGAAAACCTCAAGAGAACCAGCTACTGAGATTTCTGTGTTTAGGCGCTGACAGATGGAAATGGTATCTAATGCTTTAGCGTTATTTAATTGAGTGCTCAAAGGCATGACAAGGTCCAACGGCTGGAAACTGAAGCCAGAAAAATTCAAATTGGAAATAAGGTACAAATTTTCAGCAGTGAGAGTAATTAACCTCTGGAACAGTTTACCGGGGTATGTGATGGATTCTCCATGGTTTGATCTCTTCAAATCAAGAATGCGTGTCTTCCTCAGAAACACTCTGTAGCTCTAACAGAAGTTAAGGGTCTTGATACAGATTTTTTTTCATTGCAATTGTCTGACCTGGACAGTGCAGGAGGTCAGCCCGTCGTATCTGAAAGATAAGAATCTGTGAATCTGAACCCAAACGCGATCCCTTGATTCCAAGCTCTGCATTTAAACTTAATCTGGAGCTAAATTACCCCCATTCATTCCATCTGCTCGGAGAAATAGAGGGGATTTTCTAAGGCAGTAATTTGGAGAGTTTTAATGCAGTCCTTTCTTCTCAGCCCAGGAAGGTCAATGGGGAATTTGGCTGAGGTGCTGAAGAGTTTGAACCTCCGCTTTGGGCTCTTTCTCAGCCTGGATCTCAGGTAGTCGTTGAAGTCCCAGTTTTATGTCGTTATCTAGAACTGGCCCTGTGGTCAGAGGTGTTGCTCAGCAGTTACACCTTTGCGAGCCAGGTATTCACTCGTGGTTCCAGGAACGCCTTTCTCCCCTGCTTGTAATGATGGGAACTTTGCTGATCTTTAGAGTTAAATTTATCTCCGTGCCACTCAGCTCTTATGCTCTCCAGAGTTAATTAGTGGCGCTGCAAAAGCTGAATCCTGAAGAGCATCATTAAGAATGGTGCACAGGTTACAAAAAAGTAAAGCCAGCGATGTTTCAGGCACCTCCTGTTTCCTGAGGTTACACACGCTATTTCCCCAGTTTTACTTCTTAATGGCACATTGTAACGACTGGTGTCTCAGCCCCAGGGACTGGATGCTGTTGCCAAGAAAAACTGGCAAGACAGAAGGTGGAAGAGGTCCGTTAATTGGCTCCAAGAATCAATTTCTCTAGAGGGGCTTTTCTTAACAGAGAGAAACTGTTCGGCACTGCAGGGGCAAAGCATACCTGCAGAGCAAATGACTTTCCTGAGTCTGAAGACATCTACAGAGCGTGGTAATAATGCAGCAGAAATATCAGAGCTTGATTTTAAGGGACACCTGAGAATGCAAAGGAATTGCTCTTTATTAAAAAGCCCAGACCCGCGTCTCTCTTGGTGCATATCGAATACAGATTCTTCCACAAGGATCCTTTGCTGTAGCACACAGGAGGGAGGTGGGTGGAGAAGAGGAGGGGACAGCAAGGGAATTTAACCCTTAAGGGCCTTCCTTTGAAAACCTGTTTTTGCAAAGAAGTCATTGCCACAGGGGCTTCTCCTCACCCAGGAGTGAGTTATTTGCTGTGTCTGTAGAGAGCAGCTGGCATGCTTTTGTGGAAGCCCTGTTTGTGTCTCTCCTGTTTCACTGTGTTAAAGCAGATCATCTTGCGTGTTCTGCGTTGGAGGGATAACGTACAGGAAGCCTTTGCATGACCTCTTGAGGCTCGGTCATACAAACCTGAGCAGTCTAATGACTGTTTTGTTGTGTATCACCTGCTTATTGCGGTGCTCAGAAGTACCCTCGGCTTTGGGGGAGCATCTGACAGAAGACTTAACATAGCATAGCATTTGGATTTGCTTCACTAGGACCACGGATCCTCTTTTTTTTTCTTTTTGGGTGGTACCGATGTTGGACAAGCCTTTATGGTTTGATTAAGCCACTGTCTTCTGTGCCATGAGCAAGACAGAAGAGACCCCAGAGCAGAAGTAGTGGGGCAAACTGCCCTGGAAAGTTTTTTCTCCTGACCTCACTAACTGGGAGCTGGCTCAGACTCCGAGTGTGATGGAGGTACTTACTGAATGCAGACATGCACTGACGCGTTTTATGTTGGATCTTTGGACGTTCTGCATCTCTCCTGGACAGTCTAGTGACTCCTGGCATTCATAACCGCCTTTATTCTCAGAAAGGTCTTTGCTTCTTCCGTGCCACCCAACATACTCAATGTTGAGGTCTCATTGTCATTGTGTGCTTTGGTACTTGGGCAGGGGAAACCTGGCAGACATGGTGGTTGAGGAGGCTTTGGAGCATTCAAGACAGCCTGCTTACAAGTGTTTACTGCCTGGACTGATTGTTTTGGGAGTGGCTCTGCTGCTCTGTGTGCTGCTGTTTTGAAGCCTTGAACTAGCTCATGGCACATGTGCCTTAGTCCTTTGCTTTTCCGGAGACAAATATAGCGCAGCACAATGCTGATGTGATGACTTGTGTGTTGTTATTCAGAACTTGTGCAGACATAGGCCAAAGGTTAACTGGAAAGAGTTGAAGACGGTGCGGGTGTTTTTTAACTCTAGGAGATGCCTAGCAGTCTTTGGTTGGGCAAAACCCTACCGCAGTGTCCCGCTGCTGACAATACCGAGGCCTGTCTGCGAGAGCGTGCTGGAGGTGGAATGAGCGGGGAATGATGGCTCATTCCTCCTTCGGTTCTGCCTCTGCCTGTGGTCCTCTTCCTGTCAGCCTGTTGCCTTTTCCATGCCACTACAGCACAGGAGAGTGGCCAGCTGAGGGAATGCATGGTCTTCAACCCCATTTGGGGCAACTTGTTGCTCCTTTTGCTTTTTTAGGTGATGTCCATATCAGACAGGGATGACTTCAGCATGGGAGAGGATTGCTGGGGCTGCTTGATCCAGCAACCGCAGAACTGAGCATGCCGCCAGAAGGTTTCACTTGCATCGCCTGTTGCAGCCTGTTTGCTGCTTATTGATCTGAATCTTTGACAAAACCTTCATTTCCTCTTTTGTCCACACTATCTTTATTTTCCATGCACATGAAGTGTTTCTTTATGTGCATGACACCCCTTATCAATTTTGTGGAATTCCTTGCTGCTGGCTTATATTCATTGCCGTTAATGTTTCTTGTCTTCCATGGGGAAGAATTTCCCATTTATTTATTACTTTATGATTTGGCTTTCACTTGCCCTGAAAGCCAGAGCAGCTTTTAGCCAGCACAGCCTTCTTTCTTTTCTGTGGGGTTGTGGTTCCTCTGCGTAGGCAGTAAAATGCTCTTGAACAGTTCCCAATTATCATTCACAGATTCCTGCTCAAATTCTTTCTCCCAATTGTTTTGCTTTGTAATTATTTTCAGCTTTGTTAAGCTGGCATTTTAAATCATCAAGTAGATACATTACTCGTTTGGACTTTATTCTATTTGCACATAACAAATGTAATCAAATCAGTCTCTTGTACCTAAGCTGCTACTATATTTTTACATTCTGTCATCAGTTCCCCTTGATCTGTAAAAATGAGGCCTAATATAGAATTTCTTCTATGTTAGATGCGATTGTGTTTGTGTCTGGATATTTTCAAGTATAATTTTAGGAATTCCAAGCACATTTTTAGTATTTGCAGCACAAGGCTCCAACATATGGCTTTCAAACTAAAATCCCCCTAGAAATGGAGCTCTCTTTCTTGAGTGGTATAATTACGTTTACAATAGAGCAGTGCTACATGAAAATGATAGCGTTGTTAGTAATATTGTACAGAATTTTGAAGAGTTCAATAAATATTTCTGTTTCTTATGGGGAAAAGGGAGATCGTGTGATCATGTCCTTTAACACTAAAACACCTTTTATACTGAAAGTATATTGCATAGCAGCTCTTAATTAGAGATAATAAATACCAGCAACTTACAGCTGTGTGGAAGAAGTTTAGTTTTGTGCCATTATTTTTTAAGGGATAAACAAGGTGGCTCACATAACTACAGATTTTTCTGCCTGACGTTAATCCAAGACAAAATAATGGAATTGCTGATAGGGCATGTAATTAGTAAAGAATTAAAGGGATTAATGTAAGTAGTGTCAGTCAACACGGGCTTATAGAATATGGTTCTTGTCTAATTAGATTTTTTTTTTTTCCAGGAAGATTACAAGTTGTGTTGATAAATGTAATGGTACTGATGTGATAAACTTCTGGAAAGGCCTGAGGATCCTGGTCTGATCTCGTGGCTGACCCTGCTTTGAGGAGCAGGTTGGACTAGGTGACCTCCTGAGGCCCTTTCCAGCTGAATCACCCTGTGGTCCTGTGAAAGCATTGCCTTGGCTATGAATAACAACTTAGACAAGACTGGAACGATAGAAAACCAATTAGGCACATCTGAAATGGATAAGAAACTGCTGTAGTCTCCAGTTTTAGATGGGAATTTATCAGTGAGTAGACGTGCTTCTAATGGAGTCCTGGGGATATCACAGATCTATCTTTGTGACGAGGTCAAAATCTGAAGACGAGATGACTGAAATAACAGACAGATCACCAGTGCAGAATGATTTTGATTCCATTAGTAACCTGGATGAAAATAAGCAACATGTTTTAACAGGACCCATGTAGAGCTGGGCTCTATACTGGGAGGTGATGCCTCTGGAAAAGATGGGTTGAAGCTGTGGGGACTGTCAGGCGAGTGGCAAAGAAGGGAAAGGTCATCTTCGGGTGGATAGAGAGAGGACTGTCTGAGACAAGGAGGAAGGTGCTCCTCCTGCAGTTCCCAGTTGTGGCTTTGGTAGTTTGAGGAAGTTGTTGAGAGATTGGAGAGAACTGAGATAAAAATTTGAAGAATTTTTAAATGATTGGAAAGCACATCTACCCACTGGAGGCTGAAGGAGACAGTTTGCATTGTCTGACAAAGAGGAGGGTGATGGGGAGACTTGAACGCTCTGGTGGAGAGAAGCATAAATACCATAAAAAGGCTGACTGTGGTCCAGCAAACAAACCAGTGGAGACATACTGAAGGCAGGTAAACTCAGACTAGACATTAAACACATTTTCAGCAGTGAGAGCAATTCACCACTCACGACAGCGCACCAAGAAACACGAAGCTTTCTGTTTCATTGGAAATTTTTTACGTGTTTTTCTTTTCCTAAAATATCTGCTCTAGTTTTAGAAAGAATCAGTTCTGGGAAGTCTTATGGCTTGGGTTATCCAGGGGGTCAGAAGTGAAAATCACAGTGGTTTCATCTGATTTTGTCATCGATTAATCCAACAACCCCTGACACTATGTGTGCTACCAGCTCAGCTGCCTGGGTGCCGCGGTGTAACACAAGAGGTGGTTTCGCAAAAGCAGGCTGATGTAGAAGTGTATTAGGAGTTTTATTTGTTTCTTACCAGCTTAGATGAGGATTTCCGGAAGAACCAATGAACCAGGGACTGAATTTTCTGAAAATTTTGTTATTTATTAAAGCGTTCTGGATACGGATTAATTCACTGAGCTTCCTATTGATTTCTTCAGCTGCTCGGAGACCAGAAACGCATCCATGCAGACAAGTGGCTCGACAGGCTCCTTGTGTCTCTGCGTCTCCTGGGAGCCCCTTTTAGGGGACGTCTACGGGACCATTCGTGCAGCCACTTAACTTGGTTTAGAAACATATAGAGGTAAATCAACACAAACCCCACTAACGTGGACGTCTTAAAATCAAGTTACATGTCTTAAATCACTTCAGGCTTTATCCTTTCTGAATCTAGCCCGTGGCTGCAGCGTGTCGGGAGCAGCGGGGCTCCCACAGCACACCCGCCTGGGCAGTTAACGTCAGTCTGTGCAGCGCACGTTTGTCCTCTGTCAAACACCACACTGTCACCGGGAGGTACTGGTGCTTTCCACGGACTAAGGAGACACCTGACACTCGATGCAATGTTCAGAAGGTAAAGTCAGATGAGCCCCTCCTGAGACATGTGCCTGCAGGTTGCTGAGCCAGCATATCCCCACTGGTGAGCTGTTGTCCTAATGGACAGCCCCATGTGCCTGTGAATTCGTGTTGTGATTTGGCTCTGAAAGTCCCAGAATATTTTTAGACTCCTGAATATTTTCAAGAATTCACCTAGACACTTGGAAACAGTAGGGAAAAAGAACAGGAGCGTGTGAATGAATGTGATTAACAGGTCCTGGTTCCCAGATCCTTCTCTTAAATATAATTAGTTCACTACAATACATCCATGTTACAGAACTTCTATAAACAAACGTTAACGTCTGTCTACTCAGACTCTTTAAAGTCCAGATCTTGGAGAGGAAGAAAGATTTGGAATGGAGAAAAATAGCAATTAGAGTTAAATGGCAAAATGGAGAGTTAATGTGTAGTGAGCAAAACTCCTTTTAGTGGAAAATGTTTTTTATGTGAACTTTTGTAAGAAAACAGTTTTCCATACTTGTCAGGCTTGACAGTTAAAGTTAATGGTGTTAAAAAACAGAGTACTGAAAAATGTTCCTTTCAGTGTAAAAGATTTATTCAATGAGAGTTTGCTTGAAAAGTTATTTTGGCTGACGGCACTAGCTTTTGCCTAATGATTGGAACAAAGATCCTTGCTGTGTTACCAGGATGGGCACAGCCCCGAATTCATGATTCCCCAATTAAGATGACATGACCTATTTTCTTGTATTGTTAACCTATTGTTGACCCCTTTTTAAAAAGAATGCCACCCTTCAAATATCCCCCCCCCCCCCCCCC
>VZSC01012366.1:53256-72433 GCA_013398225.1 Steatornis caripensis | reverse complement strand
CCCGCCTTATGGAAAAACACATAGAGCAAATGCTGATCTCACTTCTGCCTGGAGTAAAGCTTGGTACCTGCTGGGATGCTCAGAGTCAGAATTTGCGAGTTAATCTGCACTGAAAGCAGATTGAGAAGTGTGTTGAACGGTTTCTACTTATTACACGCTGCTTAGCAAGGTAGTTACGGGTTGAAATTCCTCATGTCATGTTTGTATGGACAAAAAAGGCTGCCCAAGAGCAGAGCTGGCTCTCCCTTTGCTGCGGCGGAGGCAGTGGTTTGTAAAGGACTTGAGTTACAGCAGGGGCATGGCTGGGTGCTCTGGGGTTCTTTGCTGCCTGAACTGCCTGCCTGGTAACACAGTGGGGAGAGAAGGGGTTTTTCATAGCTACCCACCTAACCTACAGACACAAAGCTGCTTGAATTGACAGCCTATTTGTCCCTTAGTACTCCTCAGTACTTTAAAAACTTAACTTTTATTTTAATGCCTGATCCAAAGTGGGTAGAAGTTGAGGGCAGGTTCCCTTTTAACATCAGGGCGGTTTGTCTCTTGAAGCATTTGCTAGATTTTCATCTCCTTATGAAAGTAGGTATCACTTCACGCTCTGGTTTCCTGGAATTAGGCTGTGGGACCATACGTGTGGTTTTTGTTCTGGCTGTGGCCAATGTTCTTCTAAAGCAAAGGTTCATGAGTGGTTTCTTGAAATCTGTCTGCCCATTGCCCTCTTTTTCACCCTCCTGCTTTAGTGCTTCTTTTTATAATCCAGACCTCTCAAAGTCTCTGAATTCTACCTATCGAAAATCCTTGTAAATACCGAGTTAGTGTAGATTGGCAGAGCTCCACTGGCCTCCACAAAAAGCTGGTTGGCACTATTTGGGAATCTAACCTGGTGCTTAGAATAAATCCACCAAGACGTACTCCAGAGATTAAAGTCAATAGTGTTAAAGCTCTGGTTTGGAGCCAACCCACGTCAGAAATTGTATTTTCCTGAGCTACCATTGAGCAAGACTTCATTGCATGTCTTTTTCAGAAGAAAGCCAAAAATGTCCTGAGGCCTTCCATGCTCTCTAAGCACACGTAGGTACAGGTGCTGTACTTAATATGCAATTTTGGAGTTGCTATTCTCTCTAACCTTCCCGTGTGTCCTATCCTCTTTGGATCCTGGACAGTCCAGGAACCGAGAATCTCTTTCTATTTAGTGGTTCACTGATGGCCAAGTGTCCCAGAGGCACCTCCTTTCTGCAGGATGGTCCTCGCTGCCCTGTGTGCAAGTAGAGGGTTCTGCCAGACCCTGGATGCTCTCTTATGCGAGTCCTTTGCTCTTTTCGCACTTACGCTCTGGCTCTTGCCGTGTCCTCCAGCCACCAGGGTAATAGCACAGACATGGTCACAGACCCCTCTTTTAGGAAAGGGTGCAAACAGAAAACAGATCATGGAGTCCTCCCTGTAAACATCTGCGAGTGCAATGTGTGCTTGGTTTAAATGTTTCCCAGTGATTTTTTTAATCCTTCGGTAATTCAAATCCGGAACGATGCCACTGTGACCCCGGTGATGTGAGGGCTGAGGGGAAGCAATACCCGGAAGCTTTTGGAAGCGTAGAGTTTCGGCATGGGCGTTTGCCTCAGTAGCAAAAGGTTTGTAAAGCAGAATTAGAGCCTCTCACCCTCCTCCAGCTACACTTCTTTGGAGACACTGTAATGGTGTTGCTCCGATCGATTCTGGGATCGACACCAGTGCAGCAGCAGATCAGAGCTAGGGAAGAATGTTGATTATGTCCCCCTTCTTCACATGTGTCCAAGAGAGGCTTTGTTAATGTTACAACTGAGTCAGATTTCTCTGACCTAGGAGATCGATATGTTTTTCCTGGAGAAAACCCTACATTCCTCACATTGTGAGTTCTGAGGAGCCACGTTTATGGGTGTGAGGGGCTGGGGAGAGCAAGGAGGTTGTGAGATCCACGTGGATAAAGTCATTAAATTGTTTCTTTGGCAGATACTTCTTGAAGAGTGGTGGAAGATTATCAGATGTTCAGAGAGGATTTGAGCAAAAATGTTTGCGGCGTGGTTTCCAGAATGGTTCCTGAATCCAGATTTAGGTCCTGTTTTAAAAGAAGCCTGATTTCTACTGGCGCTGAAAAACTGCGTCTTTGAATTGCGAGTGTTTCTGGTGCAGAGTGCCTGAATGCCCAGAGATGGAGTCAGAGCCTAACTTTGTGCTCCTATAATTCAAAACCAGGCACCGGATGATCGTTTTCTGCAAACTATTTTGCTCATGGATGTTTTCACTGGGATGAAGCTTTCTACCAAGATTGATTTCAAGTTACCCTCCTACTTCTCCTCTGTGCCAGTAGCCCTTAGGACAAATAAAACTAACCCCAAAACGAATGAACTTCCTTGCCCATACAGAGCTTACCGTTTAGTTCAATTTACGAGTATGGATTTTGACTGATTATTATCGTGCCTGACTGGGTGCAGAGCCATCTGCCTTGTGTTGGGTTTCCACCCGGACTTCAGATGGCCGTTCTGGCAGGAGGAGACCAGGTTCTCAGTTACATGGTAGTAACAAATGGGTTTTTAAAAGGAAGGAGGTGATATTCTTATCTGTTTGGAAGCAACACTGCAGTGCCCTGTGTGGAAAGGAAAAAGGTGCCCAATGTGTTTGTTGTTATTATAACCCATCATCTTCTGTTGAAAGTAGAGGTGGCCTTCAAAAGAGTCCAAGCTGCAGGGAATTTAGGTTTTTTTCCCCCCAGAAATATGTTTGCTTTTAATGACATTTTCATCTATAAAAGTTAAAAATAACATGCCTCATTAAGTTCAGAGCACTCTGGGACACAGTTTGCACTTTCTGGCTGAAAAGTTGAAGTTTTCCCCAGATAGGATCACATTTTCTGTTGGATTTGGAATTTCGTCTGCCTGCCTGCTGCAGTTTTGCGTGGCCGTGGAAAATGCAGGGGAGCTGTGAAGCACCATTCACAAACCTGGGGCCTTGGAGGAGCTGAAGTCTCATTCCCAAATGGAGAGAACTTGTTGGTGTCTCCTCTGTTTGCCAGGAGGACAGCGAATGACACCAACACAGCTGATACGAGCATTCAAGCCAGTCACGCCAGTCCGTACCTGGGCTTCCCAAACCTTTGGTTTCATGAGAAGATGTTTCTACCTGCGGTCTAGCAGACGTTGCACTGCAAAAGTCGCCTATTGTTTTGATTTGGGAAGGGAGAGAATGGCTAAAAATACAACGGTATCAAACGTCTGTGGCACTTCACCGTGTAGTGCTGCCATTTGGTCCTCAGTACAGGCAAGAAGTGTCATTTCCTCTATACGTGATCTCATCCAGATTGTTCCTAGAATTGTGTATATATGTATAGGAAAAGAGATACGGTGCAGCCCAGCATGTTACAGCTTAGTAAACGGTGTTGCTTAATAAACGGTGTCAGATGTGTGTGGTGCAAAGAAGTCAGGATGCAAGTGTGTGGCTGGCCTGGCCGCAGCCCAGGAGTGGCGTGGAGGACAGGATGCTCGAGCACTGGGCGGGAGGCGGAGCGGAAAACTGGAGACTTGGACAAAAGATGATTAATGGACCCTATATGGTTCCTACTGAGAACCGTAAAGGCTGAGCTGACGGCCTGCAGAAAGGGCTCGGGTTGCAGAGCGTGAGGCTGGCGGGGGCTCCGGTAAGCGTGGAGGTGGGAGCAGGCGAGTTTTTGTGTTCACAATGGATGAGGAGGTCAGTAGCAAGGCAAGCACTGAACTGTACTGACCTGCTGCCACCTCCTGTCTCAGGAAAGGCCGAAAGCATAGAAAAAGCAGTGACATGTGAGAATGCGAAAGCTTGAGCAATGTTGGTAATAAATTCTGCTGTGGCATCACCTGCGTAATGTTTCCAAGCAGGAGAGACCCATTGCGCTTCGTGCTGTACGTGCAGGTAGCGAGAGACACCATCCGTCCCCAGATGTTCTCAGGCTAAATAAACGTTACGTTCTTAAATGCTCCATACGAGTTTTGGAGTGGCTGCAGCCAGGCCAGCGTGTGTTACACTTGGGGTGCAAGCTTAGCTGGTGCAAGGCAGCTCTGGTCTGGGAGCTGATGTGTTTTGTGCTGTGGCGTGACTGTGGCACTGTGCTCAGGTTAGTGTGCCTGTAGCAGCGCTGGTACATATCTTCCAGACAATCTTCACTTTAAATCCTTGCCTTAGTTTCTACCCAAAGCTTTGTTGCATACGACTGGGCTCGGACTGAACTGGATCAGGTTCTCTCTCTCATTTACAGACGTGCATTTGTGTTGCATCCCTTTTCTAGTCTCTTACTGATTGTTTTAAGACAGTCGTAGTTGCAGTTCACTCAGGTTACCGGTTTTCTGGAGAGAAGTAAAAGGAGCTGTGGTATCATACACAGGTGAAATCTTAGCCCTTCCATTCTTATTACAACATCTGGACGTGTTTTTAGAATATTAAGATGTAGTTTAAGTAATTTAAAGTCAAATAATAATTGTAGTGGGGTGGTTTTGCTTTTGATGCACTCTCCAGTATTTTCTCCATTTTTAGTGTGAGCTCCTGCACCGACAAGGAGGAGAGTCTTTCTCAGCGCTGGTCCACAGCAGTGAGTTTTTTACACCCTGATCTGTTTTAGGCTGCACGTGGTGACTAGACAGAAAAAAATATAAAAATAAGCAGGAGTGATTTGTGAGGGGCATCTGCCACATAGCAGTTAGTTGCTGATAACATTGCATGACATCTTTGCCTGCGTAATTACTCACTTGTTTGGCTGGGGAGCCCTGCGACCCTTTCCCAATTTTCTGAAAGATTGTGTATGGGTTTGAAGTGTTTTTTTAGCTGATCTATCTGAAATCCCATCAGGTTAAAGGAAAAGAAAAACCATGTTTGTTGGCTTATGTTTTACAGATCCGCTAACTTCTGGAGTGGGCAGGGAAGGGAACGAAGAGGGAATTACGAGTCGAGTAATTCATCTCGTCGTAGCTCGGACAACCCTCGTTAGAGACTGACAGTGATTTATGAACAAGGCTTTAATATTTTTCTACTCTTTCTTGTGTAGCAGCAAAGTTAGATCTACCCCAACGTAAACTGGTGGTGTTCTATGGGAGCTGATGGGCTGTCAGCCTTTCTGAGGGCAACAAGTTGCCTTCTATCGTCAGTGGGAGACATGAGTGATGATGCTGGTCCTCTGTCCTTCCTGCAGTGGGGATGTGTATTTTGAGATATGTGGCAAGATCCAGAGCTGTTCTTGCCACTGACTGCAGATGAGCGAGAGACTGAGCCGAAGTCAGTGAGGTTCCTCTTGCGAGTTCACGGTTCAGCTGTGGAGAAAAACACGGCGAGCTGTAGAAAGGCATGGCTGTTCCTGGTGACGTGGGGTCCTTCCCAGCCCGCTCCGCCCAGTGTCGAATGACTTCCAGAGCCTTTGGCCAGATGGGAAGAGCTGAGGAAGGAAACCCTCCTTTCAGACTGCTTCCTCCCCATCTGCACACGCACTTTTGCCACAACTCAACTCTGTAAATCAAAACATTTGCTGTTTGGCCCATAGTTTGTGTCCTCTTCAGCCAACAGGCTGCTGGTGAGCCAAGCACAGGGCCCTAGAAGCTTGGGGGCTGGTGTTGGTACCCATTGGTGGCACAGAGAGGAGCTGCCAGAGTCCCCAGAAACACCGTGTGGACGTTGGGCTGCCAGGGCAGGGGTTGATTAGATAAGTCAGGCCTCCTTTACATGTAATTTGTATGCATGCATGCAGCCATTTGAGAGGTTTTTTTAAAAGGGAAGAGACTCAAATCTCTTTTTTTTCTTCCTTTTGTCCCATTCAGCGTGAATTTCGCTCAGTTGTTCGGTTGGAAAGTAGGTGGACAAGAACGTGCTCACAGTGCTGAGGGTTGAAGACTGGATGTGAACCTCAAGAATGGAACTGGGTCTCGTTTTCATCCACCTCTAAGCTCAGGTACTATTAGACCTTTTTCCAGTTCAGACTATCACCGCTACTGGTGGGACAGTGGTCTAATTCCACCTTTCTCAGCCATTTCAAAATTCAAGATGGCTGAAGTTTCCTGCTGAAACGCAAACAGCCTGTTTACCGCTAATCTCCTTCATTCCCCGAAGCTAACCTTGTCTCCATCTTTCATCCAAATCCAGACAGGGGCTTCCACAAGGTCTCAAGCAGCCTTGTGAACATTTCCCCAAGTGATTTTCATTTCTGCTTGCGTCTGCCCTTCTCCAATCCAACTAGGAGCTGAGGTTTCAAAATACCTTGAGGAAAGGCTATTCTTGTGGTTTTTCTACAAGCTTCAGAGGAGCATGTACAGAATATTTCTCGAGGGCCTGGTTTTGGGGGATTTTCAGTCATGTTTTCCAGATCTCGCAGCTTTAGACAAGTTACCAAAATGTAGATGCTGCACTGAATTAGTGAAACTTCTTGAAGGTTTCCTGTCGCTCATAATGTATTTGGGCGTCAAACTTGGGACTTCTAGGTTTTTTTGTGGGTCAAAACCCCCTTGTCTCAACTTTGGTATAGGGCAGTGTTCTGTTGAAGCCGGAGGACAGATGTCATTCAGAGGCAAAGTTAAGTCAGTCCTGGGCACATTCAAAGGTCCTAACCACAGCGAAGCCTGTTGTAACTTTCCTGCCAAAACTTTTCTTTGATTTAAAAAAAAAAAAAAAAGAAAAAAGGGGGAAAAAAGTATTTTAATTAAATCCAAATTTCTGTGAAATGTATCTGCTTTTCTAAAAGCATCCGTGCTTTATCGGTAACTCAAAGCCAGAACATCATGGCTGAACAAAACTATTTACATTTGAAAGCTTTTCAGTTGAAAACGTGTATGTTTTGGAATTGAAAATCCTTTTTTATGGCTTTCATTTTTATGGGAACGCTGGAAAAATTCTGCTTTGGGGAAGGACTATTCTGACTAGTAAGCTTTTTATTCTCAGAAGCCAAGTACTGCTTTCTTAAACAGACGTTTCTACATTTTTTTCCTCATATCTTTTTCTTCCCTCTAGCTGCTCAGGCCATTTCCCTTGCCTTGCTTAACTGTACTTGAAAACCAACATGAGAAATGGGGCTTTGTGTTACAGGCTCTGTTGCCTGTCTCGCTGTTCTGGGCCAGCTAAACAAACCATCCTGGATAATGCTCTGGACTGATTGCAGCCACAAAAGTGCAAGTTTCATAGCTGAAGCTATTTGAAAGGTTATTTTCAGGCCTGCGATATATACCCGCACTTTATCCACCTGAGCCCAGCCTCAGCTGAATGATAAGGTGCTGTGGGCAGGGCAAGCCCAGATGATTTTAATCTAAATGGGCATGACAAGATGAGAGGCCAAATGCTGAGTGGATTTAATCATCTGACAAGTGCAGTGATTAACCTTAAATATTTTGTATTCAACCCCAGGGTGGAATTTCTGCATAGAAATAAGGCCATCAGCCATGGGCATTTATTTGCTGGGCTGTGGCCACCATGTGTGCAGCTGGTTGGGAAGTTCTGGTTATGTGTAAAGCTGTAAGTAATGACAAACGATGAGTTCTTAAATAACTGCATAACTCAGGCGGGGGAAGGTGCTTCCAGCCTGAAGTGTGGCCTTCCCTTCCCTGGGGAGCTGCAGTGGGCTGGGGACATGTGCTGCTCTCCAGAAATCGCGTGATTTTGTGTTGCAAAGTGCTGCTGCGTTTGCTCTCTGCAGGCTGGGGCTCTTTCCCTGCTGCTCTCGGCTCCTTTCCCTTTAGAGCTGCTGCTACAGGGCCTTTTTTTTTTGTGGCAGAAACTAAAAGAAAGGCTGGAGGAGAGATGGCAGAACCGGACTGCACACATGTCGGGGGCATTCGCATCCTGGATGTGGCCTGTTGTATTTCTCGCAGACCAGTTTAGCTTCCAGCGCGGATCAACATCCAAGCAGGGAGTGAAACTAGATTTCCAGGTGACTTCAGCAGCCCTCATACAATCTCATCTCCCAGCCTGACCTGGACAAATCATCCGGTTTCTGGTTGCACTGGAAGGTGGGTCTGGCTCAGACCCATCCTCCTCTGAATGGCATTGCAGTGTGGGCACCTGGAGGGCAGGGAGATACGGTCCCTCCTGGCTCCCTGTTGCCTGTCCGTGGAGAGCCAACGGTCTCCGCAGGAGAGCTCAGTTTAATGAGACTGATCTGCAACTGGAAAAGGGCTTGGTCCAAGGAACTTGCCGTGAGATATGGTGGGTGACAGTTCCTGGCTCGGTTCTCTTTGCCGTTGTTGCAGTCAAGCTGTATGCACTAGGCCTGATGCAAGGGGGGAGATGCGGCCTCGCATTTCTACCAAACGTGCTATTTTGATGTCTTTGGCCAAACAGATCTTGCTCACCTTGAGTTCCGAGATAGGCTAGCAGTGATTGTAGCAAAAGAGGTGGGCTTGTGGGAGCTGGGCGCTGGTGAGCGGAGAACAGGCTCTGAGGCTGTGTTAAACTTTCAGGGTCACGCAGCTGACATCAAATGTGGCAGGAAAAATAGTGTGGCATTAATTGATGAGGTGGCATGGCTTTTTCCTTCCCTTTGAACACCTGATGTTTTGAGCTTAATAATGGCATTCTAATATGCATTTTGTGTGAAAGAAATACATGATTTATTTGTGCATCTCACAGCTTAAAGTTCACTATGGGAAAGGTATTTCTTCACCTCTGGATGTTTAACTGTTTAATAATCATAGTTAGAATGAAAAGTTCATAATGTTTTGTCTTTATAGTAAGACTTTTACCTTTTGCCTGCAATACCTTGCTAAATTTTGCACATTACATACCTGAGCGAAACGCTGATGATGTTAGAAAATGCTAGCCGGACTTAAACCAAATTACACACTTCTCCACAAGCCTTCAGCTAGTTCCCTGTGTCTCAGAGGTGGCAAACAGGAATATAAATACAGGAGGAAGAGAAGAAAGACCAGATAGAAGACATTGGAAGCAACATACAGTGTGCAAGTGTGTGTGAAATACTCCATAGTCAAGCTGTAGAGTCCTTCCAGAGCCTGTCCTTTGAGCGCTTGGCGAACGAACGCTCCTCAAACAACGCTGGTGCTCAGCGTTCAGCAGACAATGCAGGGAAAGCTTGAAAAATGTGATTTGTTGGAGCAGAAACTGCAGAAAATCTGGGCCATGAAAAATATAAGCCCTAATACCCATTATTTATGGTGTGCTGGGATTTCCTGATGGAGTATTTCAGGAGCGCTGTGTGAGCTGGCTTGGTTAAAGACCTTCCTGAAGCGGTGTTAGTGAGCTCACCTAAATCCTGAGAAGGATGAAAAAAACCCTGAAGTCACTGATGCTGCCTCTGAAGTTGGGCTGGTGTCCACTGGATTTGGGATAGTATCCCAGTCCAGAGCTGGGGAAAGAAAGGCTACCAGTGCAAGGCTGGCTCTGCCCACCAAGCCCCAAGGCTTGCAGTGGGATGCTAGGGTATGGGTTTATTTAAAACATAAAACATTGTCTAAATCCTACAAAATATCCTCCCAGATCTGTAGTGTCCATATTGACTGTGGAAGCCTGGCTGCAGCCATCCTGTATCGGCTTAATCAGATGCGTCTCAGTCTTGGCTGGGCTCAAACCCCCACCACCTTTAAGGGAAAAAGTAGCGTGATGCATGGGATTCTTCCTGCCTGATACGATCAGGCAGCCCTTTCACCGTGCTTGTGAGAAGCAGCAGTTGCTGCCTCCACATGACAGGAGAAAAGTATGTTTTAAAGAGCAATATTAATAATAATAGCAACATTAAAGTGTGGGGAAGGATTACAAAGGTAATTCTGAGATCCTGCTCAGTAATGCAGGCTATTAATGAAAGATAATCACCTTTAAGACAGTCACCTTTAGCCCTGGAGTAAAATGGAGGCACAATTATTCAATGCAGTACAAAAGTAATTTAAATAGAGATGGATGAACTGTGGGCTCTCTCAGTTCTTGCTTGGGAAACCAGCCAGAGCCAAATCCTAAAGGGAGGAAAACGCGATGAAAAAAGGGCAGCAGTAAGTAAATAATTCCTGGTGTACTTCTCTTCCTTTTTCCGCTGGAGTCGAAGTCATTCATCCTTTGGAATGTAAAAAAGGAAAGGGGGAAAAAATAGGAGAAATGCTTGAAAAGCAGTTTGTCATGTTCCTTTTATGAGTAGCATTTGGAGGCTCTTATACTCCAGACTGCCATAAGAACTCTAGATGGACGCTCGGCATCAGAGCGAGGGTTTTTGCTGTGGGAAACCACATGGCCACGCGGCTTCATCATTTCTGTCACTTCGGGTCCATGGCTGAGGAGCAGCCTCAAGTATGAAGTGGGACGAATTTCTTATGGAAGAGATACCGCATCTACTGAAAGAGGGATCAGGAGCTGAGGAAATTGTTATCGGCATGACCGAAAAGACCTGGCCATGGGGTTTATTTATGTGCATAAGAAACCTCTCTTTGCTGGAAACCCGAGTCTCTCTCTTTGCAGCAACTGCTGTGTGATCCCTTTCCTTGTGTCCATGTCCAGCCTTCTTCCCAGAGAGTGGCCTGTGGTTGCTGGAGTGAAAGGGCTTGTTAGTTTTTCTAGGCTTGCTTTGGAGCGCTCCCTTGCTGGTTGTGTTGTTCAAAAGGGTCATTGGAGTTTTATGCTGGGAAGAAGGAGTGTATGGACTCTGGAAGCATGCATGCGATTGCAGAAGTGACTGTGAAAGGTCTTTCAAGCTGCAAAGACAAGCAGTTGGGGCCTTTGGAAATGCCTGAGGCAGGGCTGTAGCCACATGCGAGTCCTCTAGACAAGCTGACACTGTCTTACCATCTGAACTTGCATTCAACATGCTCTTAAAATTCCCACTGATTTTCATTCCGGCAGAAAGAAGGACTGGAGCTGAGCATCCAAAACCCGTCCGTTGCCTTTGCATTGCCTCCGTGAGCATCAGCAGGGGATGAGGGCCAGGCACCAAGGTGAAAAAAGACTCGGCAAGCCTTGCAGCACGTGGCTCAGCCCGACCCTTGCGCTGGAGCAGCTGAGGACGTCCGGGAGAGATTACCAGGTATGAAGAATTACAAACAGAAAAAGTTTTTTGGAAACAAAACTCAGAGTTGCTGTGAGAGGCGTTGTTAGTGGCTGCTAATCTACCGAGTGGAGGGAGGAGAAGCTCCGATCCAGCCCAGTATAGAGTGGAATAAATTCCACGGTTCTGTTTTATGTCTTGTCTGTGCAAACGAGAGGCCTTGTGTGCTCATTCCTGCGCCGTTCCCGTGTGGCTCCGTCTGGATTGCTGCTGCCTGCTTTGGCTTTATAAACAACATGGTAGGAGCTCAGTGTGTGATTATTCTCCGAGATATTATCGCAGTGTTAGCTTCAGTTACTCGTTTTCCATTGCACAGCTCCTCACCAAAGACTCCTGGGCTGGTGGCCTGCCTGGGTCTAGCTTGTGTGATGGGGCAGCCCCAAAATCCTGGTTTGTAGAGTGTTGCTACTGGGTGCGACCCTCCACGTCCCGGAGTATGGTCTTGTATGAGAGCAATGCTGCTGCGGGAGTCCTTCAGAAGAGTTTGCAGGACACGGGAGAGCCTGTGAGCGTCCACCAAGGGACACCTTGTGTTGCCATGGCTAAGCACTGCCAGGAGACTGCCAGGCTCGGTGTGGAGCTAGCACAGAAAAGGCCTCTCCGTGCACCGGTGCGTGGAGTCAGGGAGGAGGCAGGGAACAGATCAGCTTTTGCAGCTGGACATCTCTGATGGCGGTGCTGTTAGTTTGAGTTTTGTCCATGTGTTTGGAGGGCAGCATCTCTGGGCAAGATGCAGTGTTACCAGAGGCTGGCAAGGGGTAATGCCGTGAGCAGAGAGAGGGATGAGATCTGTCCCTGCCCGTTGCACAGCTTAGTAAATCAGAGGCGGGCTGTGGTGCGGCCGGGATTCCAGCACCGTCTGGAAATTCTCCGTACATCCATCAGCACCTGCACCATTGGGGAGTCTGAAGCTTGGGCTTCCAACCAGAGAGGTAAACATTTAGAACCCAAACCCAAGATGACAATAACCAGAGCAGAAACCTTTCCATCGTACTGCAGGTCAAGCCTGGTTTAGGCATTTCAACCCACAATTTCTCTCTGGGGTTATTGGAGGGGCGGTGCCTGCTTATGGCCCTTCACTTCGCCCGGTAAAACGCACTCAGTCTCCATCCACTCCCTACTTCAGGCTCGTGTTCAAGACCCTGGTAGAGAATATGTTGAAAAGGCAGGCAAATTAGCCTTTTAAAACCAGACTAAATTGATAGTGCATTTATCGCACTCCGATGTTAACCCTTGGTGCACTGTACTGGGGGCAAGCTCTGAGCTTAACACACCACCTGCTGTAGGATCTTCTGAATGCCCTTGGCCTCTGACGCTGTTGAGATGGGTGCTGCCGATTGCGCTGGCCCACGTGGGCTCCTGGACATGTGGTTTCCTACCTGCCGCCTTCTTGCTCTGGCAATGTGTTGTAGTAGTGGTGGAATAGATGGCATCAAGTTTGTATTGGGCATTGTGTTGGAGACCCTTGCTATTCTGCGGAGGGCATGCAAGCTAGATCAGACAGCGGATGGTTGTTGTCAGCTTTCCCTGTTGCGTGACAATGAGGGGCACAGAGGTCTGGGCAGGGCCTCATGGGTGCTTAGGGACTGTTTAGGCACCATATCCCTGTTGAGGTGGATTCATCCGGTACGGATTTGGGGAAAGAAGAAAGGAAAGCAGCTGAAAATGAAATCCTTCTTGTGTTTTGTTCATCTGAAGCCCTGACCAATTTGTGAGTTCGCTTTCAATACCAGTCTATTAGAGCAGACCTTTTTTCCATAGAAATTGCTTTCAGGTTCTTGATCAGCTTGAATAAGCACAATGCCTTCCCTTGTCAGATAGGCCCACTTCAGCCGTAAATCTGATGCTGAGAAATTAGATTTCTCTCCTGCTCCTGAGCTGTCATCAGAAGAGTAAGACGGCGGCGATCCGTGGGGAGAGCTGAGCGTGGTATCACGGTTACACGTCTGCCTGTGCAGGCGCTGGGCAGAGTTTCCTTGACTCGCCAGGAAGGGAGCTTTGCCCTTCAAATTCTCATTTGATTTGTGTCAGATGAGCCGAAAGAGTTGTGGACTGAAACTAGGAACTAGGAGCAATTTACCTCTGCTGCGTTCAGCTAAGCCTAGTGAGATAACCTCACAGCTAGTATTACTTGTGTTTTAGTGGAGGAAAAAATGTTTTCCTCTTTCAAAAGTCCTGGAAAAGACGGTGAAGTGTGTCGTCTGTGCAAGGTGCTAACAAGTTGGTGATAACACGTCCCAGCCATTGATGGACCCTTCTTGTCTGGGAGCCACAACTGTTTTTAAAACTGCCACGGGATGTCCCGCAGTGTCCATTATTTACTGTCACAGATGGAGCAGCACCAACTGCTGGTGGCCAAAATACCATGAATCAGGCCCTCAACTCAAGGGACAGCTTAGAAGAAAAAGTTAAAAGGAACACCTTAATACAGTAATACTGAACTTTTTATTCTGCTTTTGGTAGCCTTTGCTATTCATGTTTTTGCGCTATCCTCTGCAGCCATAAAACTTAGAAGAGTATTTAAAAAAATTAAAGCTGAGATTTTCCTTAAGATCACATGTTTTCAGACGCAGGGGACTTGAGAGTAAAGCTGCAGATGTAATCCTGAGATTTGGCAGTGCTCTTTGTATAATATTAAGTGATGGTCTACAGCACTCGTTAATTACTGCAGGCTGAAAACCAATTCTGGCTCCTGACAGAAGTCTTCTGCTCATTCTCAGCATATAAGTTTCTCCAGTTCTTCTGGGTAAGAGGGAAATACCGCTTTCTAAAGGGTGTAGGTACAAAATTATGCAGTGATGTAACCTGTATTCGGCTTGAACGATTATTCTTAACTGTTATAGTCAAAAAGTGAGATTTGACTATATGCAACTAAAAGGATCTACAAATCTGTCTCTGAATAATCATGCAGGTAATTTGGTCTCTATAAGCCTCCATGTCTAATGCAAAATCTGTTAAAGACCAGCAGAAGAGCGCAGGCTGCTGGTTAAAGCAGGTGATGGTCAGCGATCTGGACTTTGACGGACACACCAGGATCAAGCCACATTTCTCCTCCCAGTCCTCTGCAAGCTGAGCTTTGTGCAGGTACCCAGGAGAGGTCGTGTTACCGGGCAGATAGAGCACCAGTCTGAAAATAACTCTTTTTTTAATGTTCGTTAAAATTGGTCTGGTTTTGGACCCTGGATCAATCACTCCTCTGCAGTGCTGTTCCTGTGTGCACCCTCTGAATTGTCTGCTCAGACATGAAAGCGTTTGGGGCAGCACCTCTCTGTCCCAGATCTGGCATGGGGGGACCCTGCTCCAAGCTGAGGCAGGGTTTGTAATTGGGCTGGGCTCCCTTAGTCTCCGTTAGGGTGGATTTATGGCAGCTGAATATGTTGTCCTTGGCCCCAGTGGAGACACCCTGCGGGTGTCATTGGGGATGCTGCCCCATGGCTCCCTGCAGACGTGGTGGAGAAGGGCAGGACGTTGCCTCCTGGGCAAGAAAGGTGTTACGCTGCAGAGCTGTCACAGTTCTTAGAATGCGGAAAAGCGAAGCTGGTCTCTCTTGCTTCTCCAGCCAGCTCACAGCCAAATCCCCGTTATTTTTACAAGCATCCTCCACCTGCTCCTGGGCCCGACTCTGCCATTGCCGGGGATCTGCACTGGCTGTCCTTTGTCACTGAGCAACGGGCCCCATCTGTAGATGTTGCCTTTTGCTTTCTGGCACTGTGCAAGGGAGCAGCGAGCTCAAAGCAAAGGCAAGAAGCATTTTCACAGTGCTCCCCTGGGGAGATGCCTTGTCTGACCCATGGAGCTCTTAATGCTGGAAAAGCAGCAGCAATTCACTGTGGTGTGGGGGACTGGGGCAAACCCCTTTGGAAAAGCTGCAGAAAAAAGGCAATTTGTGTCGATTGGAGTTGGAGAGGAAAGCATTCACCTGTTCCCCGTCTATCGTCCCTGCCTGTGCCCCGCTGCCCACGGCCCCAGGTCTGGCAGGGCTCACTCCAGCAGCCCATGGGTCCGCGGGGCTTTGTCTCTGTGCGAGTGCTGCCACATTCCAGCAAGCTGCCGCACAAACACAAACATCAAAGGGCTGGCGTGTGTGTTTTCTGAAGCAGCTTTCTAGGTTTTACTGGGCTATAAAATACAGCGACGAGGATATAAAAACAAAGCTGTGATGGACTTAGCAGAGAGCCAAAGCAAGCAGGGAGAGAAATGATGAAAATGAGAAAAAGGGTTATGAGCGAGGAATGATGTATCAGCTCCGTGTCAGGAGGAACAGATTTTGGAATAACTGTGAACAGCATAAAACTGGTTTAGTCATTAAGAAAAAAAATACAGAAAGAAAAAAAAGAAGTCTGATAAAAATGAATAAAGGAGGGAACTTCAAAGCATAAATTTCCCGACTGCGTGACACTGATGTTTTGAACAGTTGTTATGTGTGAGATAGCGGCAGTGATTTTAATGATCTTTAAAGAGCAGTATAAATAGGAACAAACAAAGAAAGGCGATCGCATTAGCACAGAGCTAGGCACTGAGCTAATTGCCTGAACAGGATTTAAATGGCAGGTTATTATTTTTTTTTATTTATATGTATAAACCTATTTTTCTATTTGGGCTTAAGAAAATAGAAAAAAACCATTCTCGAGCATCTCGATTTGGATTTTCAAGGGAATCAAATGCATCCTTGATTTCCATGAAGTGCTTGAGCTGCCAAGCCAAAGGGTAGTGAAATGGATGTAGCAGAGAAAGGAGGAGCCTTTTGTTAGCCTATAAGGGGACTGGGTGGGTAGAAGAATTTATTTTAGTTTGCTGCACAATCTCCCTCTGATGTTTCAAATGGATTTCACAGTGTGGCTGCATGGGGACTCAGAGGATCAGAACCATCAGAAACGGGAAAAAATAGGTCACCTTGTACTTGGAGTGGATCACTGTATTTTCATCCTAGGCTAGAGATTTTCTTAGGCTTTGGATTTTAAGATTAGAGCGTTTGTTTGCACTCAGGCCTGCTTCTTGCTTTCAGGCGTGCTGTAGTTCAGGGCTAGATGCCCGCGCGGCAGTTGGCAGTAGATGTGCCGAAGCGCTTGCCGGGGGAGGCAAGGGTGCTCGCTGTCGTGTACGACAGCCCGCTCCCGGTCTTAGCTGCTGTGAGGTATCGTTGATGCTTGCTTTCTTGCCTTGATACGCTCATCTGAAAGAAAATCAGCTATATTGTGGACCAGGTTCACTTGTGGGTCTGACGTTTCTTGCCAAACTTTTCTTACCTTTTCTGTGGTTGGTGGATTAAGAGCCACCACTGCGGAGACAGGCAAAGGGAGCCAGTCCTGAACATTTGCAGTGTTGAAAGCGTCCCGGCCTGTATAGTAGTGGGTTGTCTTGTTACAGAAATTTGTGGTCCTTCAAGAACTGCTATGGAAGCTAATTAAAAATTATAATCTCTAATTGGGTGCATGACTGGAAACCCAGCGTCCTGTGTACCTGAGGGGTACAAACTGAGATTGCAATCACTGCTTTCTAATTCCCATCCCATCTTCCCCCTGGAAGGCTCTAAAGTTTTGACCCAATGCAAGTGTTAATGAGCTCATCAGCTCTCCCCAGGACTTGTCATCATTCCGCTGCTTGAAAAATATGTTTTTTCTGCACTGGGGAGGAAGTCCATGTGCCACAGCCGCTGCTCTCACTGTCACTGTCTGCCCTGCGGTGCAGTCAGCCTCCCTCTTCGTGTGCCATTTCTCCCTCTGAGAGGCACTTGCCACGCAGCGTGTTTCTGTGCTGACCCCCTCCAAACCCTGTATTGTTTGCCAAAACCCAGCAGCTGAAGGAGGGTATCATCTCTCTGATACGTTAACCACAAACTCTTGTTGTGGGTCAGAACAGTAGAGTCTAGAGAAAACCCAGCCCGTCTCCATCAGCTTTTCCAACTGCCGCCCCTCATCATAATTTTCTTCGTTTGATTAAAGAGGATTCAGAAACGCTCAACAAAAGCCAGCCTTCTGTGGAAATGTGATTAATCCTCACTTGACACCATATTTGTTTTAAATTAAAATTCTGGAGGAGTCCATGTGCTTTTCATGTTTTTTCTTCCTCACCACGAGAGGGGCTGGCCCAAGATGGACACTTCCGAGCTGCTCAGATGGCTACATATTAGAGTGATTACAGTGATCAGCACTGAGATTAAGGGATTTGGGTTAGGAAAAGAGCGAATTGGGGAAGGAGAAAGCAGAGGAAGAAAGGAAAAACGCTTCAGTACCTTCGCTCGCAACCTAGAAACAACTTGTGTTTGCGGTCCGTTAGCTGCTGTTGCTTGCTTTCTTTTAAGTCACCATAGTCTCAGATACCATGGGAAGTCCTCGGAAGTGTGTGCCCAGTTGGAGGAACCAAGCCAGCTTAAAGCAGAAAAGAGGCCTCACAATTTTGCCAGCTTCTAGAAACCAGCCTGAATTGCATGCTTGCTCAAGGTTCCGCAGGTTCAGAGAATATAAAGGCTCTTGCAGTGCTGTTTGTGGATTTAATGGGTCAGTCTGTTCTTTTTGGCTATGCTGAACTTTATGTTTCTGAGCCAGGTGCTCTGACTTTTTTTAGTGCCAAACTCCCAATACAGTCAGTGGGGCTGACTTTTGGGAAGAGGCTGGCCTTGTCTGGCTTGAAGGTGTTGATCCCCCCTCTGAAGGTTTCAGGTGGGTCACTCAAAATTGGGGGCATCACAAACCACTTTTGCAGACCTGTGCCTGGGCATCCTGCTCCTGGGTGCTTCTGTCTGCTGAGCCTGGAAGCTCCATGCTGCGGGTCCTCATTCCAGTTCAACGGAGATCATGCCCTGGGTTTTCTCATTAGCATCAGCCAGGAGGACTCAGTTGATACGGGTTTATTCGGAAGGACTAAGCACCTTTCCTCCACATGTCCAAATGGTGATATGCAGCATTGACTTTGCTCTTACCCGATCTTGGTGTCATTCAGAGTTGGACCTATTCACAAAACCCTCTCTAATGTTTCCCGCTCAGTTGTCCTATGGTACCAGGATACAAATTTTTTTAAGGCTATGCAGTGAGTTAAGAGCAAACGATCTGTGACAGCAGAGCCCGGCCACCCTCCTTCAGCCCCCCAACCTGTTCAGGTCTGCAGCGGTCACCAGAGCTGCTGCTGGGGCAAGGCCAACGCTGTTCCTCTGCTCCGGGTTGGAACGTGCCCTGGATGGCTTGAAGTTTCTGCGAAGGTAGGTTTTTCTGAGCTTGTGGAAACTCTGACTTTACAAAAGCTTGTAACCTATCCACATTTTCTCAAGGATAACTGCAAGGACACCCCCCAATAAAATGCCTGCTCCAAAGTGGGAAAGGCAGTGAGGAGTTTTTAAGGAAAAAGTTGCTTGAACTGTTTAACCTAGCTGAAGAATGTTATTTTTGCTTCTATCCTCGTCCTAGAAAGGGGCAGGTCATGGTAGATATAAATTAAAGAGAAAATATTACTGGAGGCAGATTGGTCACCTGTAAAATCTCATCTCAAATCGTTACAAGTTTGCAAAGTTGTGTAAACAACTGAGGGTGAGAAGCGTTCAGCAGCTTTAAAAGTCGATAGTGTATTGCAAATATTCATAGGCAATTACATCAAAATAACAAGTTTTAAAGAATATTAAGAAAATTTATGATTAGAATAGGCCAGAATTTAAGTCACTGCCTTGTGTAAATGTAGATATGATTGCCTTTCATTTCATGGTCACCCACTATTTTTTTCAGATACTCTATCAGAATATTGTCAAGCATTCAATGGGAAGAGGTGAAATAGCCTGGGTAAAGGATGTGCTATCGGATGTTTATGCTGCTCCTGAGAAACACTCCATAGTTCACTGACAGTGGTATCTTGGGACTCTTTATCAGGAATGTAATAAGCCAGATATACGGCAAAATTCAAAACATACTTGGTTTGGACCTCTGAGATCTGCAGCTCTGCGATTCACTGCCAAAGCAAAGCTGTCCCAAAATTGACCTGAAGAAACTTCTTGCACATTTTTGGTGAGGTTCTGGAGGTTCAGAATAGCTGAGGTGAGAGGCAGCTTTCATCTGCTAAATGGTCTGTGCTTTTTTAAAAAAAGGAAACGGTGAAATTAGTATTGAACCTGATGAATTCCCATTGTCTCTTGCTCTCTTTTTTTTTTTTTTTTTTTTTTTTTTTTTTTTTTTTTCCTACTGT
>VZSC01012366.1:0-53165 GCA_013398225.1 Steatornis caripensis | reverse complement strand
TTTTTTTTTTTTTTTTTTTTTTTTTTTGCAGTCATTGCAATCCTTTTTGCCCCATGAAAACTGGGTCTGTTCCACTGGTCAAAACAATGCAGTTCTGTATCATTCTGACACTAAAACCATAATAATGAAGTGAACGGAAATCAGATTTTCTTCAGTGGATTACTGAGAGGCAAATTTAAACAGTATTACAAACAATACCTCATAATTACAATGGGAATGATGAGCACCCTTAATCATGCCTTGCAGCTATGTTTGTTAATAAGAAAGCAGCGTAGAGGAGTATTGTGACATTTTTCATATTATTTTTAATGTAGTCTACAGTTTTCAGGCCAGATTTTAAGACGAAGCAAATAGCCTTCATTGCCTCCAATATAAATAGGCTGCTTTACACTGGCCAAGCCTCTGACCTTGTTTTGCTTTAAAAAAGCTCTCTCCCCCCCAAATTCTTACAGCAGGGAAGGAAAGCGGATCTGTGAGACTCTGGGTCGTTTCAATTGAAAGTCTGTGCATTAATCATGGGTTTGACGCACTAAATGTTTCTAATTAACATCCAGCTTAAAACCACATGTGCTCCAGCCCACGTTCAAACGCTCAGGCTGCACAGGTAACCTCAGGAAAACCACGAACAGATGGCAGGACCTGGCTGAACCAAAAATCAGGCGAGATATTTGTCCGCTTCAAGCAAAGCAGAAGCCAGAGCAGCAGTTGTGATCGAAGGCTGCTGGAAGGGCTGCGTCCAGGTGCCTTGGGACGGTTGTGCCCCGAGGAGGAGGCGGCCAGCGTGTCCCACCAGCGTGTGTGTGCCGTCGCAGACCTCGCGCCATGCTCGAGTCCTTGGCTGCTGGAGGACGGTGCTCATGGCCGACATGGCTTCTGACTGCTGGAGTGGCCAGCGCTGGTTTTACTGGGAGTGGAGTAAAGGCGTTCAAGTGGTCGGTAAGTGGGATAGCGGTGTCAGCAAGGATGAGTTTGTTGCTACCTGTTGGATACCGCCAAACCTCTCCCCTCTCTCAACTCCCAAAAATAAGGTTTGCCGCAGTCAGCCTGGTAGCTTTGCTGGTCAGACACCTGCCGCAGTGGTGAGGTCTCCCTTTTATCCTTTTAGTGCTTTTAGTGCTGTTCCTGGAACTGTAGTGTCTGGGGAAAAGCGTTTGAAAATTGCATGTCATTAGCATGCCGAAGAGGAGGTAATGTATGTAAAGCATTTGACCTCCTTCTGGCTCCTGTGGCTGGGACAAATTCCGATCTCATTTGCGGCAATGCAAACCCAGGGTATCTACATTAAGCACATTAAGTTTAGTGGAGTCACTCTGAGTTTATACTACCGCACCTGGTAAATGGAAGATGTCACTAACAGCCCTTTGGTGACCCAAGGGAAGGAAGTAATGAAGGCAACCTGGAAATGAAAGGATGAAAACAGGTCCCGACAGCAGGACTTTTGCAGGGGTGTGAAATTTATTGGGAGCTGCTGCACGCTCAGCATTTTTTTTAAACCAGCTCACGCTTTTGGTGTTGAAAGTACGGGCTTAGGAACCTTACTACAGGCATTGAGTTTTAAAAACCTGTCAAAGGCTACCTGGGGCCTACCTGGAGAAGAGGTTGATTATGGATTGACAGAGCAGTTTGGAAAAAAAGTATGGGGAAGGGCGAGTTATTCGTTTCTCATTTTCCCTCCTTTTTCTGAGAGGGAAGAGAAGACGGAGAACAATTGAAAAAACAAAACATAACAGAAAAGAAGCGAGGAATGAAAACTAAAGCCAGTTTCATGCAAAATTAGTTGGAGGAATTAAATATCCCACAAAATAACAATTGCCACATATTTTTTATTCTCTCTCTGCGTGTGTAAAGCACTGGTGAAAGATCCACCATGTATTTCGGTTTGTCTAGTCGTGTGTGTCCCCACTCCAAATCCAGTACCACTAATTATTCTTCATACTAAAGAGTCTTTTTCTTTTTTCCCCAAATATAAAGAAAATTTGAAACATCTGGAATCTGAGGACTTTGTATGCAGTGTTTCCAGCCTGAATCCCAGCAAGCCCAGAGAACCTGTGCTTTCCCGGGAGTGGATATGGCGGAGAGACCTGGTTAACGCGACGGAGGTGCCTGGCTCAGCTATTGGATGCACCTTGGAGACGCTTGTGTTCCTTCGTCGCTTGTTCATGGGAGACAGCCAGATGTAGAGCATCAGCTTTCTCAGAAAAAACATAGTTGGTCTCTTGCCCACACGTGTTGGATGTTAATATATAGAGATGATTGATTGAGAAAATATTTAAAGTTCCAGTGAGAGCCTTTATTCATCCATGCAGAGAGGTAAGAAGGAACCTGTGGCTCCGTGGCAGGGTTTATCCATCTCGCTGGATGCCTGTGTCCTTGTGGCTAGGAGGAGGGAAGAACTGCTGTGCAGACGGGCAGCTCCTCTCCCTTTGTGCAGATCGCTCTGGTTTGGGTCCTGGCAGCTGGACACGCACGGACCCTTCACCTCATCACTGGGCAGCCCTGTCTCTGCCGGGCACGTGTGGATTGGCGAAAGATACTGCCTTGTTGTTTGGGATGGGGGAATCACACTGTGAAATGATATGTGGAGTAAGAGTTGGCTGATGAGGGCTCAAAGGATCTTTTCTCATTCATGAGGGCGACGCTCTTCTGCCTAAACGTGGATGCCACCAGGTGAACAAATGGGCCCCAGCTCCCTGCGGACAGAGACCAGCCCTCCAGGTGGTTCCTCACCTCCTAAGGTACCTGCCTGAAGTAAGCAGATATTAGCCCTGAAAGTGCCTGTTTTTCTGTTTCACATCTCCTTTTTTTCTTGCAGGCTGCGTCTGTGGCCAGTTAACTCTGTGCGTTGGTTTATCCTCCCCAGGTCATGCCGCGAGGTTCGATTGGAGTCCTCAGCTGCTCTCTCCACGCTGTTCGGGTCTCGTTCCAGAAGTGCGTAAAGCCTCCCGTTTGTCATCGTTAGACTTAATTTGGACAAAAATGCCACAGATGAGATCTTTCTTACAGGACCTGGTTGTCAAATAGTTTTAAATCAGAAACCAGTGTGTCACTTTAGATTCTTAGAAAATCCGTACTGTGCTTTACAACTTGGTAAGCCTGGGGAACGTGCACTGGGATTTTCACACTGACTAGTGTTTTCTACGCAGGAGGAAACCCATAGCTGGTGAAAATCTGAGGCTACGTTTATTAGGAGGTCCTGGAGCTCTTTTTGCGTTTCCTTGCTGATCCCAGGTAAGAAGTATCCAGCTGAAACCAATGCAGGTGTTTGGGGAGAAAAGGGATGCGATTGAAAATATGTCCCAAGCGCAAAGGTAGAAGTGGTTCGTGCTAAGCACCACGATTCCTGTATCCCGCAGGATGCCTTGCCATGCACTAGTGGAGCGCTCCTCACTGTGAACAGTGATGGGAGAAGAAGGAGGGAAACAATATTAGCTTGCAATAATCAAGTGTGTGAAAATTAGTAGGCGTTTGCCGTACAAGCGTTGTTTGACTGAGTTTCCTCTTAAAGTGAATTTGACAAGCCTGGAAGACACTATTACACACAGTGCTTCTGTTTGCTCCCTGTGCAGCTATTTGCAGCAGCTGCCAAAGACCTGACGAGCTCTGGGCACGGGTAAATCTCTTCCATGTGCTGATTTGTCAGCTCTTGTACTGCAAAACATGTCAGACGCTGGCAACTGCCCATCTGTGAAAGGGTTTGGTGGCTCCTGTGCCGTCAGCGAGCTTTTAATGTAATGCTCTCAGAAATGAGGTGTGTCTGCGCTGGCCCCTCATTCGACCAGTCCTTCATACTTTTTTACCGGGTTGATATAATACACCTCCCTCTCCCTAGTTCATAGATGCGCTCGTGTTTCTTTACAAAGAAAATAGGAGAAAATAGCTGCGCAGAATAAAGGAAAGTTTACCAATGACCTTCCAATGTTGAGCTGTTACACACCGGTGGTCTGGAGCAGCCCTCCAGAACTGACCTAGTGTGCTCTTAAAAGAGGAGAGAGGAGCCTTCAACAGAAAGTAGAGTTGGTTTCTGCCTTTGCGGCATAATTACTTAACTAACTTCATTAACTACTACCTGACGGTGGCGGATGGGAAACAAGTCAGGCGGTCGGAGTCAGGTACGGTCCAGACTGTATCACAGACCCTGTAATTCTAAGACCTGAATTTATCGCAAGGTAATATAATGCAAATTATATTAGGAACAAGCAAGCCTGAGATCTTGCTGCACTGCTGCCAGGAGGTCCCATATAGCTCTTGAGTTTGTGTGAAAGCCACAGCTGCCAGGACTTAGTTTAAGCAGTTATCTCAGGGAAGTGGTTAGTTCTTTCCTCCCTGTGGCCGGCCCAAATCCAAAAGCACAAGCAAGGCTGAAGAAGAAGTGGGTGACTGCGACCACTTCTATTATCTGTCCTCTTACGTCCATCTCGTGGATTAGCTCAGGTTGGGCAAAGCAGCACGAGGGCCTGAGCCTCTTGGCGTGTGTGGAAGGCGTTGTCAGAAGGGGCGCCAGCGCTGACGAGCAGCAGACTGTAGAGGCTGAGCTTCTGCTGATGCCCAATTAGCTGATTATCCCAAAGGGAATTGAAAATGAAGGTTATCTTTCAACTTGTGATGAGCTTCCAAATAAATATTCAACATGCATTTAATAAGACAGTTTTATGCATTATTTAAGTATCAATTGATGGGTAGAAGATGAAACACTACACTACTGATGCTGAGGGCTGAAAGGCAAGGGCAGAAATGTGGTGAATGAGTCATTAAAGGAGATTTCTATCACTCATTTTACTGGATTGTTATTTACACAGTAATCATGAAAAGAATTTTAGCAAGAATTCATTTCTGCAGTTCGGTTGTTGGGGGATTTCTTGGTTTTAAAGCATGAAGTGGGCAAGGGTACAAAATAAATGAGAAGATCAGGGAAAAGGGGTGGTTGTGCAAGGATGCTGCTGTNTGGGGGATTTCTTGGTTTTAAAGCATGAAGTGGGCAAGGGTACAAAATGAATGAGAAGATGAGGGAAAAGGGGTGGTTGTGCAAGGATGCTGCTGTCTCCACATCAGGGCAAGGTTAGCTCTTCTGGAGCCAGGGTGTGACTGTGTCTCTTGGAGTTTCATGCCTGGTTCAGAGAGAATAACTCTTTGATGTCAGGGGCTAAATCTTGTCCCTTGAACTTGGAGGGTTTGATTCTCCTCTTGCTTCTGGCACATTTCGGGGTGGACTTGGCTGGAAGCAAAAGCCTTCTATGAGAAGTGAATCAGTTACAGAGGATAGTCCGGCTCCTCGTGTGTAAGTGGGAATTTTTAACGTTGTAGACGCTCAAAGGAAGTCTTGACTGTCACGTCATTCAACCTGTTGCTGGATTGATCTCGCAAGGTACAGAGCACTACTGTGCCCTATTCACATGGAGAAATCGTGTGTGGCTGGGGGCTGCAGCGTGCGCTGCCCCAACGACTGATCCCTGTCTTAGGGATATCTAACGTACCTGACAGCGATGCGCATTTTTGACCTGTACTTTTCCCTCCTAATATTTTTGTTCCTCTAGTCCAGGTTACCTGAAACCTTGATGAGATGCTTTAGCTTGTCCCATCCTTGCCAGAAACCTGGGACTTGGGTTTTGGACTCTTGACAACGCACCGTGGTTTTGACACCATGGAAATGTAATTGAAACTCTTCTCCTGTGGGATAACAGAGAGCAGGTTCAGCCTCATGGTCCTGAGAGACACCACTTGGTTAATTAAATAAACCAGCAACCTCTGAGACAGGAGCGAAAACAAGAATGAGAGGAGGAGAGTGGGTTTTCTCCCCACCACGTCTCTGCCTCTCCAGTGCTTCGTTCCTCAGCTGCCTGGCGGGGCTCAGCTCCTCCTGGCAGCTCAGGGTAGGCTCTGTTTTCCCTAACACCCTGTGGTATTCCAAATATTATTTTATGCATTTCTTCTTTTTTTGTTTTTCTTTTTTTTTTTTTTCAAAGAAAAGGTGCCAAAATTAAAACAGAGTGCCTGTCCTGATTTGTGGTACTTCCTTCTTCAGCTCCCTCTGTTAACAAATTTATTAATCTAGTTGGGATTATTTGTCTTTCCTCTTCCAAAATGCTTTTCTCTCCAAAGGAAAAGCGGCCAATATCCTATTAAAGGAAGGTCAGATCCCAGTGCCCTTTTCCTTGTTGATTCAGTGCTCGAAGAGAAAACTTAAGGGGTGTTTTAAAAGGATGCTGTTGAGAAATAAGAACTTGAGTTCAGTTTGTCTTTTGCCTTTAAATTTTCCACTTTTCCCTCCCTCTTTCACTCGGTGCAACATGACCTATTTTCTGTATCTATGTGGTTCCCCAGCCTAATTTATCTAGGGCTGAATATTTGCATTTTTATTACTTTTAAGAAAGAGATCTCCATTTTAATTGAAAAATCACCTGGTTTATTAGAAATACAAATAATTGTCAAATGTTGTCACTGATTTTTATGGAGATTTCTTTTAAAGCCTTTATTTTGCATCTAATGTCTTGATGCTCCTTTTAATTTGGTGCACATAGCTGTATTTCTTAATATCTTTAAATGATCTCAAGCATATCAAAAAGGTAGATTTTTCAAAAGAGCTCAGAACTAGAACTCTGAATAATTGATTTTTTTACTTTTGGTTGTTAAACTAAAAAAATGTTTCTTAATTTCTTTCTGATCACCCTAAGAGGAAAGGAAGATTATTCAGCAAAATAAATAGAATACTCTAAATGTTTACTTTGATTCATTTTGCTTCAGCTGCATGCTCTGAAACCATTTAAATCCCTCTTTAAAAATTAAATGCTGATGATTTTTTGAAGCAAATGTACTTAGGAAGGAAAACTTTAAGCATTTCAAAACATCTTCAAAATGCTAAGTAGAAACATTTTTTCTTTCCCCAAGTATACCCATTTTTTCCTCCCTTAAAGAAGTTACGGCCTCTTTCTTACCATGGCATGGTTCCCGTCCCCAGTTACTGTAGGCTCCCTAAACGATCAGCAAAGAAAAGGAGATGCCCGTGGAAGGCGATTCAACCCTTCTGCCTTTCTCTAATAACCACAGGGATAACATTCTTAAATTACGTTCTTTCATGTGCATAAGGTCAGAGGGCACAAACCTGGGCCTGTGGATGTACGGTGTTAAGCGCAGCGTATATTGTGAAGGGTTTAACCAGGCTCACCTGTATGTTTAGGCTGTAAAGGTGTTGCGTTACACAGCAGAGGCCTTGGGAAACAGTGGGGTTCGTAAGTGAAAGGCATTAACATCATGAACAATATGTAGATTAGTTGATATTAACAACCACATTCATTTAGATGAAGTTGATGAGCCAGCAGAGGAGGCTCCTCCGCGGCGCGAGTATTGTACCTGCGACCTTGGGTGGGGGCAGGAGAGGTCGTACTGTGGAAGATGGTGATGCTGTTAAGGGCTCTTGATGCTTTTAAGGTGATGCGGGTATGTATTGATACCAGTGCTTCATTAAAGTCTAAGCAGGCTCATTCCATCCTCTCAATGAGATACCTTTTGCTGTGTCTGCTGGATACCCTAAAATACCACACAGGGTTTTGTCTGGTGCAGGCAGTTCAGGAGTGAGGGAGCTGATTCTTGTGGGGAACATTTAGAGATTCAGATAGTTTAAGGCATGACGGAAAATACTTAAACACAAGGTGTCATATTTTTATCACGGGATCTTTGTCTAAGTGTCTGTAAAATGCAAGTTTGCTGCTTATTTTGGAAGAAGGGCTAACTGTTTTTATTATCTCTGAGCATGCTAAGCAGACTCAGTGTAATGTAACTAATGAGGCCATCTTCCATTACAGGACAGTGGTAAGAGCTACCGCTAATTACTTCACAGGCATCGGAGAAATGTTGCTGAAGCGGGGGCTCTCAGGGCCCAGAAGATGATGTAGAAAGATGTTTCTTCGCAAGTCACCAGCTGCAGCATCATGTGCTTTCGGTTACTGCTGCAGGAACTACTTCTGCTGGCAATCGAGTGAGCTCAGAGAAGGTCCTGCTGCCGGCCCAGAGCGTGGGCTCCAAAGGAGCAGGTATTTGCTCACACCGACGTAACCCCTCTCCACTATCAATATTTCCTTTGGTCATGCTGGGACTTCTGAAGACAGCCTGGGCTCAGGCCATTGCTCCCGAGTGAAGATGCACTTGGTGGACAGTTTTATTCTTTGCAGTGGCACGAATGAGGCTGGAAGGTCAGTGCTGGTAACCTGACCCAGAAAGCACTGAAATGTGATACAGGGTGTTGAATATAGAGATCACTGCTGGCTTCCCCCCATGTCAGACACGAGAGAAAATGCTTCTGTTTTATAAACTTTCCCCAACTTCCCCATAATTGAGCTTACGAGTAGAGTGGCCTGGAAGAGACTCTTTATTATACCCTCATCCATTTGTTCAGAAATATGGACAAACGAGTGCTGGAAACATCTAAGGCCTTATCTAGCCTGACCTTCTGAATAGCAGACTGTAAAATTTTGTCCATTAACCTCACCACTGAGCCCACTAACTCATTTCTGGCTAAAACATCTCTTCCACTCATGGTCCGAAGAGACCATGTGCTGGGTAATCCACTACTTCCCTTAATAGTTTCTCTTAAATGCCAGACTGTCTCTCCATTTAAAGCAGAATTGATCCCTGCTGCTCCTGTCACGTTCCTGGTCCGTGGTTCACTGTAGTTTGCAGTCCGCACTTGTGAAGGTCAGGACTAGGCTGGAAGGTTGCTGTAGGTTAGGTGGGAGATGGTTTGGGTAGATGTGATGGTATATAGGAAGCCTGAGGTTCAGGTCTCAGGAGTACGACCATATTTCGAATGGTAGCTCATAGCGCGCAGGTTTATTGCTGGCTCAGCGAGGACTCAGGCCACAATCGGTGCTGCTGTCCTGAGGGGATTGCAGGGGTGTCAGCAGAGCTGGACAGGTCCTGGGGGACTTGCTGGAGCTCTGCAGAGGATGGCTGCTCGCTGCTTCAGCTGTGCACGGCATCAGGGCTGATTCAGCAGTTCCTGCTGGGTTGCCTTCGTCGAATTACATGAAAAACTACAGTGTTCCCCGGTGCCCTGCCTGGCTGCAGTGCTTTTCTGTCTCTGTTATCACAAGCCCTAAATTCACTCACAAAATTGTTCAACTCCTTGTTTATCTGCTGCCTTGGGCTCCTTAATTACAGCTGCTGCTGAGACAGCAAAGCGTGTTTTGGGAGACCACCAGCACAGCCCGTGGGGAAACACCGAAGCCCCGCCGCGTCGGGATGTGCTTTCTGCAGGGTGACCGCGTGAGTCGGTGGGTAGATTTGCCTCTCTCCGGGCTGAACAAATATGGCGAGGCACAGCCTGCTCCATGCTTCTGTAGCGCTGCCTGAGCAAACGAGCAGCAGCACGCTGGCTCCGGCAAGGTGAGCAATATTTCACTGGGGAAAAACTGTGGGTGGATATTGTGACAGGCAGCCTAGCAGCTGGAGCTTGCCTCCTGAACAGCTTTGGATTGACCATCTCTGTTTTCAGAGTGGTTTTTTTCAGGGTTTGTCATTTTTAAGGGCATTGATTTTAATGTATTTTCTTTGGATGGCGATTTGACAGCAGAGGAATTGACTCCAAGAAGGAATGGCATTCCCTGGACTTTCACCTCAGCATGCCTTGACTGGAAGCTCTGGCTGTCAGTGGTGCCCAGAGAGAGTTTTGTTGATAAAAAACGTTCCTTGGACCCCTCCCGTGCGCGTGCTGAAAGAATGTGCCATTTGTTTGGAGAGCCGTCGTCTTCCCCGTGGACAGGTGCCATTTTGAGCGAAACCATCTCAAACACCACACACAGCTCTCACGGACATTGCACGGCATCACGGCAAAGAACAGACTTTGAAGTTCACAAACCAAGTGAAGATCACCAGATATTTGTGAGCTGATGGGTAATTGGCATCTGGAAACGTTCACAACTGGCTGCTCATGGAAGCCTTTGAGGAGCCCTGGAGCCTGTGATTCCCTCCGTTCTGACAAATCGCATTTCTTGCAGGTTGGTGTTTGCAGCTGGGGCAATTTCACTGGGCTGTGCTCACTGGCAAAGCACAAAGTTTATGACCCTATGAATCACATGATGGCTTTTTTTCTCTTCTTGGATATGTGTTGGAGGATACCTCAGCTGTGATGGGGTGAGCCAGGGTCTGGAACGAGAGGCAGGCTTAAAGAGCTCAGTGCGTTTGGCATACTGAAAAGAAAGTTTGGAGGCAGTGTGATCATGGTAGGTAATTCCCTGCACCAGGAGATTTCTGATGTGTAACAGATACAAGGAGATCCAGTGGATGGAAGTTGAAGTTAAGTTGGAAATAAGACAGCTGTGGAGCAACGCAGTAATTACCAGTGGAGCAGCTGACCAAGGCAAGGGGGAAATTCATTCTAGGTTGGATGCTTCACCTTGAACCTGGATATCTTCCTGGAAGGGATGCTCTAGTTCAGCCGTGTGTGAGCTGGATAACATTACACGCTGATGGGAAAAACAAACTCAGAAATGGTGTCCTGGATCTTTTCACATACTGGGCAGCTTTCCCTTGTGTTACTGAACTCACTGCAAAACCAGTTGTTTCACCGCTGAAAGGCAGTAGCTGCTCTCGGCTCTGCACCTTTTAAAAGTTACTTTAATTGCAATGCAGAGGGCTGGGTCTGTGTTCCTTAAGAGGAGAGAGCTGGTTACCTGTCACAAGGACAATTCAGAGCGCTTCAGTTTGATGCTGTAAGCAGATGCATTTGGCTTCTCTCCAACATGTTAGGGGATAGGTGTGGGAAATACAGGTGTGTGGCATGGCTGCCCAAATCGGAAATCATAAAGTAAAGAAAGAGTGACCATGCTAAGCAGAAAAGTTGCTTCTCATTTCTTTGTCCTGGAAAACAAAATAGTATTGGGACAACTGAATTATTTCATTTCACACGGGTATTTTGCTTCATTTTGGGGTTTCTGACTTGTATGTTCAACCATTTTTCTTTGTAACAAGATTGGCTTTCAGACAAGCAAAAAAAAAGTCACTTTGAAACAAAACAGTGGAAAGTCTGGTTCTTAAAACTGGCAAAATGATCTGGTTGTCAGCTCTGTGCCAGGTATCACCTTGTCTCTCTCCCAGCTGTCTGTGCATTGAAGTCTGCTTATGACTGCTGATGAAGACCTCAGCGCAGCCAAGGCAGCGATGCTCTCTAGGGAATCGATGCCACCGTTTGTGTTGCACACTTTTCAAGGCTGTAGCGAAACTTCTGGAGAGTGGGCAGTACGGTGTGGCCGAGCAGGTGCCATCAATGCATCCAGCGGTTGCGTACACCCGTTGGTGGTGGGAGCAAGTGTTGGCTTTGCGTGGCGGGATCGTACAGCCCCCGTGGCAGTTGTACGAGGCGGCAGAGGTACACATCCAGGACCCAAAGCCATTTCTATACAGTGTGTGTAGTGTTTTTCTCCTGAAAGGCTGAGCTATGATAAGGCAAGGTGGAATGGGACATAAATCACAATCAAATAGCTGTGGCATGATGCTATGTTTTTCCTCTTTCTCTTTGCGATATTTCTCTCAGTTCATCAGTTTTATAGCTCGGGCTTGGAACGGCTTTGTGCCTGATTCTTGTTAGAAGTTGCAGATATCTGTTAATGTCGGGCAGCTGCTGTGGCTGTCGTAGCATTTCTGGGCTGCAGGTCACTGTAAAGGGATTTGGATAGCAGGGTTCCATCTGAGGGGCTGTCTTGTTAATTCTGGTACATTGGATGACTCCTGGAAGCAGTTTTCCTGGACTATCACAAGGGTTTGTAATAAATCTTAATGAGGCACCCCTGCTATGATAGATCATTTGTTTCTCTAGTGGGATCTTGACTTATGGCCTCCAGGGGAAAGGGGATGAACCTCAAACTCTGCATCAAGACGGTGTCAGTGGTTACCTGGCTGTTTACCATCCAGCTAGAAAACATTGCAGCAGTCGCCCAAGATCCCCAGGACGTTGTCTGCTGTTTGTAAAAGTCAATGTTTCCCTCCCAAGGCAAACAACTGCTCTTGAATGAGAGGCTTTGTTTTAACCCAAGTCCATTAGCTGGAGGGATTCTTCCCTCTCCCTGCCTCTCGCGTTAAAAAGGATCCAGGAGGGGTTTACAACCAAGTCAAGAGAAAGGGTGACAGAGACGTAAAGCCCACCTGATCAAATGCTGCTGTTGCTGCTTTCACGTTGTTGGTGAAAGCAGCCAAGGCTCTAGCTGAGCACTGGTGCGACTGGGGTGAGACTTGGAAAACACGCAGAAGGCAGCAGCTGACCTCTTCCGGATCTCAGAAACCGAACTAAGGCAAGCTAAAGACTAGAGTTGATCAGTTTCCCAAAGGTGTGGGATGCGTTATGCCAGTCCTGTGCCCTCACCGCCACCCCCTTCCCCTTCCTTTCCATGTTACATGTTGTTCTGGGTATTTCCTCACACCGTTTTTGCTGTCACCAGTAAGCAGACCCGTCCCAATGTGGGGAGGTTTCCAGGTGAGGAGGCACAGGAAACACGAGGCAGTGGGCCTGGAGAGATCCCTGGGAGCTGTGAGAGGTGTAAATTAACATCATTGCTAATTTTCTCTCAACAGAGACAGCAAAGTTCATGGATGTCAGTCACTGGTACGATGGAAAACAGATCTTGTCGGAAACGTGTCCATGTGGTCTAGTTGGCCAAGATACTTACAGGGTAGTTTTTAGTTAATTGGTGCATGACCTCTTGGTTAAAACATTTATATGGTTTGTAACTAAAAAAGGTCCTAAAGGATCAGATCTAAAACCTGTTGGAGTGTACCTAAGCCCTTAATTGACTGCAGCAGGCTCTGAATCAAGCCTTGAAGTAACTGTTAATTTGGAACCCTCTAAAGGGATGGTGTAAGTGCTGGTGAAATACAGGTTGGACGAAGGTGATGGAGTGCTGAATCCCATGGGGAAGAGGTTAGGTTACAGTGATCTGCATTGCTTAGTTAAATGCATTCAAGCCAGCAAAATTATCTTGATCTGGGCAACTGCTTTTGTGTAATCCCGTAAGTGGGTTAAACTTGTAGGCTGGTAAAGATCCATCCTATTAAACCTAGGGACTTAACTGTGGCGTGTGGGGTAAAGTGTCATTGCCCTTAACATTGGAGAGAGAGGAATGACCAAAGGATGATCTGGATTTTAGTGGTCTCGCTGCTTTGGTAGCTGCCTTTCCCCTCCATGCGGATGAAGAGAGAGCTGAGGGAAGTGCCTGCTGTTTGGTGGGGACAGTCTGGATCTACAGCTTGGAGGCGTGGGAATTGGAAAGCACTTGAGAAATATTGCAGACGTCCTTGTCAGTAGGAATTCTAGTGAATTGCTGTGATTGAAAGGGCCGAGGTACCCTTGGATTGGTTTGGGGGATCGTTTTAAGATGTAGTCTAATAATTTATGGAAGGGATTGTATGACAAAGCAGCAGAATTCCTAGGTATTTGTTGGTATCTCCAATGGGTTTGAAAAGAGGTCAGATCACTCTTTATTTGTACCATATTTATATAAATTCAGTGTCCCTGGCTGCTTCTGTTTGCCTTTGAGATCAGGAAGAAATGGTTTTCTTAATGTGTTATTTGGTTTCTGGTGGGTTGGGGAGCTCTTCCAGGTCTCTGTAGCCCTGGAGCCTGCAGCATGGCAGGGGCTAAGCAGCTCACTTCAGACCTTCTGGTGGCATCACGTTCTCTTCGGTGCCCGACTGTTGCACTCAGTCTCCAAACCTGGGCTCAAGAGGGAATTTTCCATTCAGGTTCATTTGGTAAGGGCTACAGGGGATTGCTTGGTAATTATGGTGGGGTTTTTTTCTTTCTCCTTTTTGGTCATGTTTATTTTGCCCGCCTAAAGAACGAGATCTGCCTCCCATGTTCCCCTAAGAGCCATATTTAACAAATTCCCTGCTAATGCCGTCTGTGTGTTTCCTCGGTCTGAGGAGGAGCCCTCAGGGGAGAGCGCCTCTGCCACACCATTTCTGTCAGACTTCATGTGAAAGATAGGAAAGGAGACATAAAGTAAAAAAAAAAAAAAGATGGTAAATAAGGCCTGTTTTGAAGGGGAAATGGAGTGCAGGCCTGGGGAGAGACAGACACAACTCATACTACTGGAATGCAATTGGTGATGAACCGGTTAAATTTAAAAGGCACAGGCCCAGATGTTTAAGAACTTCAGCATGACTCGAAACTGGCATAGCAATAAAAGGGCTCTTGTTTGAAAATAGTTTCTTTGAGGTTAAAAAAGAGCTGTTTAAAGTGAGCTGCATCATCTGGCATTGAAATCCATGGATCCTGGGCATGGAGATCCAGTGATGCAGCTGTGGAGTGCCAGCACCCTTTGTGAGTGACAGATCCCCATCACCTTGCCACTGTCCCCATCCAGCACCACGAGGGATGCAAATCCTCCGCGACTGGTTGAGCACAGCCACGCTGCTATGGCTGGAGCACAGCATCTCAGATGGTGCAGGAGGTGACGTAGGTAGGGGTGGCAGTGGTCCCCATAGGGAGGAGAAGGGATGCAGTTAACGGAGAGAAGTGGAAGCCACTGTGTTTGTCAAAAGGTCTGGCACCTCCTAACTCCTCCAGGCAACCATGTGGTAGACATTAAGTACAGGAGAGCCTGTAGCCATCGCGTTTGTGTCCCTTGGCCATCCAAACCAGACCCAGAAACACCTAACAAACTGAAGTTGTTAATATGGAAGACTGAAAGCATGAAACATTGCAGGCTGAGAGTTGGGTCTTCTTTTTGGCACTTTCAGATGAAAATGTCCTAACAGTCCTGGGAACTTGGTAACACCTCCTGCTGCTGTTTCATATCCATTTTATTTTTTGAGGTGAGCAAGCTGAAGCAGTTACAGTAACACACTGAGAGCCAAGCACAAAGGAACGGACAGATATTGCTATTTCCTATGGAGCAATTCTCTGTAAATGATCCCTTAGATGCCAGGGGAGGAGCTCCTTTGGGGGATATTGCAGTAGAACTGTGAGGTCAGGCTCAGGAATTTGGTTGCAGATAAATGAGAGCACGACAGAGCAGGCAGAGCACGTCCGACCCGCCGACTGCTGTCTGCCACAGATCTACTGACGTAGAGCTGCTTCTGCCTCGCCGACCTGAGTGGCAATATTCCCATCGTCTTTTGGGGACAGCACTTTGCCCCCACGCTTTCTAATGTGCAGCTGGATCTTTCCCAGTGATCCCATTAAGGCTCTTCAGGGAACTGCGGGGAAATTATGTTAAGAAGATAATTATAGGGTAGCCCGGATGAAAAGGCAGGTCAAGAACAATTTGAAGAGTTGGAGAATGACTTCAGTCAGCTGAAAGAGGTGTCATAAGGTCTCTATTCTCTCCAAGACATTTTATCGCTGCCTCGGATGAAGCTTTAGCTGCAGCGTTGTACATGCTCTTCGGTTTTCAGTATTTCCCTGGCACAGAAACCCCTCCTTGCTGTATGTGTACCAGGTACTGGCAGAGCTGGAGTTAGCTGAGAACAGTTGGATTATAGGATTTAGAGACAGATGGGACCTTTTTCATTATTTTTTTATGATTAGCTCACAACATAACATGTGAGGCAGTCACGTATTTCATATTCACACAACAAATTATGCATCTAGTATGAAATAGCTCTCGTTTCCTTCTCTGAAACAGAGTATGAATTTCCATCTGGAATATATAATGTGGTTTCCATATGTACAAACAGAGACTTGTTACAAGTATCAAAGCAGAAAGAACATTTTGGATGATAATGTGCTGTGGAAGTGTCTGTCCGGTGAATGCATGAGAGCTGCCAGTTGATTCACAAATCCTAAGACAGAGACCTAGCTCAAGGGTGGGGTTTAAGCCCAGCAGGATCTATGAACCCTGTGTCTTCTGGTCTAAGGATACTGAATTTAAGACATCCAGTGCTGGAGTGGGCTGTAACGCCCTGAGTCCAGTCTACCCAGACCTTATGAACAAGGTCAAAGCCGCTTTTAGGTCTGGGAAATACTTGGTTTCTCAATTTCCAGAGCTCAGCTTGGGTGGGTGCTGAGTGCCTGCTTGTGTGTAGGCGATAAGTGTGTCCTGGAGAGCGGGCTCAGGTTCCTGCCCTCACCGTTAACCTCCTGCGTGGTGCATCATTCCTGTTCTGGGGCCAGCCCACCACGAGTGCCTGGAACAAGCTGCTGCCAGTTGTTGCTATAGGCCTGATTTGGGCACGTCTCGTGGTGGCGGGTTGACAGCCCTGATGTTTGGTGTCTTGCAGCGTGACCGGAGTTAGTGCCATGCTGAGGCTTTGGAGAATTTCTGCTTTTGTTACCTCCAAGTCAGACAGACGTTCTGGCCCTGCTACAAGCCAAAGGTGCCCCACNTGGGCACGTCTCGTGGTGGCGGGTTGACAGCCCTGATGTTTGGTGTCTTGCAGCGTGACCGGAGTTAGTGCCATGCTGAGGCTTTGGAGAATTTCTGCTTTTGTTACCTCCAAGTCAGACAGACGTTCTGGCCCTGCGACAAGCCAAAGGTGCCCCACCACCAATTTAACATCTTAGTTTCTGGTTAGTTTCCGTTACACATAGAATGTGTCACAGTTTTCACTTTTTTATTTTTTTTAAACTTATNGGCTTTGGAGAATTTCTGCTTTTGTTACCTCCAAGTCAGACAGACGTTCTGGCCCTGCTACAAGCCAAAGGTGCCCCACCACCAATTTAACATCTTAGTTTCTGGTTAGTTTCCGTTACACATAGAACGTGTCACAGTTTTCACTTTTTTATGTTTTTTAAACTTATCGTATCCTCAAAGCCTGTTTCTGAAGGGTGAATGGATTATTTATTGCGCAGCGCAGTTTTGTGAGTATCTATGGAAATGGCATCTGGTCACCAAATGGAGACCCTCTCCCCGCTCTGGGTCCTTAAGAGAACATGACAGTAATTGAGCAATAATGAAAAGTTTCAGGAGGAGTGTTGGAAAGTTCAGAGTGGTATGGGGGAGTTATAAATCTGGGCTGAATTTGGCTTGAGGAAGAAACCCCGTTATAAACTTACTAGCTGCTGACACTGTGCTTCTCTCACCTTGCACAAGATGTAAAGCTCACCTCAACACCGTCACACTGCCTTTCACTTGCACCTGACTCAAGGTGCTGCCGTCTCAGGCACCACTCTTTGCCTCCCAGGAGGTCAGTAGCAGAGACATCAAGCGCACACTCGGATGCATGCAGTATGCTCTGGCCAGACCTCTATGCGTTGGTCCTACTGGGACAAGCCTTCTGCCCATCGAGCTGGAGATTGGGTTGCGAATTCCTGCAATAAGAACCTGGGCCAAACCTTTATAGGTGCAATCAGTACATCTCCATTTTGAAGTAATTAGTCCTAACAAAATATTGAAGCCTTGGCTTCAGTTTTGTTCAAACTAACTTTTGGGTACCTAGAGGGAGACTTCTAGCCAGCTTCATACTCCTGTGTTAATTATCCACGTTGTTTCTAATTTGTGCCTCTCGGAAAAGATTGCTCTTTTCCTTTCCTCGTCAGAACGATTGACGGTTTTAGAAATAAATCTATAGTTTCAAATTCCAAGCTGGGAATCTTTTAGCAGTGGAAGGCTATTTCTGACATGTCAAATTCCGTCAAATTCTACTCTTAGATTGGAATAAGTTGCCTCCACCTTTCAACCTAAAATTTGGTGACTTACCTAAGGAAATTGTATAGGCCATTGCTACAGACAGCGGTGGGAAATTGGCACTTCCAAGTGGTAATTCAGCTCTCCTGTGTTTCATACCTCCCTTAGGGTTGGATGAAGGTGCCTGGTTCCATGGTTGGCAGAGGTGTCTGGGTGGTGAGTTTGTGTTAGGCATCCTGCTCTGAGACTGTGAGGATGAACTTCACCTGGGCGGATATAATGATTTGCAGTGTAGACATCAATATCTGAGAAGATATCAAAGTCTCTATCACCTGTGCAGAGAAAAATCACACCTTACATGTACCTATATCTGGGCTGCCTCGCTCAGATGGAGAGCGGCATGCAAATATTGAATACTTTTGTGTAAAAATTATTGCTGATGTTGTCTAGGAGCATCATTAACGAAGATTTGTGTCTTGATTAATTTTTGACATCTGTTGTGCAGTCCTGGGTTGATCTGTGTGATGTGCAGGGCGCAGCTAGTGGTGGACCCTAATCCAGAGTATTTTTGTTAGTATGTAAAATGGCTGATAAATTCCGTGTACTTGGCAGCTTTGCAATCAGTCAGACCCGTGGTCCTATCAGGGAATGAAATCAGGCCTTCTTGACAACAGAAGGAAAATAATACGGTGCATTGCTTGCAAACTGGTACTTGGGTATTCTGCATTCAGCGGAAATAACTCAGAAACGTGTAAGGAGGCTAAAAATATTGGTCTGACTGAAAAATATTATCTTCATCTGGCTTTGTGAATCTTGTGAACTCTTGTTTCTACAATCAGTGGTTACAAAATACTGCTAAGTGTCTTTTGGAGAGAGTTGTGAGGGGACGGCACATTTAATTAATAGTGGTTGCATATATCTAAACAAATTCCTGCAAAAAGTGACATTTTTAAGGAGATTCATGATAACATTGCTCTGGAGGCAAAGTTAGGGTTTCCCTGTTTCACATTTAATTAACTTAGTCTGACTTTTATAGGGCTTTGTGTTATGCATTTCATTTTTCAGTAAACAAATGGCAGAAAATTAAAGCAGAGCAACTGCCAATGAACAGTAAATTTAATTGAAAAATAATGAGTTGCCGTGGGGTGCCGTAGGGTTCTGCAAAGATAACGTTATTTATCTTGGAAAAGTTCCACTTGCATTTGTCAAAATGTGATGTATAAGAGGAACAAAAGGAAAAAAATACAACATCAGATAGGAAAGGGCTAAGGCCTTATCCTGAATTTGGGACGAGAGTTCGGTGGAGTGAAAAACTGATTTCCTGCGCTCCGTGGCAGCTCGGTACAATTTCCATCTGATGCATCGCTAAGTGAAATGTTGTGTCAGGAAGAGAAGTGACTGGAATTTGTAAGGTCCAGATGAGCAGGAAGGAAGATGAGCATCAATATCACAGAAGGGGAGAAACATGTGAAATGTTCTCAGTTCTTTCATGGCGAAACAAAAGACGAGAGCTGAATGCTCTCTCTGGTTTTCACATCTATTTCAAGGGAAATTAAGTGTCTGGAAAACAGAAGAGCGAGCCCTTGAATAAAAGTGCTGAATTAAGACGGCAACAAGAAGTCTTAATCTTGGGTTAAAAAGATGGATTTGTATCACCAGGTTTGGTCCTCTTTGTGAGATACTTGAAACTCAGTCCCTTTGAATAACTCTGGGCAGTGAGCAGCAAGAGCAAATTAAAGTCATCGACTGACAGTGAACTGTTCATCCAGTTGACAAAGTAAGCGGAGTTACTCTGGATTTTCAACTGAGTAATAGATCCAAAGCCCAGGGTGCCTGCCTGTGGGCGAAGACGATGACCTGGGCACCCGCACCCTTCCTGCTAAGATGTGATCCGTGGATTAGGCCTCTTTCACCCTGCACACATTTCTCTGATTGCAAACGTATGAAATGCGATGTGGAGCAGCTCCTTTTTGCAACATCTGTTTTCCAAGCCCATCGTTTCCCAGCAGCTCCCACTATGCAGCAAACCCACCTTATTTACAGCCTTCACATTTGGAGGGCTTAACAGAGCCCAAATTTGGCTGACATTTGTGAGGTTCCTGCTTTTCATTTCGACCCATTCTTGCTTTATTTTTAGCTGTTTTAAAATGACACATGTTTCTGTCTTTTAGGTAATGAGATGCTTTCCACTTAATTCAATCACTAGTTAATTTGATCCTCTATTTAATTTGTTCCAAACGTCTGGAAGCAAAGTTCTGTATCTTAAGTATGTATATATTACATATATAGCTTCTACCCTTTGCTCTGATCATTCTGCTTGCTCTAAACAAGCCTTATAATTCAATCTTAGGCTATTGAAAGTTGCCATTTAATTAATAAGAAAAGCCAAAATTGAAGCAAGATAGAAGGAAAAGAAAAGGTTTAAGGAATGAGTCCTGGTCATAAAAGATGACTATGACTGAAAGTTGCATCGTGGAGTACCTGCTGTTGGCTAACAACTCCGTTATGGGCCGTGAAATCTGTGAGGGTGGAGGTGAATTGCTGGGTAGCAAAATCTTTTAGGAAAAGGTTAAGAATGAATGTGAACAGCCCCTGTGTGGACCAAGATACAAGACTCGTGATAAAACGGAACACAAAACCAAAACTGTTGTCTAGCGAAGTTTCATCAGTCACCCCAAGGCCTTTGGAGCTTGGAAATCAGATGGCGAGGGAAGAACGCTGCTGCAGCCAGTGCTGAATCCGGGTCGTCTCCAGTGCTGTCAGGAGCACCCGCCAGCACTCCATAAAGCTTTCGCTTCCATCCCCAACAGATCCCTGAAAACCCCTCACCAACCCGGTTTCATCAAACACTCGCCTCAGTGCTCAACCTCTGTGCTGACCTTTCTGGCTTTGGTGTCAACAGATCGGTTCATCTGAGTGTCACATCCAGCTGGGATCTGGGGAGTGGATCCACTTTTGGCTTCCAGAGCTGTGTGTGTGTGCGGGAGGAGCACGCACAGCCCAGCTCTTTGGCTGCTGTGGCCACACGGCGAGCAGTTTTACGTAACGCTTCCCGGTACGTTGTTCTTGTGACCATCTAATGGGGTTTGCAAAGGCAAGGGAGAGCAGATGTGATGGGAACCTGGGGCTTTTCAGTCTTTGGGCCACGTGGCTTGTTGGCATGGGGTGGATTTTCACACGTCCTGGTTGGAGCAGCAGAAGTCCTTGTCAATGAATCTCCACGTTATTCTGCCAGGAAGTTGCAAAAAATCTCGCCATGCGACTCGCGTATTTTCATGGTGCTTTGCTTGCTGGAAACGCTGAGTGTGTGCCTGGGCGCGAGCTCAGCTGGTGTTTCCCGTGTCTGAGCAGTTGCAAGTGTTGGGACAGTCCTGCAAGGTGCCGGTTTGCAGAGCACCGGGGGGTGGAGGAGGTGATGCCCATGCGAGACGCATTATTCCTTGGCAGCGAACCCAACTTCCATTATTTTCCATTGAGAGGTGAAGGCAAATGAAAGCCAAGTCAAGCCGGCAGCCCCACGAATAGCGGGAGCTGTGCTGCTTCACCTGCGCGCGTGCCCTCTCCCTCTTTCTGTTGTGAAAGCGCTAAGTGTGCTCTTTGCTGAAGAGCACAAAGGTTGTGTGAGGTCTCTTAGGGGTTTTCAAGGCTGGAAGAGACCTACGGGTACGGCTGTAGCTGGGCTGTTTGTGTAGATGCTGCTATTGCTGCCAAAAGACGTTTCCCATGTGCAGCTCTGGGTGGCTGCCCCCTGCCCGCAGCCCTGCCCTGCCGTGCACGGCCGTCCTGGCAGCAGAGGAGCACCTGCTGCAGCGGTGGAGCAGAAGGTGCGAGATGATTGCAGGGATGATTGCGAAGCTGGGACTGGAGGGAATTGGACGTCACAAGCAATTGAGAGGCAAACCACCCAAAAGCCAAGGGAAGAAGCGGGGAGGTAGCGAAACCGCAGATCTGTTTAGCGAGCAGTGACACTGTGTTGGCTGGGTTTCAGTTCCCCACGAGATGGAGACAGCGCTGCTGGTTTCAGTTACTTTCCAACCGTGGCGCAGCAACAATTTGTATTAATAAATTGCGAGGAATAATGCAATAGGACAGAGCTCTCGAGAGGATGTGAGGATTTTTGTGGGAACCATGGGGTGAATACTAACAAACAGGTGATGGCGTTACTGCTTACTCTTGCTTCGTGATCTGGGCTCCACGGCCCATCGTGGCCTCTGTGCCCCAAACTCCAAGCTGATGCCCCCTGATGTCCATGAGCCAGTTTCTTTTACGGTGTCTGTGTTTATACGACGGGGATCCATTGCTGAGCCACAGCGTGGAGGTGAGCTGGTCCCTGCGTCGCGCCAAGCCGTCACCCAGGAGATCACGCCGTTAGCGTGAGCATCAGCATAATGAAACTGCTAATAGAAGGAAGAGGCTTTTTTCCTCCTTCACAGAAATAAAAGCATAATTTGTGCTGCTTTCAGATCTTTTGCTGCTTTCCTGAAGTAAAATGCTTCAGCCTTCCTCCTGTGCCACTGTCCTGGGGTGATGGCTTCGGGGCCCAGACATCATTCCCGCCTCTGCCACTGCTCTCCTCTGTGGCCTTGGTCATGTCACTTCACTGATGCGATGCGGGGCTGTGTTTTGGTGTGCCACGCATAGACAAGCCCAGGGAAGTTGTTTCTGGCACACGTAATGCAGCTGGCAGGAGACTGGACTTTGCTGGGTGCTTTGCATGCGCTTCAATGTAACCAGTAACTGGAGAAGCATAAGAGGCACAGGATCAATGGCAGAGATTGCCAACAGCAAAGGGAAATGCGCTGAAAAATGCGTGTGACCGCCAGCACTTTGGGGCCTTTATTTACAAGAGTGGCCGGTTGCAGTAACAGGCCAGCTTGCTCTCATTCTGGCCTGTTTTTATCTCAATTTCAGTAATTTTTTTGTTGTTGTTGTTGCAAAGCGTATGCTGTGTTCCCAGGTAGCACACACGAGCTGCCGCTCTTCTGAGCTGCTCTTGCTTCTGCTGTTGCTGTGGCGTCCTGTACCGCGGGAGACGGGGCACCCCACCGTGGTCCATCCTGCATCCACCGTGGCTCTGTGGAGCTCTCCACTGTAAATGCAATAGGTGCAAGGAGAGACCCTTCATAAATATAAAGAGCCGCCTTCTGTTCGCGGCTCCTGTCTTCCAGACCTGCCTCATCTGCTTTCACCTGCATCAAAACGTTCCTCCTTTTCCTACCTTGACAGAAAGCAAACCTAATAGAAAAAGTGACGCTAATGATCATGACCCCACTACTATTTTATTTCCAGTTGGCAGCTCATGGAAGCAGCCCTATTTTCTGTTCCAATAGGAAACGTTACGATGTACCAAATTACCCTGTAATAGCCTGCGCCGAGTTGCCTCCTGAAAGGTAAACGGTTTTGATTTTTTATGATCAGTTGTTACAATTTTTTTGCCTATTCCATAAAAAAAGGGGGGGGATTGCATTAAAGAGACCCTCAGGTTGCAAAGCGAAGCCGCCGGGGGCCAGGTGGTGCCTTAGGAGTGCCGCAGGTGTAGGGCAGCGCTGCCGCACAGCTGCCTGACGGCGGCTGCTGGCCGCGTCCCCTTCCCGCTGCTGGACGTCACCTCCCCGGCGGCCTGGTACGGACGTGCTACAGCTGATGACTTCCATAGCTGCTGATGGGTGGAAGAAACTGCTTGGCAGGCACAAAAGGGAGGTTTTTTGGGGCATGCAAAGCCCAGGCTGTTATTCTGCGTGTTGTGGAGTGCCATCTCCTGGCTTGATACGAACTAACTGGGGCTCCTGCAGCTCCGTACCGTCCGTGGGGAGCTCGGGGTGCTGCTCCTGCGCCCTTTAGGCTGGTGTCCTGCTCAGGAAATTATCCACAGGGGTTGGCGGTGGCAGGAGATGGCAGCGCTTAATCTAGAGCGGCTCTCCTGCACTCGTGGAGGAGAACTCATTGCCTGGTAATGGCTTTGTTTTAATTACAGTAGCTGAGCCCTCGTGCAACCTGAGTTGGAAATGATAAAGGCTCTGGGAAGTCCCGTTAGCATTTTCCGCTGCATTTTGCAGTGGAGAGGCAGCAGGGAAGCGTGGGATGTGATCCAGGGAGGGATTAGGCAGGAAACTTCCCGTGGGCATCAGGACATCCACTTTATTTTAGCTGAAATTAGGTGCCTACATGTCTTTCTGGCTCTGCATGAAAGTGACTGCAAAGACCACGCTTAAGTCCTCTTAATGTCTGCTTGTATTTGTAAAAATATGTAATTTGGGGGTTTTGTAGCGGGACCTGGCCGGTGAACTGGACACTGAGAAGAATTGGAGCCGGAAAGGTGAAGTCCTACCTGGCAGGAATTTGTCCAGTCCCCTGGTGCGGTAAGGGCTGATGTTCCTCACTGAGGGATTGCTGTCCTGCATCGGTCTCTATCAGGTGCCTTAATCACTGCCCATAGCCATCACGTTTCCACCAGCTGATGTCAATTCTGATAAATCTGACTGCAAAATAGGGAACTATTTATGTGAAAAAGATTTAAACTCAGTCCAGTGAATGTACTTTTCATTTTTTTCATTATGCATGTTTTTCCCGTACCTAAAAATTGTTTGAAAAAATCTGCTGGATCTATCACCGGTTAGTTCAAAAGAAAGAGGAGATGTGTAATGGTGAAAAAAACAGCGACGATTTTGTGAAAAAATGATCGTACACTTTCCACTGAAGTGCTTGGTGAAACTGGTGATTAAAAATGCTGTATAGAATTTTGCAGCAATGTTTTGTCTTTGGTTGAAAAAATGACATTTGAATATGTCTCTCTTTAATATCAAAAGCCGTACTTAGAAGGTTGACTGTCCCTGCCGATTACTGTAGCTGTGCGGATAATAACGTGATTTTGATGACGATGTTTGTTGTGCCTGGTGACACGGCTCCGAGCAGCGCGGCCCCGCTGGTGCCTGCTGCTCCGCTCACTCCCCCTCCTGTGTTTGCATCCGTGAGAGCGAGCGAGCTCAAAGACAGCTCTCCAGTCATTTGAATAGAGGGAGACTTAATGGAGCTATATATGTATTTATAGTAACTTCTGTTGCTTGCCTGTCTCGATAGACTGTCACTACTCTCTAACAGCAAATCGGGTTGCAGGTGCGCTCCTTGGCACGGATGCCAAATTGGTTGGGTGCCCGATTGTTTGCTGGGCACAGGCTCCAGGGGCCCTGCATACTGGGGCCGTCCCTGGGCTGAGCTGTACTGGGGTGGCGGTGGCTCGTGCACGGGTGCAGGGTGGGTTGGAAATTGGACGCTGTGGGTTGTCCAGAGGGTGTCTGAGAGGTGACTAAGAACAGCCAGCGTTGGTTCCCGAGGATCCCCACCTCTGCTCAGAAAGCTTTTGGGGTGTCCGGTTGGAAGGTGACAAGCCTTTCTGCCCATCTGTCTATCTGACTAATCCCAAAATAGCCCGTGGAAACAAGTTCTCCCTGGAGAAGCTGAAGATCCCTTTCAGCATGGTGGGTTTGGAAATCCCTGCCCTGGCTGGAGCCATCAGCCCGCATCTGCCTGACTCAGCTCCGTGGTCTTGGGAGGCTGTTGCCCCCCTGGGCATCCTCCTTCGCCTCCTTCAGAGAGAGCTTTCCAGGGAGCCGAGGCAAGGTGCTCTCCTCCTCCGGGAGACCAGAGGGACCTCACAGCGGAAAGAAATAGAAAGCAGATCCTTGGCCTTTTTAAATCTAGTGCTGAGGGTGATGAAAGAAAGGGCAATAAGTCTCTTGGATTCACTTACTGTTCAACCTTCAGAGACAACATTACTCCCTCTTTCCCTGTGGAGAGGGCAGAAATCAGGTGCTCTGATGCGGTTTGGGCGATTACCTGCCCACGGCCTGGCTGTGTAACACCGGCGAGCATCTTTTTGCAGCTATAGCTATGCAGTTCCTAAGACAGATCGCCTGGTAGAGAGTCGGAGTGGCAGAAAGCAGAGTGGGCTGGGAGCCGAGCCCTCTGCATTCAGCAGTGACTTTGCCCACTTTAACTCATCTCTTGCCTCGCTTCTTTAAACCTACCAACACCGTGCTTTGGTTTCTTTAAAAGCTGTCTTTATTATAGGCGGGTGAAATCTGGTCATGCTGTACTGTTTATTAGTCCAAAACTGAGGTCAGGCAGGTTGGATTTCTTTCCCGAGTGCTTTTATAATATTTGTGTTAGCTGGGCAGCTAAGTGCTGTCAGATGTAGCGGCAATGGAGCTTGCTGCTGTTGAAATTTTTATGGTTTCATGCATTTTACAGCATCACCTGTCAGACTCCAGCAATCATGATGTCACCTGTAGTGGCGTATATAAATTTGAACAGAGGAGACTGGAGCTAGGGGAGTTCTTCCGTAATCTGGGCTCCTTTCTCCCCTCCTTCTCTGGTGGGGAGGCTGGGAGGTCTTAAGGCATGGTGAGGGAAAAGCAGCAGACCTCTCCTCTCGCCCGGGCTTTGCCCCAGCCGTTCGACACGATCTGGGCAAAATCACTGCCTTCGCTCTGGCTGTAGTTTCCATACTGCCCCTTTATTTTGCTGGCTATGTCTCTGGGCAGATGGTCTCCTGGTTTCATCCCGAGACATGGGAAAGGCTTGGTCGGTGCTGGGTGGTCTCCAGTGGCCGTGCTGTGGGATGGAGACGGCGGATCTGGCAGCAGAAGCAGGTGCCGTGGGGGCTAACAGGGAAGGGTGGGAGGAAGGGTGGCTTTACTGGGCAAGTCTCTAAGCATTTATCAAGGGAGCGATGGAAGGGGATTTGTTCTCCGTGACAAAACAAGGACTGTGCATCTCAGGTACCCTCTGCCTGGTGCGCTCACGGTCTGTGGCCAGCACTGGTCTCTCCGTGCTCAGCTCTCTCCTCCCGGGCAGTATTTGTTCTCCATCCAATTTTAGTGTCATTGCAGTTTTGACTACAGTCAATTTACAACAGCGCCGACACAGTGAGACTCGGCGAAGGCCCTCGGGGAGCACGAGGGCTTGTCAGAATGCAAGTTGGTCAAAGCCTAGCAGAGGTTTGAGCTGTGTGGCCGAGGGCAGGAGGGCAGCTCTGCTCGTGGCGTCGGGCACCGGGATGGACGCGTCTCTGCGTGTGGCAGGGTCGTATCCTCAGATCACCCATGGTCCAGTGCTCCACCGAAAGAGATATTCAAAGATTAATGAAAAGATTCAACAACATGTCAAGTAACAGCTCTGATCTGTGTTTTTGGAAGCATGAAAATAATTGTGTTTTTTCCTGGTTCTCATTGGTTGGTATAGTCTTTTCCCTGCAAAAACTACTTAATTAAGTATCAAACGAGCATTAAGATGATATTCCACGTGGCTTAACAACCCTAAATGAAGACATGTAGCCCTACTGCTGAGCTATGAACCCTCAGTAAAAATGGCTTAAGAACACACTGATTGGGTTTTAAGAGCTCTGTAACTGATACACATCTTATGGTATCGTTAGGCCTCAATAAATCTGTTTCTAATAATCACTATTTACTGAGGTTTCGCAGCTATGCCAGAGGTACATATCTGTTACCTTGTGGTCCAGCCTCGATAAATGTGTTTTTAATAATCAATTGGTACTTCAATAATAAACAATAATTGCTTTATTAAATATGAATTGAACATGTTCTGCATTTCAGTTGTACTGGAATCACTGTCTTTTTTTTTTTTTTCTTTTTTCTCCCCCTCTGAAGGAGCTTTTACTGACCAGCTATTGGTACTAGTGTGCACCAAACGTTACTGTTCCTGTTAGAGCATCGCTGGCTTCACCTGATTTATAACTCATGACAATACTTCAGTGCTCTGTTTCTACCCTGTCCTGACTAGTCTATCAGTTGCTTCCAAACAATCTTCCTAGGAGAAATGCTGCAGTCCCTCTTATGGGTCATTAACTGGAAATGAACTTGGGACCTTCGGATGTAAACACACTGCCTGCTGCCATACGACCTCGCAGACCAACACTTTTAGTTGACAGTACGGTTAATAGTGGTATGGGACTCTATAATCTTTTACAGAAAAAACAATAATTGAAGAGGAAAGTTGATTTCTTGCAATGCCATTGAGAAAGCTTTGTTGTTTTTCAGGGCCTGCATCTCAACCCAGGTCTTCGGAGCAAGGTGCTCCCATGGCACAGACATCCCAAGTCATCTGCCACTGACTGCCCTCCTGTGTCACTTCCAGCGCTGCGGTGTGAGTGCTCGGCTGGCCCGGGGAGAGGGCTGCAAGGATGGCCCTGCACCCTGCTGGCCATGCTGCGCTGCTTCCTACACTGCGTGCTCTGCAGAGAAGCGGACTTTTGGCTTTGAAGTGTGAGGAGGTTTGTCTCCTTCCCATCAGTGTCCAAAGCAAGTTTTCTTCCCTGGGCTGATTGAGGATTCTGCTGAGCGTGGTCGAGTGTGGTGACGTATCCCCGGTCTTCAAGAGGCCAGTGCTGGACAGGAGGTGAGGAACACAAGCGATATCCATGATTCACATCACTCTATCCAAATACCCAGTTGGTTCATCATATGTCTTAAATCTTCTCTAATTTGAGATCTTTACAGTCTTGTATACCATCACACATGGCAATATTCTGCACTCCCAAGGCACAGCAACTGGTGATTCCTGTACCTGCACAGGAGAGAAACAGGCACCACTCATTCAGTTCCACTTCCATTTCACTCAAGGAAAGCTTTGAATCCCAGTCCCATCCCCACCTTCTCAAACGACCTTTCAGTGTCTGGTGGGGCCGCACTCCTCTCCCCTAAATGAGACCTTCTGCAGAGTGTCTAGCCACCCAGGGCCATCAGTGGTTCTGAGGTGGGATGAGAATTATCCCCCACTTTGCCACCCCACGCAGCTCACCCCAGCGGGGCGAGCGGAGAAAGCGTGCTGCAGCTGGTACGCCCCGTGGATGCCAAACCCCTTTAAGCAATGAGAACCGTATGTGTGCGTCTGCGTTCCTCGCGTATGTCAAACGTCGCGTCGGATTAAGGCACATCAAGCTGTAACGGGTGCAGAGTTCGATGCCTTTAATTAGTCCAGTCAAAGGCAGAAATTCCCTTCTGCCGGGTGAGTCTGCTCCCATGACAAGAAGATTAGTGGCCTCAGCTTGTGATTGTTGAACTTGGAGTTTTCCACCCCACTTTAAGTCATTTGCAATTTTCTGTTCCTCACGCTGGTAGTTCTGAGGGGCTGATTTCATTCCAGGAGGGCAGGGGTCAAAGCATTTTGGTGAATGGCAGGGAGCTCTGTCCCTGGTGTGTGTTTGGACAAGTCAGCTCCCTCCTGGACTACCTCTGGGCTACACATTCGTGTGTCTGCCTGGACCTAACAGGGGAGCTAGGAGTGCACCAGGACCTCTCTGGGGAGGGCTAGCACTGACAGTGCTGTCTGGGGGACATCAGCTGGCCCATGGTATTGAGAGGTGCAGTAATGAACGCACCGAGGGACAGAAATCCTCCTGTCTGGCAGCACATGCCAACCATGCGCTGCTTGGGAGGAGACGTGTCGCTGTCCTTCATCTGTCTGTGGGAGGGTTGCCTGCTAGTAAGGCAGCTGGTGGGTGCTTGTGTTTGAGCGGTCCCGTGTTGCTGTTTGTCCCTGCTCCTGATTGATCCTATTCAACCACTTCCCTGTCCTCAGCATTCTAAGTTCCTGCGGGCAGTGCTAAGCTCCAGCGCTGAGGGGCCAGAGACCCACGGAGAGCTACTCTGGCCTCCTGATGTCTGCGGCTGTTGCTTGACAGCTAGTACTGGCTGTGGTGAATATGGAGAAAGTCTCGAACACCTGTGATGTGGCCTAAATGGTCTGAAATGTCCGTTTCTAGGATGCTATTGAAAATCTGCGACTTGTGTGTCTTTTTAGTTTATTTTTTCTTATGAACATTAAGACTTCTGTGCCATTATATGTCATCCCATTACTGTAGTTAATATCAATGGAGGCGAAATACCTTAATTCCATATTTTGTCTCCTTTTTCTATGCTTTTGGTTTAAGCTAAGCTCTACGGGAGCTTGAGTTTATTGTTTCTTTGTCAGAGCTGTAGAAAGGCTTTTGTGCCCAACTGCCTGTCCATTTTCTCAGCTGAGTACAGTATTCCTCCCTTGACTCTTTGATATCCTGAGATTTTCTCTTGGCACAGCAAAACTATTAAGCTTTTGACTTAAATGGATCTTTACTTTGGTAACTTAACGCTGCCCTCTCTGAAAAATGAGTCCTATGCTTGCAAGCAACTCTACAGTATCTCACGGGTCTACACGGAAGCAGGTCAAAGCTCTGCTTAGCAAAGTGTATTCCTAACATCTGTAAATAAGAATAAGTTGTTTGGGAGTATACTAGATAATGTGGAAACATGTGAGAACTGGAGATGCTTGGGTTATTGTTGGATTAACTGCAGCAAACTGAGATGTCTGGGTAGAATTCTGTATCAGAGGTAAGGTGATCACTTGATAGACCAGAAGTCTAAACATCTAAGAAATTCTTGGAGTTTTGGGACCAGGATCTGGGCTGATACAAGCGTAAGTCGCTGAGACTGATAAGATCTTTCTCAAAACCATGCAGGTGAGATTAACACGGGCTGTAGCTTTTAGTGAAGTCGCAGAAAGCAAAATGCTGGGGTTGGTTCTTTGCGCAGTGCTAAATGACACGTCAGGCTGGTGTTTCTGGAGCCCCTCACGTTGGTTATTTTGGGGTACTTCATAACCCAAACCCCAGCTTCTCAAGCTGGGAGTTCTCACGTGCCCCGGGGCCCTGTAGCCACAGGCAGGGAGGGGATGTGAACACGGCCGTGACTGACGCTTCCTGCCTGCGAAGGCGGCTCCGTCTGCAATAGTCGGGATCCAAGATGTAAGGTCAGGCAGGATGAATCATTTTCGGAGACTGGCTGGTTTCCAAGTCACCCCTATCCTGGATATTACCACTCATAAAGACCACTGTGGTGTGCTGGGTCTTTCGGTTGGAACAGTATTTTCCTAGCAAATTACTCCGTGGCGCACCTGGGATGCAGTGATTTATGAGACAGATTTGCATGAAGGATATACGCTGCATATATAAGGGGAAATCATACACGGGCTGTTTCACTGCGGGCTGGAAGGGGCTGTGCTGGCCACGGAGGAGAGGAGAGTGAGGCAGTGAAATCCTGCTCGAGCCATCCGGCCGTCGCCAGTGGGCCCAGTGTTTAGTCAGGTGCAGCCCAGCTCGTGTGCATAACCCTCATGTTATCTTACCTTAAATAAAACTTTATTGGGACGTGTCAGAAAGAAAGGCCGTGGCTGAGACACCATGAAAGGGAAGTTTATGTAAGTAATTACCAGTGAGGCAGTGGGTGCTTCCTGAGAATTAATGACTGGTCAGCTTGATGGCCTTCGCACGATCCTCAGGAAACATCCCGAGCTGACGGCCTGATGGCACATAGGGAAGTGCAAATGCACCTCGGGGTGTGATAGGTGGGTGACACTTGTTTTGGTGACTCTCGGGAGAGCAGCTCAGCAGAACAGAGCAGCAGATTCTTGCACGGCCTCGGGGGAATTCCTTGGCTCGTTTAATTGCAGGGACTTTGAGCTGACTTCCGGAAAGGTCTTTGGAAATCTCAACTGTAATATCCTCTGCCCTGGTCAGAGGGAGGTATCCTTGGGCTCTCCCCCAGCCCCTGAACTCTAGGGGACCCGCACTAATTTACTCAAGCGGAGGATTTGGCTTGGTTGTTCTGAGACTGATCTTTGGTTTCCACAGCTCGTTACTGCTTCTCTTGGCTTCTCTTGCATTCTCATAGAGGTTGCTTGGTTTTGTTCCTTTTTCAGTCCTGTACGAAAAACCACTGAGCTTTCTAGGACTGTAATTGCTGTCATTAATAATAATGCCTTTAAATTATTCTTTTCAGCCTTTCTAAAATGTTTTCCTGACTATCTCCTCCTTTGCTAATTGCCTTCTTTCAGTGTCCTGAGGAAACTTGCATTTTATAGAAGTTATGCCAAAGAAGGACAGGGGAGTTGGCCTTTGCCATCTGGTGGAGAAGACAGACAATTTTGATGGGCCTTCTTGTGCCCAGAGTGGGGAGATAAAGGCCCCAGAACATGAGTAACCAACCAAGTCAGGAAACATCTAGCCTGAGATGGGAGATGGGAGCCAGCTCCTACAAAGGGGGGTGTAGGTCAGCCCCTGCCTCACATTTGCTCATAGAGAAAGGAGCCAAGTGGAGCAGAAAGTAATGGAGGATTCCCCATGTCACTGCACTTTGCTGTGCTTCCGTCATGCAGAAGGATCTTGGAGGCCAAATTGATGAGGCTGGGGTATTGCACAGGCACGTGAGAAGGAAAAGAGGTGTTTGGGGCTTGGGACAGGTGACGCTGCACATGTGGGTGGAGGAACACTGGTGGATGCAGGGCAGGGGAGTCGGAGCATGGGAATTGCCAAGGGTGCTGTGGGCTTCGCTCTTAGCTGAGATGGAGCAGGAGAATTTCGAGAAGTCGTTTCCTGTATCCCCCAGAGCTGTATGAATCCCCATTCATCTCTCCGCACATGCAATGGCTGTTCCAGCTGCTTGTCCGATGGCTTTTTAACCCGAGACATAAACTGGCCTTAGGAACCTCTTGCTCCTGTGTCCCTCTAATTTGTCCCAGTCACAAGAAATGGCAAATTTTTCTGGGCTTCTCAGGCCATCAAAAAGGCATCCACTGTTCCTCCCCTCTCCCATGCTGCTTGAGGCTAAGAGGCCTGCCACCAGGTGGGTTAATGCCGGTGGTGTCAACAAGGGGCTGAGATGGGGTGTCAATGACCATGAACTTGGATGGAGGGAGGGTTGCGCTTGGTTTAAGGTTTGTCTCAGCCTTGTTTCCTTGGCAGTATTGCTCAAGGATACCAGCACTATTCAGAAGTCAACTCTAGAACAGTTGGTCCAAAGCCCTAGTTTCTGGAACGCCCAGGGTGCCAGGTCTGGACATCTGAGGAGAGGTGGCACACAGAGAGGCACGTGGGACACGTTCTGGGCCGGCAGAGCTGGGAAATATTTGCTGGTGGAGCCCTTTGTGTTTCACTAGCAGGTGATTGAAACGAAGGCATTTCTGTGACACCTTAAGGTTTTGAGAAATGATCATTTTCTGATGAATTGTAATGAAAATTTTCAGCTGACTCTAAACTCAGGCTTTGCTTTCACCTAGACCCTTTCTTCTCAGTCTGTCGCTCCCCATGGTTTTGCCCAGCCAGCGGCCTGCAGGATGCCGAGCATTAGAGCTGAGGAATTGTTGGCAATCAGGGTGCCCTAAATGCCAACAGCAGATGCAATAAAGGACTGTTCCTTTCCACTTGAAATGCCTGTTGCATTCACCAGGCAGCCAGCACTATAAATTCATTCTGACTGTTTAAAAAGACCTTTTAAAGCTTTTGAATGGTTTCTGGCTCATTCTGTAGCAATAAAACCGTAGTGCCTGAGCACCAGACATTCAGGACCTTACCAAGTAACAAAATGCAAGGTACTTGGAAGCATTGTCGAGTGCTTAGGAACAAGATAATTGTACTGGCCCTTAGACCGTTTACATGCTCATAATCACTGTCCTGGGCCCTGTCTAGTGACATTTGGGGTTACTGTGAAACAAAGAAATAGGCTGGGGATTTGCAAAATGAGAATCCCACCTGCTGTAGAACAGTTGTGTGAAGAAAACAGGCTAAGGCGGCAAGCGAGGTGGTGAATTTTCCTTCTCGTCCTGCTGCACAGAGCTAGGAGTTCAAGTATTGCCTGTCTTGTCTGGTTTTGTAAGGATAGATTGCATCTTGTCCCTTCAGATGGCTCTTCTGAAGGAGACAGCACCAAACTACCCGTTTTCTCTCCTGCCGTGGTTAGGGTGGGACAAGAGCGTGTTTCCTGCTCTTGCTGCAACAGTTATTCAGGTTCTGCAGGTGTCAAGCTCCTCTGTTAGGGGAATGCATCTCTTCAGAAGGGGAAGTACCATGTATGTGCTGTGTTGATGTTGTTTTCTCTAGATGTCTGCTCTTCTTTGGGCTGGAGATGGGACAATGAGCTAGGTGGACCTTTGGTGTGACAGTTTGGCCATCCTTCTGATCTTAGGTTAAGTGGAAACGGTGGATGTCTGCTCTTACCCTGGAACAAGAGAGATACTCAGCACCGTGTTACTTTGAGTGGAAGCTGTGGCTACCCAGCAGGGCTGGGCCATCAAGGTGAGTTGCTGCAGGTCCCATGAGATCCAAAGGCTTGGTCTGGTGCTGCTTGGAACCAGCGCCCTGTGCAAGGGAGGAGCTCTCAGCCCAAGCCACCACAATACTTCTTGATGCTTGTTTTCCTACCTTGGTGGTAACACCTGGCCTCCACATTTCCCTTGCGCGCAGGAACCCAGGACAGTTTGGACTACCTCCGTCTTGGTTCTCTTGACCTGGGAATGGTGCTTACTCCCTGAGGAGTCCAACCATGAGGCCCTGAGGAAAGTACAGCTCAGCAGCTTTAGTTAGAGACCGCAAGACTCCGTTTAGGCTCCCAATCCACAGCATGGTTCTGCCTTTCTCTGACATTATCGTCCTGGCAGCCCTGGGGACAGGCTGGTTGTCACAGAGGTCATCAAAGCGACTTCCTGGAAGGTGATTTTCCTCCAAGTGACTGAGCGCACAATGTGCATGCATGCCCTGGTACCCAGTTTGGCAGATGGCTCCTTGGCATCCCATCAGGGCTTTTCCATGCAGCAAGGAAGAATGTAGTTGGGAAGGCTGATAAATGGCCTGTGAGGATTTCTCTGGTACCGTTTTGGTCTTTTGGGAATGAGGACCTCATGGCAGATCAAATGTCTGATCTTTTCCTGGCATAAATCAGCATAATTCTACCTAAGTTAATGGAGTTGGGTTGATTTACACCAGCTGAATTTATACCATCAAAAATCATTCATTTGCTCTGTCTCTTCTCCATTTTTTCCCTCTCCTTGGATTAGAAATGAAGTCCATAAAGCTAATATGGTCCCTGCAGCAGCATAACTTCCACAGAGTGTTTGTTTGAAGAGGTTAAAAGCCCTGTAAACTGCTTTACATTCTCTAATAATAGAATGCAGATGCAAAGGGGAAGGATTTGATGGTCAATTAATGCAGAAACTATCCAGTGCTTTGCATAGATCCTACTCCCTGGCTTTGAAATACAATGCTCAATTAAAACCTTACCGAGAACTATAGCGAGATTAAAAAAGTAATAATAATCTGCAGCGCTCTGGGTAGCATGCTGTAGTTTTCAGGGTGCCTCTAAGCTGTTTCTCATGAACTCTTGGATAAGATTTGTCTGGGTGTTTCCAATTGCAACTGCTCCTGGCGAAAAGCTGTGAAGTAGCATTCAGCTAGTGAAGCTGGAGAGAGGGTTATTTTACGGAGGAAAAGGGAGGCGGGTAAGGAAAGTGTTGACGATCCCTTGTGCATTCTTCTGAAAGGAAAAGAAAATAATAGTTACTGTAAATGTTCTGCCCTTCAGTTGGGTTATCCTGCGGCCTCGCGGCTGTGCTGGGCCAGGCGGTGCCCTCGGAGTGGCTCTGGGGATGGACTGGGCTGACACAGCTTCAGCATATTCCAGTAACTTATTTTGCACTTGATTTGAGTATCATTTGCTCCAGCTCTTCGGGGCAGATGGTATTGATGACCTGTCAGGGTGTCTCTGCATGTGATGGTGGCTCCAAAGGAGCGGTGCAGTTTATGAGCAGACCTTAATTGGTGGTGCGAGAGAGGTTAGGGCTGCAGTAGTGTGAATGTGGATTTAATAGTCCGGAAGGTGGAACGAAAGCCCTTCTCTTTTAGTAGTTTACACCACAAGTAGGAGCTGGAAGGGGAGAAGGCAGTTTGGGCAGTGAGGAGCACCGGCAGTAATTAATCAGGGTAACAGCCAACCCCTTTTTGGCTTTAGAGCTTCCTCAATGGCAAAAGACACCAGTGTGGCAATATATCACCTTCTTTTAAGAGCTCTAGTAATTTGCTTGCCATACAGAGTGACGGGAAGGTGGAAAGGCAGGGCTTTGCATCTGAGGCACCTGGAGAAACTTTCTTCAGGACTGAGCCTCAGGACATGGGCTGCCTTGGCCGGAGACCTCCCTGGGGCTGCCAGGTTGTCTGGACTGAGCCTGCTCCTTGGTCAGCTCTTGCTGGCTGATAGATCTCCTCCACGTTAATTAGAAAGAAGGGATGGGGATCGCATCACTGACCTTAACCACCGAAAACTTGGGTAGCTTTTACAGCTTGAGTGGCTGTTTGTCTGCCTGTATGTTCAGGGCTCAGAGACTATCTCTTCAAGGAAAATTAATGCATTTTATAGCAGACATCCAAGGAAGGCCAGTTCCTTTCTCGTCTCCTTCTATGTGCGCAGAGCAAACTGGCAACTGAGCAAAGCCGGTGGCTTGGACAGGGATACGTGGTGGTGGCTTCCCCTGGGCGTGAGCAGGAGGCATGGCAAGTCCGTCTGTGAGGCATCAAAACCCTGATGGCAGCCCAGCGTGTCATCTTGTTCTCTCTGTGCTTCTCTTTTTCTCCTTTTCATGGTTTGTAAGGAGGACTGGAACATACAGAGGGTTTTTTTTAAAAGTCTCCGAAACAACCAACAGAAAGAACAAGTCTATCACAGATGGCCTAGAGCCCCATGAGGATGGGGAGCCGTCCAGGTGGGCCTTCGAGTCCAGTTTAGATTGAAGGTTTGGACGTGTTTCTGTCTGAGCTCACGCACCTTCTTCTGCCCCTGGTTTTAGTCCCAGTTGCGCAAAATCTCAGCAGATTGCCCAGGTCAAGGGGAATTGCCAAAGTTTGTGAAACTAGAACTAAATGAATGGAGCATGATATGAAAGCATAATGGGGCTGATATTTTTATTGCAGGAAGGCCTCTCGACACCGTTCTGACAGCATAAAGGGTCATTTACATCTATTTTAAGCAACATAAAAGCTTGATCCTCATTTGCACATGTTGAAAAGAAAATATAATATGTACCAAGACTAAGCCCCTTCCTACTGCCAAAGTGATGGAAAGAGACTTTAGTGTAAATAAGGTTCAGGCCTGTTTTCAGTTTCAGCGCCATGAACGTGCTGGTGCAGACGCAGGAAAGATGCCAAATGTATTTATTTTGGCCCGGCAGGGTGTTTCTTCAGTTTTCTGTCTGCAGAAAAAAAGTGAATGCACACGTTTTGGCTCTGCCTTTCACGAGAGCCACTGGAAGTGTCACTTCCCTCCTCTCAGGCGGCGACCGAGGACGCCGTCCCGAAGGCCACTGCACAGAGGATGCTCTTGTTGGGCAGGACCCGGGGGACCGCCGGCTGCTGAATGGGCACCTTTGTGGCGAGGGTTGCGAGTTCTCTGTTTCCAGCTGCTAAGCTGCTCCCAAGGACTGTGCAGCAGCTTTAAAGCAAGCAGAAACCAAGGATGCACAAGCTGACAAACTCTGTTTGTGTCAACTAAAGCAAAGCAGCTCTCTGCCGGCTGCCGGAAATGGGCTCCAGACCTTCTCCTGGCGTGGAGGAGACACAGAGTAACTGCTCAAAGATGTGAGTAGTTTCCTAAACAAGATGATGATGACAATTACAGGCTGATAAGGGCTCAGTATTTACATCTCCTTAACTAGTCAGACTTTCAACCCAATCAGAGTCCGGGAGAGCATTGCTCTTCCCCTAGAACATTGAAGGAGACTGTGATTTATCATGGGGCACAGGGGCAAGTGGCTGATCCTCTACAGAGGTTCAATAATACGGACCATCTGCACGCAGATTGCGATGCAGCCTCTCCCTGTGCTTTTTCCTCTGTACGTAGGACAAGGGGCAGCCTAGATCTGAAGAGAGGTGCAATTTTAAGCAGGGCTGACGTGCCTCTGTGCCAGCATGGGACAGATTAGAATTAGTTTCTGCTAATTTGCTCCACATGGAGCTTTCAGTTTGAATTCTGTCTCCCGAATTAACAGGCAGACCACCCTCTCGGTATCCTGACTGCTATATTTCCCGTTGTGAGGGAAGAATTTCTCATCTGTCCCGCTTTTCCTGTGGTTCAGGCAGTGTTGTACTCGCTGCTCAAAGGGAAAGGGGTATCTGTGTAGCTGTGTTCAGCCTTCTGGGGTCCCTGTGCTGATCCAGACCTGGGCAGTCATTTCGGAAAGCAACGAGCCTGGAAGTTTGGAAGCAGGAAGGATGCACAGACCAGAGATTATTGCCTCCTGTTTTTTTGGGGTTTTTTCCTGTCTGAATCCCAGATCGTTCCTGTTCTGGAGGCAGTTCTTAGTAGTCTTGCTGCTCTTTTTAGCAGAGAAGCCAAAATAAGTCTTGCCAGAAAAGATCCAGAGGCTCTGACTTCTTGGAAATACTCACGAAACCAACTGTTTTTGCAGAGTGGCCTAAAAAAAAGTGCAGGAAGTCCTGTGTCAGTCCTTCTGCTAATGAAGACCACGGCTTCTCAGCTGGGCCAGCCCCACAGGGCCGAAAAAGCTAAAGGCTACAGCATAGGCTTAGTTAATTTGGCTGAGGGTGGTGCATCTGTGCTGCAGAAACACCGAAGCATCGTAGTGAGGCGTGGAAAATACCTGCTCAGCCCAGGAGCTGTGGGCCCATCTGCTGCCCCGTGCAAAGGTTGCATAAGGTGTCTTTTGTGGGGTTTCGCTCAGTCCAAGGAAAATGCCTGAAGTGAGAGAGTTCCTTCGGGAGTCTGTTCAACCAGGCTTGCAGGTGGGAGGTTCAGGCTCTGTTCCACTTCTCAGGCTCATCCAGTCAAACTTTCCTTCCCTCTGTCACCTGCTGAAATTTTCCGTTGACCATCAGAAGAAGGGCTGGGCTGGCCTTGGCCAAATCTGATTTGAGTTTTTCTCTTTCTCAGGCTGTATTGACATTCTGTGTGCCTTTGCGTGGGTTCTTTCAGTCTCTCTGTGCCTAGGCTCGCACCTGAAAAACCGCATTACCATAATAACAATCCCTCTCATGTCCACGACATCTTGGGTAGTTCTTAGCTACGTAATTTCTCAATGAAGGTCTGGACATTTCCAGTAGCTTCTGAGTCATTAAGAGGCTGTTTACTTGGAGCCGTAACTATTCCTGATAACTTATACTGAGATGATGGAGCACTTCTAGGAGCCCTGTAGATGTTCAGGAGCCCCATACAACCCTCAGGTAACACAGCTCTGGGACCAAAGACTTGCTGCCCGTAATACGAGGCAGAGTAAGGCTGAATGTTGAGCAGTGCTGGCTGCTTTGAGCCCAGGCAGTTGGGTACACGGTGGTGGTGTGAATCCAAAGTATCATCGCTAAGGACTGAATTTTTCTCTGAGCCGCTCTGCCATGTGTAAATCTGGAGCACCTTCACTGGATGCGAATGAACAAACTCAAATGAAGAAAGCTGAAGGTGTTTTTATAATATTTTCTGATTTTCCCGAGAAACAGTAACACTTCTTTCTGTTTGAACTTTCAGAGGGCTCAACATTTCATCCTTTCTTTTTAAGATTTTTGTTACATTTTGATCCCAGCCTCAGTGTAAGAGCTAACTTTGTGCTCCTGGATTCTGACTATAATGAATGGTGTTTTGTGTGTTAACTGTAGTGATGTGTTTGCAGGCAAAGACTGGGGAAAGGAGGAGGAACAGAGTTTCTCTGTCTGGGCTGCTCCGAGCCGCTGTGTTGCAGAGTCCTTCCCGGTTATGGTCTATGTGAAATCTCACCAGTGCATCTGCAGGGGTTTTAGAAAAACTGTGCACAAATTTATTACATCTTTTCAGCCAAGAAAGACTATCTGTAATGGTTCTAACTCAAAAGGTTTTATTTTGTCATTTCCCAGCTGGCATACTTCTCTTGGTTATTTCAAAACAGGTGTCTTGGAAATTTACCTGCATTTAATTTCTTGAAAGCCTTTTCCACAGCCCCCAAACGAAGCTAGGCAAGGTTGGTGAGATATTTTATTTGCTATCTAAGCATTTTTAAAACTTGTTTTTATTTCAAGTGGAGTGAATTGATCTCTGTGTCTCTTCGTGAGGGCAACCTGAAATTCTTTACCAGAGAAGCAAAGGAATCATTTATTCACCCAGTTCTGGGGTTTACCTCTTTCCCAGGGCCCAACAGTGAGTCAGTCTAGCCTTCAAGTGTTGTTACCTCTGTTTGCCCTTCCTGCTAATTTTTATTACGTACCCTTGATGTCAGCGAAATAGACTTTCTCAGTGAGGGAGTATCTGAGCCTGGGTGTTTATTGCTCTTCCATGATGACTGGCAGCAGGCGTTCCCGCACAACGGGTCCAGCGTGGAGGTGTCTTGGCACGTGACCGTTTCCCCTGTGGTTTTCTCTTTTCCCTGCCTGCTGGAAATAGGATGAAAATACACCTCTCGCGTGTACTTTGTCCCGTATCGTATGCGAGGGATGGGAATGCTCCTTGGGAAGAGAAAGGGAGCAGGTCGTCTGCAGAACACCCATCCGTAGTACGTGGGTGTATGCCCTGTGAGCGCTGTTGTGTGGGATGAAGGTGTGGAGGGCTGAGTCCTGGCAGACTGGTGCTGGCGAGCGCTCTCACTGGAAATGCAGAAAGCTCAGCAAAACCATGCTTCGCCTGGATGTCCTGTTCTTCTCAGACTTCTTGTAAGGAGCAGCTTTGGAGGTGTTGCTAGAGGTGGTCCCAGTAGGAGTGCTTGGCTACTATGATCCATTCTCTGTCTCTTGTAAGACTCGAGTTTACGTGCTGAGCCTGGTGTCACGTAGCTCAGGGTGCTGCCGGGAAAATGCAGGGTGCTTTGGGGCTGTGAGCTGCTCTGGAGATTGGAAGAGTGGCTGGGCAGTGATAGTATTTAAGTGACCCGAGTCCTGTTTGTAGTACTGTCACAAGCTGTCTGCTTAAACTCCCTATGCCTTCCTTCTCCATCTTTAACTGAGCAGCATAATACTTCTTTTGTTTGTTTTTTTAGAGCACAAACAACTCATGCAAGCTGGAAAGGCTTTACCAATAATCCCCAAACATAGAAATACGTGCCTGCAATGTGGTGCTTTTTAGAGCAGCATTCACTCAGATGGTGGAGAATCCATCACAGCCCGGGGTGAGTAATTCCAATGGCTCATTACTCTTTCAATTACAAACTGGCACCTTCCTTGCAGTTTGAATTTGTCTAATTTTGGCTTCCAGCCATTGGATGTTGATGCGGCTTTGTCTGTTAGATTAAAGAGAGTTCTGCTATAAGAGATCTCCTCTTTAGTAAGTGCTCTTTATTGTTAATAAGGTACTTCTTCCTCCTCTTTTTGATAAGCTAAATTATTAAGCACCTTAAGTATCTCAGTGTGAGCAGCTCCCCCCCACCCCACAGCCCTCAAACTGTAGTTGCGGTTCCCTCCTGAGTTCCTAGTCGGGTACCGTTTGGTTGCTCGATAAGCACATTGTGCCCTTTGAGACGTGTGTGTGGAACCGGCAGATCTGCCACATCTGCAGTGGCCCTAGGTAGAGGTATCTGTGTTTAGGCACCTGAATCAAGCCCTCAAATTCCAGAAGATGGCTGTAAGATCCATCTCCCCTGACTTGAACCACCTACAGGTTTAGTAGTAGACCAAGCCTATCGCCTGTCTCCTGAGTACATCTTGTTTAGTCGAAGCGCTTGTGTGGTTTTTCTGGTAACTAAGTCAACACTCACTGAGCCCAGAAGGTGATTGTGGCATAACACGCCCGTTCTGCTGCCCGTTGTGGCAGCTGTGGAGCCCCTGGTAGGGCTGTGAGGTCTTACTGGAGGGCAGCTTGGCAAGCTCATGTCTCCAAAGGAGACTGTCTAGTCTACTGTCAGTTTTACTTCTGTGGGTTTGGGGGAAGATGCCGTGCTCGTGATGTAGAACCACACCCTGCTTTGCCAGTAAAATCTAGCAAGGTTACGTTGTTGATGCTGATTCTTGTGGCTTCTGGGACAGAGTGTTGTGTCATCTTCTGTTGTTTCGTCCTGGGGATCTTAGAAATTGCCCCAGTCTTTGTGTAGCGATGCAGATGTTGGCAGGGAGCTTTCAGGGAGAGCCATCAGCCGTGTTCTCCACCCTCATGTCTACCTGAGGGTAACCTGAAGAACACCTTCAGTTTTCTCACGGCTCTTCAGTATGTGTTGACTGGGGATGGCCTCTGTTTTAATGATGTTTTAGAGCTGTTTGACAGTATCCTGGCTTTTCTTAGTGTAATTTGGGTTTATATGCAGTGACTGATCACGTGCCAGGAGTTTTATGATGGACAACAAATCTCATTCAGTCGACAGCAGAGACCAAACAGCCATTGTTTAACCTCACTACTTAGAACAACGGTGGATGGCTCCAGGCGTACCAGATGGGACCTACCACCCTCACTCCACTCTCTGAGTAATCAGCGAGCGGATGGGCTGCAGATCTCCTTGTGAACTGTGCTGGGTCGGAGCTTGTTTCAGGCCCAGCTAGAGAGCTCTGCTGTTTGTTTAATTCAGGATGATAGCATGGGAGGTCTTTGATGCAGTCTCCGGTGAGCTGGCCGAGGTGGGACTTCATATCAAGTGTTTGCCACCATGCAGCTGTTAGAGTGCAGTAGCTGAGCAGAGTAACTTGCTATTTCACGAAACCTTATTTTTCTCTGTGCCAAAGGTGTTTTCAATTGATCCAGCTGTAGAGAGGTAGTTAGTCCTTTGGGGCCTGTGAATCAAAGCCTCCAGGAGATCTCTCACTTGTGCACTCTCGATAAACTAGTCTGTCTTCACCACCTTAGCCCAAGGCTCGGGAAGACATTTTGGAGACACTCTACTTGCAAACTCTCGTTTCATGAGCAGCCAAGCTGCGTGGAACATATTTAGTGAACACCAACTAAATGAGACATGAACAGCCTGATCACGACGGGGCAAAACACAAAGATTCATTGCTCAGGTGAGAAGGAAGTGCGGCAGAGCACTGAGAGCGCCTGAAAGAACAAGCATGAGTGTGTATAATCCATGGTGTGAAACCAATGCTATAAATAACGGGCTGATGGAAACCAGATCTGTTCTGCGTATGCTTCTTATTTCTACTCCAAAGCGAGAAACTTGTTTGCAGTGGAACATTTATACATGGCCATGCTTTGGCCTCTGTTCCTTCCCCCAGGGCATGTGCTGGTCCCCCTGAGACCTTTAAAAGGAGGTTCTGGGCATGACCAGGGACAGGAATGTGCAGATCTCGTGAAAGATTTCGTATCGGCCGCTACATATGAAGTAGTACATCATTCATTTTATAACAGAAATGATCTTTTTCACTTGTTCCTCTCTGCCCTCATATTTTTTAAGAAAACCACACTGGGAGCTAAACTAACTTGGCTGAGGGCAGAAGATGGCTGTAAAAATAAGTACTGCTCATACCAACATCTGGGGCTCCACTGTTAATATCTGATATTTTGCTCTCTTCAAGCTGCTGGTCAAGTAAAGTAGAGAAGGTGGGAATTGCCATGTATAAATGTCCTCAGTGCTAAATCCTACTGTGAGCCACCACAGTAAATAAGTTTGTTTCTCTGTTACCTTTTATTCATGTAAATCACCATAGCCAGCGGAATTAAGCCTGCATAAGGCCAGCGTGAGCAGGAAGCGGTGGCACCGCTGGCTTCGGGGAGCATAAGGAGAGCTGAACTTTGGCTATCAGTTTTCAGGGAGTTAGAGAAGGAAGCGTGTTCCCCAAGGCAAACAACAGAGACCCATTTGGAATAAATCTGCTTGCTGGCTGCACTCCTCATTCTGGCAATCAGCTCATTTATGATTCAGGCCAAATTTTGCGCTATGGTCAGCTTTAACTAATAAAGATCTAGCATGGTACCTTGCTAATCTCATTAGATGGAGAGGTGTGTTTTGGTAGCAGTTTCTGGGGGAGGACAAAGACAGAAATATGTTTAGCAACTCCAGCTCAAGCCATTTCTGTCAGATATTTTAGAAGTGCGTATATAAATGTATCCATAGCATGCATATATATATGTGTACGTTTCTGCTAACTGTTTCTACTTAAATCTCCCACTAAAAATAGTGGTACCAGAGGCCCCAGTTACCAGTCCCCAGGGATAACTGTATTCCAGGCTGTAGGGACTTAGAAACTCCAGCGGTGTCATTGCTGCTGGCTGGGTACTAATGCACAGAGGTCTTGGGATCCTTCTTGTACCTTGCCTGGAGTTAGACATACTGAATCCCCACCATCAAAGTCCAGGAGAGGCTGTGATGTTAAAGCCTGCTGATCTCAATGCCTTGCCCAGTGCCTCGTGGTCAGGTTTATTTTCAGTGACACCAATGGATATTTTTTCCCCCGCTTTGAACTCCGCTTTAAAAATACCAGGAATTGGGCCAGCGTTAATAAACGGCAGTTCTTTCACTTGGAGTGCGAAGCGTCGCCCCATTCCGCTGAGCCAGGCTCCTCGCAGAATGGGAGAAAGGGGAAAACCTGGTTCTCTCTCCTTTTCTTTTTTGGTCCCAGACTGCCGTGGCTCTGCGCTGGTTTGTGTTACCTTTGAAGCGCTGTAAGGATCGATTGGCTCCGTGGGACGCATGGGCAGGCTCTGCTCTACCGTCTTTCCTGATGGCTGTATTTGTCAGGGAAACCTCAGCCGTGGTTTCAAAACGGATCCTGAACTGAACCCGTCATCGCTGTCCTCCACATTTAGATGCTGTAACTAATGCAAAGAGGGAAACTTATTGATGTTGTGGGATACACTCGATGAATCAATTGGTCAAGGTGCTAGCGCGGAGGCTTTGTTGCCCCTTATAAGGTTGTTCCTTCCCCTTCCTCATGTCACAACAAGGACGTGGTTGTGTTTTGCTGAACCCTTCCTTGCTTGAGGCCAGTCATTTATCAAGAGAGATTTCCATCTTGGACTAATAATTCATCTCTTATTGCAGCCCTCACTGCTCCGAGGGCCCATTTGTTTCCTCTTATCACAGTCTAATTATTTGGTGAAGGAAAATTTCTGACTATCTTGGGGTCAGTGGCTGAGAGTTCAGGAGAACCTGGCTCCCAGGTAGGGACGTGCTTGTGAGCATCGAGAGGGGCTTCCAGGGGGTCCAGCCCCGTCCGTGGGACTGCTCCTGTGGAAGGGAGGATGATGCGGGAACCCGGTGGGTTTGCCATGAAACGCAGCGTCTTTTTCTTTGACTTAACTTTCCCTTTGTGCATTTTTCACAGACGAATGCTCCCGCATGCATCACACCCACTCATCTCCCACCACCCACTCACTTATTTCCTCACACGCAGACACACTCACTCTCACACATACTAATAAGTAATTAAGTTTTTTGATCTTTTTTATGTCCCCTCCCTTGGAAAACTGGGAACAAAAAGGGAGTAAGAATTTGTATTCATACATACTTGGCCCGCGCTGGGATTACAGAAGGGAGGATGGGTGGATGGGTGAACAGATAGTAATCACAGCAGCATAATTAATAATAATGACAGAAAGGCATTCTGCTCCTATTAATAGCGCATGCATAGCTTTAATCAGCTCCATCCACCATCCGACGAGAGACTTTAACTAAATCAATTGCTAGTTTCTATCAGAAAGGTTGTTCTGACCAGACTGACAGAGGGATCTCCTTAGTTCTTTATTTCAAAAAAGGAGAAATCATTAATTTATTATTAATTCCTGCATCTTTTTCTGACCCAGGGTAATTTCTTTGTTTTAGTCAGTGACCCCAGTGCAGCTCAGAGGCTGTGGGGAATGTGTCTGGGGGTTCCCCAGTTCCCTCTCCCCTGGCTGAGCATCCTCTGCTCCTCGATCCGCTGCCTCTTAAGCTCCGTGCAGAGCTCTGAGAGGGCCCTGGAGAGCCAAGCCGGGGAGAGAACCGTTAACAAGGGCAGCAGGGCTGTCTGCAGTCACTGTGCCACCGCTATTTTCATACCGCGCTCGTTGCTTTATAAAGCATTTTGGAATCGCTTGGAGCGTGAGAGGTGCTCTATAAAGCTGAACTCCATCTCAGTCTATCTTGCAGCCATTCCCCTACTCTGAAAGTAGCAATAAATTCAGCCGGGCTGGCAACAGCCAGTTGTACCACTTCAGAAATTTTCTTTAAAGAGAAGTTCTAAAATCTCGTTGGTTTATTAAGCATGTCATACATATGAATTGTCAATTGATGTATTGCATGCAAAAGAGACAGCAAATACAATAATAACCTTTCCCGACATTGCATTTTGAAGTCCCATTTACCTGAACCGAGCTGCTTCCGATAAATATTTCACAACATGTTTCTCCTCCATGAGAGCGCTTACAACTTACGGAGCAAACACAAATGTTTTAATTCTGACAAAACGAGCATCTTTCATGCACCAGCCCCTATTCAGCACATAGTTTTGTGACTAAATGGCTTTCTGATTATCATGTCCCAGGATATTACTTCAACTGAAGTGATATGAAATGTCATTAAAAAGTAATGTTCCTCTGCTTTGACAATCATATTAGTAAACATTGGAGGCTCTGCAGGTTATACGTCAGGCGGGCCGACACTAATGGCTTTATTAACATATACAGTAGCACTTTGTCAAACCGCCTTGTTAATCTAACTTTGCAGGTGACAAAAAGAGAGGGAGCGGGGAGCGAGGAGGTGATATTTAAATACTGCTTAGGTTGGACCGCAAGTTAAAAAAGCCAGGAAACCCCAAGCAAGGTTGGCTGCTCCACGGGCTGCTGCCCTGGGCTTGCCCAGCCCTCGCCCCCAGGCGGAGGTCTTCTCCGAGCTGATGGGGAACATGGACACCCATCCTGGAGAAGAACGAGTGCAATGCACACGAGAGGGCACGAGTGGATTTGGTTCAGGATTGGGGGTGAATAACTGCATCCCCATCTGAGGCAGCAGGTTTGGGGTACAGGAGCAGCCAGGGCTGGGGTCTGCTGGGCGCTGTGGGTAAGTCAGAGTATCTGAGTAGCAGATATAAGGGCGAAAATGGAGTCACAGGGACAAACGGATTATCGCAGAGGCATCAGGGTCCCAGGGACATCTGCTCTGAAGCGCGTAAAGGTATTTGTGCCACCTATAAACTAATTCTTGGGGAGGATCCAGGCAACATTGCTGTGTAGCGTGGGCATCGCGCTGAGTAACGGGGCTACATGGCTTTTTAGAGGTGATGGAAGGACGAAACCGGATTTCCTCCAAAATTCAGGCAGAGGAAGGATGGACATCCGAGCTCGAGGAGGGGCTGTGCTCTCCTGATGTCTCCAAAAGATGGGACAGGAATGGAGCGGGAATTTCAATTGCTGCTGCTGAGTTAGCTGACGCTGAGCCCAGCCTGGCCGGTGCCTGGGCAGCAGCTCTGGCTGGCCTGCCACGGGCACAGAGGGCCACACGCCACTGAGGAGGCTCCGGGCACCTCTGCAGAAGCCCCTGCCGTGGTGGTGATGCCAGCCAGTGGGCTTGGCTCCCTGATGAGCAGCAGTGGGGCACAGGCTGTGCTCTCCCTGCTCCCTGCAGCACTGATGGAGAATTGAATTTGGCCCACAGAGGGTTATTTACTCAACAGCTCCAAATGCTTCCCCTTGGAATGCTAGCTAAATACCCATTTCCAGTTTTGTTCGAATGGCACCATCTGCTCGATGGGCCAGGAGCTCTTCCAGCATGTACCAGACAGAGGTGGCTGGAGGCGCAGAGCAAGTGAAACGGGGCCCTGGGGAGCTGCCCTGAGGGGATATTTGGGGAAAATTTGCTTCCACACGGGAAATTAATTGCATCCCTGTGCCCTCTGCCTTCTCCTCCTGGCTGGCAAGACTTCGGAAGGGTCGAGTAACAGCAGTGAAGCTCTGTGTAGTGAAGCAGATTTCAGGGCTGCACAGGTGCCTGGTTGCTCCGGCGCTGGGGAGGCGGCACTGCGCCGCGTCCCGGGCCCTGGTGGGGTGCTGGAGGTGGTCCAGGCTTCCCGTGCTTGTAAGGAATAGCACTGTGCCCTTGGGCCACCCTACAACAACGAAGCGGTGTGTGCAGGACTGGCTGCATTGCGTGGCCCTGCTCAAGCCCTTGCAGCAAGGTGGGAGCCCTAAAGACACCTCCGAGTTTGGGGAACAAGAGGAATGTGAGGTTTCAAGTTAGAGAAGACGAACCCATCTCTCTCGCCTCAAATATCCTGGCTTAGAGGACCACGAGCTGTTTAAAATAATCTCCTGAGCTAGTTGAGAAGAAGGGAAGTCAAAGACTGAAATTTAGGCGCGTGGCCAGACTTCAGTCCCCAGGGACGCGTAAGGGACCTGCTGGCACCCCTGGGTGGCCCAGCGCACACTGGGTCTGGGCTACTGGGATTCATCATGTATTTTTTCCTCACAGACCGGGGTGATACCGGTCTGTATGTGGCAGAGTTGTCAAACGTGTTTGTAAGGATGCTCTGAAGCAGCAATTCCCCTGCTCCGTCTGAAAAAAATAACTGGACTTGATAAGGCTGCTTGAAGGGACCGTTGTCCATGGGGGTCCCAGGGCCGTATTTGTCTTTTGGCTCTGTGTTAGGAGGAGATAACAGCTGAGTCGGGTGTTTCCTCATGCCAGCTCTGTGCTCGCGACGGGGTAAGTGAAGTCAATGACTTGCCGTGGTTTTTATTTTGGGAGCTGGGAAGTGTAAGTACAGTGGGACCTATTCTTGTCCCAATGACTAAGCCTCCGCCAGCCCGGAGCTCTTCATCTTGGCAAACAGATGGTGCGTGGAGGAAAAGCGATGCTATTCACTGCACTGAAAGGCCTTTTCTTTCTGGAGCGGCGCCTTAAAGATACGATGGTTTGGTTTATCGGGCCGAGCAGTACTGGGCGTTTAGGTGCCTCCCAGGGAGTGACCCAAAATAGGGCAGAGTCGCAACCACAGCCTCGGATGGGTCCTGCCTCGAGGGGCCGGGAGGGATCCGTCCTCCGCCGGTGCAAGTTGACCTCGCGTGGATGCAGACAGCTTGGCCGCGGGGCAGAGCAGTGGGGCTTGGGGATCTTTCGGGGCGTGCTAAGGAGCATCATTTCTCAGTCCAAGAGGGAGCCTCCATTCCCGGAGCCACTCGAAGCCCTGTGTGCCCTGGAGCTCGGCAGAACACGTGTTCGTGGTACGCAGATGTGCCAGCCGCAAGTGCTGTCTCTCACAAACTCTCACCATTTTGGGAACTGGAAGCCTGAGGTTGCATTGCCAAGTTGAGACCGCAGCTGGGCCCATGGCACGAGTGCCCTTTGCAGGCAGGCACAGGGCTGCTAACGGCCGCGCAACCACACACAGCAATTTCCACCCGGGCTGGCAAACCCACCTTTTCCTTTCACTGCCTGGCAGCAGCACTTCTGGACCTGCAGCCGCTGTCTTCACCCTTTGAGCCGCTTCAGCAGCAGGCGAAGCAGAGGCTCTGGGCAAACCGGTACCTCGGTGGCTGGGAGTAGTGCAGAGAAATTCAGGGGGGGAGTGGGGAACATCACCCCAGAGAGCATCTCCTCCAGCCCACAACCTCCTCCTGCACTCATCTTTCCTCTACACCTCCTCTTAAGACTCCGAAAATAGGCTGGTTGTGCCGCTGCGACACGTGTACCTGCGGCAGAGGAACGGGCGGTATAAGCCCTGGGAGTGGAGCCTGTCAATCTGGTGGTTTCTGCTTCATTGGCAGATAATTATAGTGTGGAAAGAAAAAGCATTTGCTAAGAGCAGGAACTTAATGGGGTTTATAAAGGATGCTTTGTCCAGGCAGCTACTGGAGTTAATAAAACTCAGCTTGGGCTCCATAAAGGTCTGTAGAGCTGAAAGTATGAGTTTTGCTGAGTGTTGCCAGGCTGGCATTCATGATTGCTGTCCAGTACTCAGTGGAGAGCTGTCGGGATGCAAAGGGTAACGAGGACGTGGGGTTGTGTGGGAACAGCTCCTGAGCATCCTGGTTCGCGTGAAAGTTGGAGCCAAACAGGCACAACCGTTCTTGTGTGCCAGCCGAGGAGTTTGGTTGCTGGCATGCAGTCAGATTTCACGCTGATCGGATCCGTGTTTTGCGACAGCACTGCAGGCCCCAGAGGTTTTCTGTTTTGGGGGGCTCGTTATTATTAGGTGCTGGGTGCATTTGTCTTCCTTTGATCTCTTCTAGCTTAAAAGGTCAGCAAGACCCGGTAGCAAAGAGCTCCGGAGATCAAGAGGGGGTATGGATTTTTAATGCCGCGCTGGCATCCCTGCTTGTGCGATCCCGTTCCCATTCACGTCCCAGCTGGGACGTGAGCACAGGGTGTGGGTGCCGACCTACACCCACCCGGGCCAACGTACCCGTGACTCCAGAGGTGCTCGCTTGGTGCACCGGGAACTGCTGCCTGCCCTCGCGGATGGAGGTCGTATCCGATGCTTGTGAGCTTTGGATTTCTCAATGTAACGTAAAGGCGGTGGGAACTGAAGAGCTGCTGAATTGGTAGTTTATTTGGGAGAGGGATTTCCTCCTCTTTTCTTGTCATTTCTTTCTTTTCTCCAGTGGCTGCAGTGGAAAAAAACAAGCTTGAAAGAAGGGAGGAAGGGCCTGCAGGCAACAGGTTAGAAAACAAATACCAGAAGAGTGAGAAATGGAGTGATTTGGAGAGCAGAGTCGTTTGCTTTGAGCTCCAACCTTTTTTTCCCCCCCTTTTTTTTTAAAGAAAACGGGAAAAAATCATTTTCTCAAAATAGCTGCTTTTTTTGTTGTTTAAAAACTTTAGACAAACTTTTGGTGTAATCTCTGCTCACTATAGAGTTTGCAATTTAATAACCTTGTTGTGTTACAAATCCTGAGACTTCGCGACTCCTGCACTAGTCCATCTGCCAAGCAGAGAGCATTTCTTGACCTTTTAAAGAAAGCCGGAGATAATGAACCATTTGGACTGTAGGATGCCCTAGCTGCTTGGAATAAAATCAGCGTGGCTGTGAATTTTGGAGAGGAACAAACGTGCAGCTCCGAGCCAGCAGAGTGGGCTGAGAGTTTGCAGTGATCTCTGACGGCAGTAACAGCCGTAAACTCCTTTAAAACAGTTCATAAATCAGGGGACATGGGCAGAGTGAGATCGGGGCTTCACAAGGGCTTTAGAAAGTGTCTTGGAAAGTCCGGAGAGGGAGGATTCGACTTGCTGCCGTTGAGTTTGAGCTTGTAAATAGCGATTGTCTCTTCAAAATTCTCATCGGCTCTTGAGAAAAGCAAATGCTGGAGAGGCTGACGCTTGTTGGGGGAAGCGGAGTGTCAGAAGCTGCTTTCCCTGCTCTTGACGGTGTTGGAAATGTGCAGTGTGTGCCGCACGTTTTGCACTGCAAATGTTGGCGGTGCAACGGTAAAAGACGTTGCTTTCGTCGCTGTTTTTCGTGGCGAGTTTTAGTTCTTCTCTGAAAACGGAAACGCAAAGTATTGCAGCTTCACGGGTGTTGCCCCAGGTCAGGTGTCCTGTCTTAGGTCAGGAACACCCCCTGGTGAGCACGGCTGACCCCTGTTAGCGAAAGGGCCCTTGTGCATCCCGGACGGTGCGGCTGGGGAGTGGAGACCGAGCACCACGCACGTCCACAGCAGCGCTTCAGCCGGGCATCTCCTGACCTAACCCTGAACCCGCTGGGTCCAGCTCCCGTGGGTCAGCGCTGAGCAGCAGCCGGGGCTCTGCCGGTCTCTGAGGGCTCCTGCGGAGAATGAGAGGACCGTGGTTCTCTGGTCCTTTCTGGACACCGGCAGATGTTAATGGATGATCCTTCCTGCATTTGTTCGCAGATGATCCTTGCTGTGTACTGCTCATCAGGTCTCTCCCGCTGCACCAGGGCTGTGATTTTCCTGTCTCCTGCATGTGTCACTCATGCCGGTGTTCTCTGCGTAGCCCAAGTGGTTATGCTCTTTTCAGCCACCTGCTGAGTTACTCTGTCCCTTTTCCATGCATTTTCCATGGTCTTTGAATCTCTGCCGCAAGCCTAGCACAGGAGCACCGGGCTCCTGCCTGGCTCTTCTCTTGCTCTGCGTGCTGCAGCTGGGTGATGTTCCCAGGTCCAAGGTGTGGACCTGATTCGGCACACACCGACATGAGCAGGGACACACGGACACACACACACGTGCACACATCCAAACCTGGCACAGGACGGGGCTGGCACGGACTTTGCTGCCACAACCTCCTTTCCATCGCATCCGTCTTGCTCTGCAGTTCCAGCAGAAAGGACACAGAAAGCTTTTTGGGTGGAGCAGGAGAAGGGATGGCTAACGCGCTCCAGCCCTTGCCTCGCTGGTGCCATGGAGAAATGCATGATTAATTTGTTTGAGACATCACTGAGGATATGTGTGCTCTTCCCATGCTGCGAAAACAGAGCCAGAGCCTTGGTCTGTAATTCTTTTAGGCAAAGATGACATAGTTGGTCTTGATTAAACCATTAGTTTAATGTTGATTAAACCATGGTTAAATTATTCATGTGTCTAGCTATTCATACGATACGTAAGGAATTTATTGTAACGGGATGGGTTGCCATGCCCGGTATTAAAAACTTGCTGTTTTGCTCACTAGCAACGAGCACGGCAAAAATAAACAAGTAAGATGGTAGGCGAAGGACTTTCTACATTACCACTGTAGTATAAATGGAGCTGTCGTTCAAACTGAAATAGAATTAGGTTTATGGTGATTTTTAGCCGCAGATCTCATGTCATAGCCTGCTTTCCTGCCAAGGAAACATGGGCAGGCTTGCTCTCCTCTAATGGGGGTTCCCAAAGCGTTGCAGAATGTGGCCACCGCTGTGGTGGTGGCGAAGAGCCAGGTAGGACGGTCACTTAGTGCCATAATAAGCAATCATTTAGCTAAGGGAAACCTCCAAAGCCAGCGTTCGTAAGGAAAATCCCAGGACTGTTTTGGTGTCTGGCAGAGCAGATGAAACGCCAGGCTGAAGGAGTTTCTCCAAGAGGTCTTGCGCTCTCCATACAGCATTTGCTTTTTTCCTTCAAGCTGAAAAGCTTGGCACGTGTGTAATGCACCCCACACTACTGGAGGCCTCGTTATACTGGTCGCTGAAGGGCCTTGTTTCTGCTGCCATCTCCAAGAATAAAACCTGGACGTTAGACGTGGATGTGCATGAGTCTGCCCTGATGGCCACGCTGGTTTCAGACCCAGGTCAAGGGTGGATTGGTCAGAGCAACATCCGCGGTGCTGGCAGCCTGCGAGGGAGCAGTTGGTGGAGCGCTGCCTTTGCGTTCACCTGCAGCTCCCTCCTTTCCCATGCAAACGCTGAGGGCGGGGAAGGAAGGAGTGAATATCATTCTGTGGCTGGCCNTTTTTTCCTTCAAGCTGAAAAGCTTGGCACGTGGGTAATGCACCCCACACTACTGGAGGCCTCGTTATACTGGTCGCTGAAGGGCCTTGTTTCTGCTGCCATCTCCAAGAATAAAACCTGGACGTTAGACGTGGATGTGCATGAGTCTGCCCTGATGGCCACGCTGGTTTCAGACCCAGGTCAAGGGTGGATTGGTCAGAGCAACATCCGCGGTGCTGGCAACCTGCGAGGCAGCAGTTGGTGGAGCGCTGCCTTTGCGTTCACCTGCAGCTCCCTCCTTTCCCATGCAAACGCTGAGGGCGGGGAAGGAAGGAGTGAATATCATTCTGTGGCTGGCCTCAGCTCTGCCCCGCTCTGTGGCTGCATGCGAAGCCACCGCAGGGCCAGGGAGCTGGGTGCGGGGGCCCCGTGCAGGGCAGGGAGGAGCTGGCACGGAGAAGGAGCGGGCAGGTGGAGAGGGACCGCTTTGCTTCTGCTTGGCTAAAAAGCAGCTGAGGTGAAAGCGGGTCGCAGCTGGAAGGGTCCAGGCACGTTTTAGAGAAAAATGAAATGAT
>VZSC01012365.1:137299-171592 GCA_013398225.1 Steatornis caripensis | reverse complement strand
GTAGATTCAGACTAGATATAAGAAAGAAATTTTTTGCAATTAGGGTGGTGGAACACTGGAACGGGTTACCCAGAGAGGTANCTGTAGCAATACGACAAGGAGTAGTGGTTTTAAGCTAAAAGAGGGTAGATTCAGACTAGATATAAGAAAGAAATTTTTTGCAATTAGGGTGGTGGAACACTGGAACGGGTTACCCAGAGAGGTAGTAGATGCCCCATCCCTGGTAACATTCAAGGTCAGGTTGGACGGGGCTCTGTGCAACCTGATCTAGTTGAAGATGCCCCTGCTCACTGCAGGGGGTTTGGATAGATGTCCTGTAAAAGTCTCTTCCAACCCAAACTATTCTATGATTCTATGCTTACACAGCAGTCTGCTTAGACTGTTCACTGCACATCAAAATCTCTCGCAATATTTATGTGTAACTAACAGTAATCGTAACAAAGGACCAGGATGGGTTGCACTGGGGTGTTATCAGACAGGAAATGGCTAAGAAAGAAATTTCTGACATGTTTTTGAAACCTTAGAGTTTTCACTGTAATGTTTGTATTCACTAGCAGGAATATTTTATATGATGAACAGACAGTTACACTTCTTTGGCCATAAACAAATTCTTACTAGATAGACAGACAGACTGATACATAGGCAGGTAGATCATGTTGAGTGATGCAAGTGTGACCTGTTGTCAGCAACTGGTTTTCAGATGTAATCTACCAGCATCCAGACCGTGAATACTGTAAAGAGATTTCTTTGAACAGTTTCTAGGTGCTTTCAATGTCAGTTACATAAAATACACAGTAAAGAATAAGTATGTTAAGAGACCAGCAAATGTAATGCTGAACCAGTCTGTTTAATGATTCTCAATGGCATGAGGAAACAGTGTCTGTTAGAAGGCAGCTGTTCGTAGGTGTGGCAGCTTCATCACTGTCTTGTGTGACAGGCTGTTACTTACACACATGTAAGCCGTACAGCCCAATGTGTGGAACTGGAAATAACGATCTCAATTTGTTAATATTTTACAGTCACTTCAAACACTTATAAATGACTATTCAAGCTGCAATATAGAAGAGAAACAGGCCCAGATTCTCTTTTATAAATAAAATACCTAATGTGCCGGACTGACTTTTACATTCCTGTAACTTCACTATAGCCAAGGGGTTTTTTGTTACCTGTTAAAGTACAAATTGGCTCCACATGTGTGATAGATGGTACATAAATAAGAAGGAATCTGGCAGAAAAAATGTATTTACTTTTAGTATTGTCATAACAGCTTGGGATATTATCATCTGTTGTAAACATTAATTTAACAGAATATACTGAGTATATAAATACTACATTGTATTTCCTAGCTTTAGATGTTACAGATTTTCAGCATACTGTCAGAAAAGGAATCTAGTGAGTTAAACAGTATAATAAAAATTAATCCATATGTGGAACTGCTATAAAATATACTCCAGTAGTTTTTATACATTAGAAGTACTTTGCTTTGCTTCAGTTAATATTCTTTCTCTTGTCTTCCCCATACCACATTTCCTCAATATCATCTCATGCATTTCCAAAGAGTTATAATACAGATTTAATTTATCATTTATTTTAAAGTCAGATTTGACCTTTATATTCTAACATAATAAAAGACAATTTTACAGCGTTTAAGATTTATTAATGCTTTGTTATATTTTGATGGTAAAGCCCCTTCCCCTCAACCTGTCACAGACATAAATAATGAAGTGTTCCCATAGTGATTTTCGCTGGAATCATATGTAATGTCTGATTTCAATCAGCAGATGTTAAATATTTGCAAAGAGAGGCAATTTCTAAATGTGTAGTATTTCGTAAAGAAAATAGCATAATTCTACCATACTTTCTAATCAAGAGTATAATTGTCCTGGTTTAAATTAAACAAGACATAATTTTATTAAAAATAGCAAAACCATAAATATCTGTAATAAGGAAAAGGATCTGGAGGTCCAGCAGATCAGCCATGACTTCACATGTGATGTAACCACAAACGATACACATTTCCAAATATTTTCTCACGCAGCACTTTGAATTTCTGTATAAGGTTTCACTTTGAAACACTACCCCTCCCTTAATGTAATTTCAAGTGAAATCTTCAAAACTTTTGTCCCTAATTTCTATTAAGGTGTGATTTTGAGCATCGGTGAAAACTGAGGCCTTATGATTCACCAGCATAAAAAAAGCATAGCTGCATGAAATCAAGGTTAATTAATGTCAGCTGATTTCTGAGCAGTTGTTTTCATTCTTAGCATTGACAAGGTACTGGGATTTCAGGCAGTGAAGGGGAAAATAAAGTGTCAAGTACAGGTAGCTAGGATAAACAGCAACTAGGGGATAAATATTTGAAGAGCAGTCATGAAAAGGAAAGGAAGTATCCTCCTTGCACAGTGCGGCAACCAAGAGCAAGAGGAAAAATTCAGAAAATAGTTTAAAAAAACCGGGAAAAATAACGTGTCAGATCTTGAAAGGTATGGAAAACAGTCACTAGATATCTTTTCACATCATTGTTTTAAAATTAATTTGATAAATAATTATTTTAGAAAGAGTAATCTTAAGGAAATACTGAGGCTATAAGGCACATTTTTTGACTGAAGAGATTCTTTGCTCTTCCAGTGTCTGTGAATGATGTTCTATCTCCTTTGAATTCAAGGGTAAACCACCTACTGAGGTCAAGAATTCGCCCCATGTTCCTGTGATTTAAAACACTCATCTGCAGAGCTGTTTGTTAGAAAACCTACTTCTGAAACTGTTTACCTTGATATAGAAAAATATCTATGATAACTGAATCCCTTTGTCTTTCTGAAAACTGACTCTGCTGATTGAAATCCTACCGTTCCATTTCAATGCCCTTCTGCACACACACACACACACACGTAAACACCTTTCTTTCAAAAGCTTTGGAAATGTAGTCTAGCAGACTGTATACATATTCTTAACTGATTCAGCCTATATGGGCCATATGTAAGACTTATCCTAAAACAGGTTTTAACTAAAATGCCACTGGCATTATCAAATGCAAATAGATTCATATTCCATATAGGTTGTCATGGTTGTCCACTTATTCGGAGGGAGAACTGCAACCAAAGCACCAGGTTTATGGGTAGTAGTGGAACAAGACTGTGTGTGACAAAGCACAGACAGTCTCTTACAGAATTCCAGATTATTTTGCTTTTGAGTCGGCATTCTTGATGTCAGGAAGCCACCTGGTGAGGGGATGGTGCCTGTGTTGGGATGTCATAGCCTTAGCACTGCTTAACAGTGAGAGAAAGGTAAATGTGGCATCCCCAAAGTGTGGGTGACAGAAGATGGATAGACACTCATCTCACACCTTTTGTTCTGTCATTCTGAGGAAGTTTCAGAGAATGGGCAGCTTTTCCCAGCATTATCCCAACGTGTGTGTGCTCTCACCTTCTCCTTAAAAGGATAAAGTCCCAAATTTTGGCTTCCTCTTTCACAGACACTACAGCACAGCAGATTTTGCTGGTTTTCCTCAGACTACAAAACAAGTTAGTGTAGTTTTATTTGCTGGAGTCCTTGCACCCAAACAAAGCAGAACGTAAGAACAGAGCAGCAGGGAACTCACCGTATATTAATGTTGCTCATGGAAACCAGGGGTCCGTGAAAGACATATTGCATGTATTGTTTTGCTTGATTTGTCCTGATGATGACAGCCTGTGGGAAGGAAGCACCAAGGTACAAATAATTTTGTCTATACAGGACTGAAAGACAGTGTAATACTTTTGCTTCCAAGATGAAAAAACATTCATCAGACCTGGCAGTTACTGCATAACATGAGATAGTGGCAGGTAAGGCTTTGCCTTTCTCTAATTTATATGGCCATGGTCCCTTAGCTGACAAAGCACTGATCAGATTACTACCCAGCCAGCGTCCAATTTGTCACTCAAGGAATGCAGCTGCAAAATCTGGGAAGAGCTCATTCCAAGCAAATACCACCCAGAGAGGCCAAAACCGATTATGGCTAACAGACATTAATACACTTTAGCATGAAAGAAGTTTTATTGGTGTAAGATTATGTAATGTGTAATATATGCCCAAACATATGTCCACAAACCAGTCATGATCTATTTCAGTTTGGGCAAAAGCCTATAGTTGTTTGAATTAGGTAATGCCAAACAGATGGATCTGAAAGTCCTTCTTTGTTCACAGCACATTCAGGATAAATTCTGTCAATTTTGCAGAATTCACCCAGTCTTTTACTGTTATCTGAGCTGATACAGCTGAACCAAGTATCTCATGCATTTTCTGCACTGTGGCACAAGAAATGCGTGTAACATACTTTCCATGAGCACTGGTTTAAGGAAGCAAATTGCTTGACAATCAGTACAAGGTATCAACCTATTATTAAAAAACTACTGCTACTAAAATGTTTTAAAAAATTGAGGATGTTAAGATGAAGACAATTTCGATCTAATATTAGGAAATCTCTCCCAGTAAAATCTCCTGAATTTAGTAAGGGTAACTGAAACAACCTGACTGCTAGCTGTTCACCTAACTTGTGAGGGAAATGAAATTTGTAACTAGGATCTTAGATGCCACAATGTAAAAATGCATATTCTACAGCAGAATTATTCTTACGAAGACAAGTAAGATTTTTTAAAAAATAATTTAAAAAAATAATGTCTGCACACATGATTCTATTATCGAAAGATCTAGGTAGCTTTCATTGTCAAGTTTCATATTGAATGATTTGTCAAGTTTCACATTCAATGACTCCTCTACTGTGCTGTACTGCAGAATGCTAACGGCAGTTGTTGCCATTGTCCAGTCACTGGACACAGTGCTAAGGTTGTCCAGGAGATTAAAAGATTTATCCGTGACAAACAACTGAAGTGTCACAGGGTGGTCCTGCACATTAAGCTAAGTGGAATAAAGTGTCTTTCTTGTTTCTATTTATCCCTCAGCCTGCATAAAATACCTAATGAAGGAATTGCCAAGTAAGAAATCACATTTTGGTGACGTGATCATGAAATAGATTTTAAAAAGAAGTATTTTAATTATGATTTAAACTATTCCAGTCCAGGGCTAGACAGAGCCACTGCTATATGCTGTTACTATTGTTACATTGTGGTATGTTGTTGGTCAAATCTAGATTTGAAAGCACTCAAAACAGGGAGGAGGGGAGCAATATCTTTTATTTCAGCTGTGTGGGAAATAGGGGGAGTCCTGTATTTTGCTAATGGTGTTTTCTTGGCTGCAGGACAGAAGGGAAAAAATTAGATATGCAGAACAAGAATTTATTAATTCAGATTTATGTAGTATTCTCTCATCAAAAGAACTTTATAAATATGAATTATTTAAAACTTTATGGCATAATGAAGAGGGAGGGATCCTCTGTGGTCTCCGTAGGAGCATCACCAGACTCGCCAGGGAAATGAGCACTCCATTGCCCAGTCCCCCAGAAACCAAACCACTGGTTTACAGAGGGGTGTACTGGGGTGGTGAGTATCACTAACCAATGATAGTGGGTAAGGGCTTACCTACAGCTGATTTGATCAATGGGAGTCTTACTGGGTCACGGCCCAAAGAGGAACATAACCCCAGTCCTCTCTTGGGGAACGCAGACACGAAACAACAAAGCTTCACATCATCCTGGGGAAGGCCGTATGCGAAGCACAGGTGCCTTCCTCAACAGGGCTGCCATGTGGACATCTCCTCAGAGGGCAGGGAGACTTTAGTCATGGTGCTTTTCTTTCCTATTTATCAGCAGAAAACTGCAATTCTTCCTCCTTGTTTCTCTGGCATGTTTGAAATCACTCAACTCTTCTAGTTCAGAGCTGATCTCCTAACATTTTCTGTCTTCTCTCTTTTAACAGGCAAAGGTTAGACAGGTTTTCAAAGATTTTTGCCCCAATTAATGCTTATGTCTCCTGAATGATGGCAAATGAGAACCTTAGTCCTGCAATGCCACTGTACAAATCCAGGCAGATCTCTTTGTGCTTTGGAGAGCGTTATGTTCACTGGAGAGGCTTTTGTGTTTGAAACAACAGGGAGTGCAATTTGGAAATTGGTTTTCCACCCCAAAGATAAGTTAGGAAGTGCCAGTGCAATCATTGAAACCCTGGGCTGTATTACAGGAATGCTCTCAAATGTCACCCTTTCACAAAGTTCAAAAGGGCATTTCAGCCCACTTGTAATGAGCCTTTGCTGCTTGTCCTGGGCTGTGTTTTATATTCCTATAGTAATTTTAACAGTGCGAAGGTATAGAGCAGCAGAAACTTGTCTGTCTTCTGAACTGTATTCCTGTGATCTGACAGATCTTTCAATCTATTGATTTCACAAACCACAAGGACTCCTTCAGTTAGAGTACATGTTGTCATTTTAAAAGGAGATCTCCTATCAAAAGTCTCTACAGATCTTCCCAAATATAAATGTGACAACCTGAGTGAGTGGAACCAAAAAGATTTTGTAAAATCCGTTTTTCATTTTAAAAGTATATATAGATTATTAAAAGATACTATATTACTACAAGAGGGCAATGAGTACTTTAAAGACAAGATTTTATACTGAAGAGAGAAAGTAGCAATGCTGCTCTTGAGGTGGAACAAAAGATGTATCTTCAGATTTTAAGCAAGACCCTCTGTTAATATAAAGCAGAGTGATTCCTCTGAAGGCAGTGGCGTTCTGCAGATTTATGTCTGCTAAGGATCTGTCTGACAGGGGCGAGCGACTGAAGAGACAACCATCTCTCAGCAAAAAGAAAATGCGAGGATCAAAAAACATCTAATATGTATTCAAGAGGGATTGCTCAAAAGTAAAAGGACAATAATAAATGCCGTGTACTGGAAACAGGGAAGAATGATGCAAGCAAGAGAGAGGAAGAAGAAAAAAATTGCAAGTCAATCAGAAGTTGCAGAGGAAAGATGATAAAGGCAGCAAAATGTCAAGCTGGGCTGAAGCCAGCTGAACCATGTAACAAGAATAAGAATGTAACTTGCTATAAGGCAGGGGAAAATTCCAATAGTGAGAATAAAGTAATTAATTGAAGCCTGTTGTGTGAGGCTCCAAATACCTCACGTGCAATTTTGAGACCCACTTTGTCTGCAGACCAAGTTGCTTTGAACAATTCCTCTGTCAGGGCCAATCCTTTACTGCAGTTGATTGACATTTGTAGTTAGTCAGAAGTACTGCACTTGATAAAAATGATTTTCCATAGGAACAATTTTTTTCTTCTTTTTGTAATGTTCTACTTCTGTAGAGTTTTTCAATTTAAAAACATTGAAAAAATACTCCATGGAAGTTAATAGTTTTCTGGTTTTTTCCCCAGTGAGAACTCTGAAGCTTTTTATATTTCACATCACACCTAACCTAACAGCAACCTATACCTATAAAATCCAAGAGAAGAAATAAGATTTTTTAAATGAACCAAGAAATGAGACAGGAAACATTTTTTCAGAATCAGCCCTTAACATGGAGTACAGAGCTCAAGACAAGGAGATACTGTAACATTATGCATATTGTAGAACTTATTCTCATTACCTACTAGTAATAATCATATTGGCAGAAAACATGAGTTACTCAGACGAGCTCACATCCTGACCTGTAGGTAATTACCATCTGGTAAAGTTAATTTATAATTACCTGCACCTAAAATGCCTCAGCATAAATAGAATATGTGTCAATATAGAAGCCTTGAGCCAAAGCGACTTAATTTCTCTCACCTTTGAAGAACGAGCCTATAAAGTTCCTAACATCAGACCTCTGCTGACATCACAGCAAATGCAAGACTTGTCAAAATTAATAATAGTGTCTATTACCATTTTCCCAAGGGTAAGAAGGTTTGCATTGCAGCCTGTGTATTACAGACCAGATGTGTATTGGGGGTGCATAGATACAGTGACCTTTATTGTGGTCCTTATCTTTCCCCCAGGTTTATGAAAGGATTCATTTTTTTATTCCAGCTCAGTCTTTGTCTTTATCACACTTTATATTTTGAAAACTAGAGTGAAACTCCCCCTTGATTCCTGCTTTCCCCTCTTTGAAGCACCGATTACAAACTCAGCCTTCCAAGGTTTCTCCTTGTCATCGCTCTCACAGCTTCTGTCTTGCCTCTCAACTCTAATTCTTCTACATACTCTGAGGTCAGCCTGTTACTATTATATGTTGCTATATACCAGACTAAGACCTCTGTTCCATGATCTTTATCAATCCATTTCACTGATTTTGCTATTTTTATCTTCTAGGCCAGTTGGGCCAGTTTCTCTTCTGTTTGGTTTTGTTTAATATCGTGAACACTACAGGAGCATGTATAAAGGGCATGGATGGTAGATACACTTAAATATAGCACAAGGAAGTGTAGCCTACCTAACGCATTGAAGTTCTGACCTGGATTTTCAGCCTCAGAGCTTTTTAGATATAGATATATATATATATATATGTTTTTAATTAGTCCTAGAAACTGAGAAAACTGGCTGAGGGGGATTTATTCTGGTCCTGATCCTCAGAGAACACAGACAGAATCTGTGTGTTCCTATGGAAATGGCTTGAATGCAAAAGTATTTTATTAGATCTTTTGCCTTATAAACCAGCACTGGTGTCAGGACCTACATTTTAATTCAATATTAGATTGTGAATTACTTTGACTAATGAATTTTATTTTTGCATGTTTTGAGTGAAATCTGAATGTTCCAAGTTTCATTTTGTTTCTTTTTAAATACAAAAAAAGATGTTTTTTTCTAAGAGTTTTCTAAAAGGGTTTTCTAAAATATCTATCTCAAACTTCATCGTTCAGTTGGTGCAAGGAAGAACATAGTTATGTGTATGCAACTTCAGCTTGTGCATAGCACGTACACGGAATGTGCTGGATAATATAAGAACATTCTTTTCAAATTCTGATAAAATACAGTTAGCTGGAGAGTTTCTTTGTAATACTGCACCTATTATCTGTCCTGAGATACCATATTTATTTCAATTTGTTAAAACAACCTATTTCGCCATGTCTGGATTCTTTCTAGTGCATGTGCACTCTGACATGGGACCTGGGAAATCCAGTGTCTTTCAGACAGCAATCTTGTGGAGAAGTCAACTTTGCAATCCATTGAAAAATACACCTTTTTATAGGAGTTATAAGCTGTAGGTTTTCATACCATTGTTTTAAATCCACAGAATATTGTTTGAAACATTTTCTTTTCTTGTTATATAACTCTACTGAACTAGTAAAGTAACATGACCATCAAACTCGAGCCAAGCAGCACAGAATAAAACTTGCAAAATCTGTATTTGGGCCAGGCTAGTTAAAAAAGGTTTTAAAATTTCATGCAAAGCTGGAACTAGCCCTGGGAAAACCTGGGCAGATGGTACTTACTTACTGAGACCAGCTCTGCAGACATATACTAGAGCTGGCTGGGAAATTTGCAACGCAAAACCATTGAAAATAAAATGCTTTCCAGGGATGTATCCATCAGAGTGAAAGATACCAGTTCTGCACTAGATCGGTCAAGTGGGACACTGTGATGGGAAGTCAGAGACCCAGGGAAAAATCCTCCTGCCTGAATTTGGAGGAAAGGTTTAACCTTTTCACTTCCATATTCCATATGAATAACTGACCTTAGCGGTTGCCAGCGACAGCTCGGGAGGTCTCAGTGCTTCTGCCTCCTCCTGCTTTCCTCTCACCCCTGCCAGAGTCTCCTTGTTTGTCCCATGCCAAGCTCCTTGCACTCTCTGGTAAGCCTGCTGCCATGCCTTGCTTAAGCCATGGCACTGCCTTCTGGTGCTCATGTTCCAGCATCCTGAGCTCTGGTTCCTTTCTGTGCTGCTTCCTCGCCTTCCTCTGACCTCTACCACTATTGCACCTTCCAGAGATGTGCCATGGGCCACCAGTGCTGCCTTCTCACAGGAACCTGGCTTGGGTTGAACTAAGGAGCCTGCAAAGCTGGGTGAGCTGAGCTTTGCTCCTTGTCTCCCCTTCATCACTGGTACGACTCCTTAGCAGAGTGTGACCCACAGGTGAGCAAACAGTGCTCTAACCATNAAGGAGCCTGCAAAGCTGGGTGAGCTGAGCTTTGCTCCTTGTCTCCCCTTCATCACCGGTACGACTCCTTAGCAGAGAGTGACCCACAGGTGAGCAAACAGCGCTCTAACCAGCAGCACATCAGAAGTATCTTTCTCTCTCTCTCCTAAGTGAAAACAAATGTCAAAGCTTTTTGAGGTGATGAGGAGAGGAAGATGAGAGGAGTGAACTCCACCCAAGTTTGGGTTTGTTTCAATTGACAGTGAAATGCAGAACTGACATATCTAACTCCAGGCAGTCAGTGACATCCATCTCTGCAGAATCAAAGCCTCTACGTTTTCAACAGGTTTTTCCATAAACTTTCTACTGTGTAATATTTAAAAGGGTATCTGGACAGGTGTTCATTTTTGCTAAACCAAGGCACAGTGCTTCCACTAATAACACACACAAAGGCAAAAATAAGAGGTTATTTTGAGTCTGGAATCCAAGAAAGTTCAGGATTTCTTTTATGCTTCCAACTTTAAATCTGGATGGATTGTGGTCCTAACATCTATTCAGAGGACTGGTGAAATTAAGGAATGGACGGCTTTAAACATGGGAAAAAACCTCATATGGTGTAAATGGACACTGGTGACATCCAGAATATTACAACAGTTTACATTTAATCTAGGTAGATCTTTACCCAGAATAATAACAATTAAATGGTGTGTCATTAGCAACACTCACAAAGCGCAAGCAGGGAAAGTGACACAATACAAGAATCACTTGTTTAGCTCTCCTCTGATGTTAATTCTCTGAAGTAAAAGTTCTTTCATACACTTGTTAAAGGGAGAGCTACAAAAAGAAAACAAAGCAGCTGGAAATCATTGCAAGGTATAAATGCCTCTTGCCCTGATCATTTTAAAGATTTTGATCAGGTAAGTCAGAACTATTCCATCAGTATAAGAAGAATACATAATAATATTTACAACCATCTAGCATAAATGGATTACTCTACCTTACCAAGTCTGCTTTTGCCCAGTACTTAACAGCATCTTAGTCATCAGAAGTTTGGCCTGCTGATCTTTGGGTCACACAAAAGAAATCTTCATTTAAAAAAAAAATCCCTATTTTTTAATACTGCATGCTAACAGAAAGGATACAATTACATTGCATTTGCGAATAGGAAGTAGTTATTTTTTTTATTTCTAGTCAAATATTCCCATTTAGCAGGAAACAAATAGCATTTCATAAAAGAGTCTACAAATAAAGAGAGCTAAGCTTTATAAATCGTCTAATATTGTGGGAAAGATGTGATTTTTGAGAGTCTTTTAGGATTCCTTTCTGTTATTCCTTAAAGGCTGTAGTGGAGACACATTTCTGCACAGCTTAATTATACGTATGATGCAATTCCTGCAGGGAAATGTCTGAAAGTGGTACAGAACCTCACGTCCCCTTTACTCTAGCTAAAGAGTTGACTGATCACTCTTCCTGTGTAATTGTCTACTGGTCTTAGGAAGATATGAAATGCTGCTGGCATTGTGAAGATTTATAAGAAAATTCAGTAATCACCGTGGATAACCACGCTGTTCATGCAGCCTTGAGCATTTGAAGTCTCTTGCTCACCAACATTTTATTTTCTCGTTCAGTATCACGCATCATTATTTTCTGCCCTTCAGACTTAATTTTTTTGTTACTCTCTAGCGCAGCATATTATTTTATGTGGATTTTATGTTCTTGCCTCGCTGTCACCACACTATTCTGTTTTATTTATTAAATGTAACTCTTCCATTATTATATTTATAAATATTCTTGGGCAACTATGACTATTTTTGTGTGCTTGTTATTTTCCATCTCATGCATGTTTAATTACTGTAACAGCAAGGGTATCTTTCAAATATTTTTAGCAGACACACAGCACACACGGCTTAAACTGGACAGTTGTTTATAAAGCATTATGGGAACGGCGCCTTGAGAAGCATTCTCCTCATAGCACATTTAATTGTTTTTGTTTCCGGTTTAGAGCAAAAGGATATTTTTAAAGTTGGGCCATGTTTGCCCTTCTTTGCACAGAGGTGAATTTTAGTGGAATGAAGGAGAGCCAGTGGCAGGCCTGAGCCCCAGTGATGCTCTTGAAAAAGATCTCAAGTGGAACATGGATAGTACGTGGGTCTGTGCCTATCTGTTAAAGTCAATGAGATGAGGTATGCCTTGTAGCAGCAACAGTGAAATCCTCACCCAGACAAACCCTTCCGATTCTCTCCCTCATCCCACCACGGGGAAGTGAGCGAGCAGCTCTGTGGTGTTTGGTTGCTGGCTGGGGTTAAACCATGACACACTGAAAAGTGAATGGAGCTCAAAAATCTCTCTTGCCTTCTTCTTCAGTCACAATAGGGTTTTATTTTATTATTTCGCCTACTCTGAAAAAGAAGTGGCTTTGTTTGCCTTAACCACAATGGACCACTATGGACCAGCATGGATATGCACACTTCTAACAAGAAGGGAATTTATGCACAAATGAGGCACTGGTGAGTAAAAACAGAAAGCAAAGAAACCTTGGAGAGCCATTTAAAGTACCTGTGTTTTCCTCTAGCTGCATCTTTGCTTTTTATAGTACCTTCCAGTGAGCGCAAATCTCTCTTTCTTCCGTAATTTCCATATGATTTTGAAATAATCCCCTGCTTCCGAAGTAAAATACCAGTTTCCTTTGCAGGTAGCAGCTGCAATGTGTTGAGTATCTGGGCAAACCACTTATTATAAACTCCTGTATTGCATAGAGGCTCTTACTCTGTAGAGCTGGTCAGCTCTAAATGAACGTTGCAGACCTTTATCAGATAGTAGATCTGGACAGGTCTTCATAGTCCTTTCCAGCATGTCTGCGTTCCTTAATAGAATTGCCTATGTTTATGTGAACTAACATTAGCCTCTGAGTTTTTCTGCTCTTCATCCTATCTTTCTCCATTGCCTATTAAAATCTGAACTGTGAATCTAATATTTATATTAAGGAGCACTTAATTTTTTCCCAAGAGGGATGCCCAGGCTGTCTTCAATGATCTGAAACAGGCCATAGGGAAGGCTGAGCTCTGCATATTTCTACTGCCCTGCGAGCAGTCTAAACTGGTTGCAAGACTAAATCCCATCTTCTCCTGCAGCCGTTAACATTGTGGAGGTTCTAAGCAGCACTCTGGCCCCATAATCATGGCTGCTGAATGTCCAGAACATTTTGTTAGCCTAGGTAGAGGCTCCTTGTCCAGCAGCAGGGTAACAAGTAGCCTGTGGCAGTGAGATGCACCTTTCTTTNTATGTTTATGTGAACTAACATTAGCCTCTGAGTTTTTCTGCTCTTCATCCTATCTTTCTCCATTGCCTATTAAAATCTGAACTGTGAATCTAATATTTATATTAAGGAGCACTTAATTTTTTCCCAAGAGGGATGCCCAGGCTGTCTTCAATGATCTGAAACAGGCCATAGGGAAGGCTGAGCTCTGCATATTTCTACTGCCCTGTGAGCAGTCTAAACTGGTTGCAAGACTAAATCCCATCTTCTCCTGCAGCCGTTAACATTGTGGAGGTTCTAAGCAGCACTCTGGCCCCATAATCATGGCTGCTGAATGTCCAGAACATTTTGTTAGCCTAGGTAGAGGCTCCTTGTCCAGCAGCAGGGTAACAAGTAGCCTGTGGCAGTGAGATGCGCCTTTCTTTGTGTACTGGGGCGCAAGCAGCATTGGAGGTTTTCTCGCAGTGTTTCCCCAGAGCCAGCCCTGAAGCTGCTGCTACAGCCAGAGATAAAACCCAAAATTCATCCCTGGTTCCTGGTCAGAGACGTTCCATAACAGTATTGTAGGCACAATCAGTTAATCCAGGTTTGCTACCAGTGGGGAGTAGCAGCTGTCTGAAAGGAGCATTTCACAGCCTGACCCTCTCTTATTGGGCACCCACGTGCATGGTCTGCTTGTAATAAGATGCTATTATTCTCATTATAATTCTGCGCTACATTTCAGTTTGCTTTCTGCAAAACACACGGACTATTTTTGTTCAAACCCAGTTCTAACCATTGTGACTCCAAATGAAGTCTTGTTTAAAAGAACAATGGTCGAGCTGTAGCCACCGATCTCCAGTTGTACCTTTTTAAAAAGACAGAGAAAAAGCTTAAAAAATTCAACCTCAGATCGAGTTGTTAATAATGAATACAGGAGGTTGTTTCAGAAAGAAGAGGTTTGATAATGCAAACAGCATGAAAGACCAGCATGAATACCCTGTGAACAGCAGCAAACTCAAAGTAATTGAATGCAACATTCAGGGTTGATGCAGTTATTTATAGATTTGAGATCCATTTAAATTCAATGAGAAATGCAGATTTAGAGAGGCAGAGAATTCCAAAGTTGTCATTTACAATCGAGATTAAATGACGGATAAATTGTATGTGCGTGATGTGGGCCTAATTTGTGTCAATATGGATGCACATCAGTAATTGTGTGCATGCAGTCAGGAAAATATAAGCTGTTATGGCAGTGGTAGGTATTACTATTATGAAAATGTATGAGGAGCTGGAGAATACACTGAGATAGAATTCTGCAAAACAAAGTGGAAAATTAATCATTTTCAAAAGCTTTAAAAACGTATGCACCAGGATTTTTTTCTATTAATTTTATTAATTTAGATGTTTGGCAAGAAGTTGTTAAAGCTTGTTATGTAGAGCCATCATTCCAATTCAGTCTTATTGGCTAGTCATGACCAGATCTTACCTTTTCCTTTCTGTTGATGTACATCTCTTCAGGTTAATACAGCAAGTAAAGCATAGTGTAAAATGCAGGACTTCCTTAGTATGCCTATGGAGCCTGGGAAACACTGTTTCTGCTAAACATATTTTACCTTACCTTGAAATTTCTTATACAAACTTGCCAAGGACATATTCCTTGTTTAGGTACCGGACTTAGACAGCTCACATCTGTCCTATTTTAACAAACATATTTTACCCCCAACATGCCAGTCCTCTTTCTTTTTGACTGTTAAAACAGCATGTCCAAATTGAGTCTACATATCCTATAATTCAGGAAGGAATCTGGCTTTGTCATCACGAAATGCAGATTCTGCAATTGAAGTTGAGGTCTTGCTTCTGCAGAATATTTAAGCACCTGGTTAGCAATGAAATGCCATTAAATTGCACTGAAGCCAGTAAAAGAGGACTTGGGACAAGCCAGTAAGTGGAGCTGAATATTCACCAGTATGTCTTTAAATGTATTTCTAATTAAGTCTATGATGAAATAGAGAAGCAGCATTTTCTTCAGCACCTTAGCAGAGAGCTCAATTTTAAGATGAGGGCTAATTTTAAAAATAAGTTCTACATGATCTCTGGTGAAATTCTACTCTTTTTGCACTGGAGCAGGAAGCAGTATTTTATTTAGGCACGCTGCAGTTGTATGCTGTAAGAGATAAATGAAGATGACCAGGAAGAGGTACGGTCTGAGACTGTGACCAGGGCATTATGTGGGAGGACACAGCAGGCTGGCTGTTGTTGGGAAGGCTGAAGTCCTCTGACTCTTCTGGGAAATCTTAGCCAAAGTAATTGTTGCGTAAAAAATAACAAATGGGAGTTTAGTTTTATAAAAATTCACAGACTTCAAGTAAAAGACCCAACCATAGACTTAGTGTTCCTCTTAGCCTTTCCAAACATGGGTCCATAGCATATTCACACTCACTCTGCGTGATGAGGAGCCATGGACACTTCCGAAAACCCAAATGAATTCCAGGCCAGTAACATCCCCAACACCACTGCCAGAGTGAAGGCCCAAGGTCCTCAGGTATCTCTTATTTAACAGCTTCATATAAATCCCCATCAACTAAGAATTCTAGTAAATCTGATCTGTATTAACAACAAAGATGTAACTGAGTCCCAAACCAGGTTGTAGAAATCTCAGTATCACCTGCTTCTGCTAATGATCCACATCTTTGCCGTATCAAACTGGAGAAACATATCTTTAAACAAAACCCTCCAGTTAGCACAAGGATACACAGACATTTGGGCACATAGTCAAGGAAGGGTTTGCATATCTGAGAGCTTATCTTTTCTTCCTATTGTGTTAGGTTTTTAAAAAGATATTGCAGCTTCTTCTAAACCTTGCCTTCTGGAAAGGAAGGGAAGGGAAGGGAAGGGAAGGGAAGGGGTGACAACGCTTCACAAGGATGGTTGTAGAGATTACAGATGTTCAGTTCTTTTCATTCTTCCAATGCCCTTGCTTTTGCATGTTTTTTTTCTGGACATATTACTGTCTTACTCAAAAGAGGATATACCGTACCTTCCAAGTAGAAACTACAAGTACATTTCATCTGTGCTTTTCTTCTCTCTCTGGTCTGCTGCACAGCCTGTGTGGCACAGCAGGTGGTGTCCTGCAGAACCCCAAGATGCAGGAGTATCTCCCACTTTCTTCTAACTCCTGTTTCTTTTGCACGGCCCTAGGAAATCTCAGTGGTTGTGATATTTAGAGCAGTAATGGAGTTCTGATTTCTTAAGTATAATCAGGAGTGTAATTTGGGGAAGTATCAAGTGATGTTTTTTAAGCACTCTGTTTCCCTGACTTCTAGTAACCTGTAGTCCAAAACACTGAGGGGAGTACGATGTTTTGACGAACTGAGCTGGGTGTTTTTCCTGAAACTGCTGGATGGAGTGCAAGTGCCTGAAATTCCAAGGCGGAGATTAAAGCAGCCTCTTTGAAAAGTGGCAGGGGAGGTTTCAGCCCTGAGTTTTCATCTCCCTAAAGCCATTAGGGTTGTAAATATGTAATTTAGGGCAGGAGCTGACTGAAGAGTCTAAGAACATTGAGTATCTTGAAGATAGCTGACAGAGTGCACATAAACAATGCCTGGGCTCTGGTGCAGTGCACAGCATCACTGCATACATTTCCAAAAACAACGAAGAAATCACTTGTTTATTCAGGAAACCTATACCCTATAGAAGCAAAGCTGACCTGGCTTGTAAACTGCAGGGAGAGTATCTCCATGGCACCTCTTAAAAGAATACCTCTACAATTTTCTGTTTATAAACCAGTAAACTTTGGTGAGATTGAAAGTGAAAGTCTTTTTTCCTACCTACTTGTAGATTGGGCTGTATCAATCTGTAGAACTACAGTTGGAGATCGATTATCTGTTAAAGAACATTTGAGGCCAATGATGCCCGAAGATGCACAGTGAACTTCTCTGCATGTAAGAAATATACCCACTAAAGAATTTCTTATTTCAAGGACTGCAATTCTTTCTTTGCAATATATATAAGCAGTTTTTTGTAAGAAGCACCGAATTCCTCATCAGCCTCCACACTCTGGAGTCAAAAGATCTTACAAAAATTAAGTAGCACATTTGTAGTGCGTAAGTTGAGCAAACCAAGCAGGCACCCCAGGAGAAAACAGCATCTCAAACCAATAATTTAACTGCCTGACCATCTTTCCTTCAAAGATGGTTGCTGGGTGAAAATCAAAATCTTCTTCAGTACTGCACAGCAGGCACCCAAAACCAGAATTTCTAATTGTTTTGCAGCCAACAGCCAAATATTGATCTCTTTGATCATTGTAGAGTAAAATTGAGTAAAATAGCAGCTGATGCAAAGCATTTTAGTGGACTTTAGATCTTGCCCTAAAATTGTGTGAAAGTTAATGAACCTAAATGAAAACAAATGGAAAGGCTCTGACACCATGCTAAGCAATGGTTACACTAGAGAAGTATTTGTGGTTGTGCTTTTGTTTTTTTTCTCTTTAAATACTGCAGTGTTCTGGGAGATTTCAGAGTTTGCTGGAGTAATGCTTCTTTTTCTCCATCAGCTGCATTTATAATTCCATTGTTTCTCTCAGCCAAAACAGGCAGCCAAGCTTACTCTTGTTACTATTATTGTAACAACAATACAAAAGTTAGGGCATTTTTCAAAATGAAGCCCATTGGAAATAATCCATTTTTGCAAGCAGAGAAAGATAAGAACAGGATCAGGCTGGCTGTAACCATGTAGTCAATTCACAGTCTTTAGAAAGCTCCTAGAATACCCAGCAGTTGTCAATTAAATTCTTTCTTAGAAGTCAGTCAGTCTTCTTTTAGGGTATGGTTAATGAACAGAGTGGTCTGATTAAAAAATTGAACTAACCAGAACCCCTGGTAAACCTACCTTCTCCCATAAACAGATTAACGGGGCCAAACGTCCGTTTGCTGATATCTTTCTATGTATTGAAGACAGTGGGGTGTTCAGCAAAATACACGGTATTTCTTCTTGATTCATAACACAATTTTATGAAAACTGAGTTCACATTTCTAACTAAGTTAGATGCCTACAGACACAGGCATCTGTCAAATTTTTCAAGAACATCTAGATACTTATGCATATATTTTGAATATCTTGCCCCAAGATTCTTTTTGTGGTTTTATTTTTTTCAATATGGAAGTGGGTAGCCACTGAAAGAGTCTGTGCAAATAAGGAGCACTTACCCCAGACCTTATTCGTACCTTACTAAGGGCTGTTTTATCATTATGCTGTTTACCAGAGCTTTAAACAGAGAAAGGCGCAGGGAAAGAAGGAGTTTGAAGGTGTGTTCACAGACCCTCTAGAAGCTAATCTACCAACATTTCTTGCAAAGTGAAGAAACAGTGAAGAGAGAAGAGGGAAAGAGGCTTGCAAGAGCAGAGGTCAGAAATGGAGCTGAAATTCCATTTTTTTGATTTAGCCTCTGGAGTACATTTGTCTTACTACAGTAATCACAGAAGGAATTTAGGGAGATTAGCTTAGGTTTCTGAAGCCCTTTACAAATTAATTTAAATCCTGAAAAAATGGTAGGAATACCCAAGCTTAAATCCATGCGTCCTTGTAATTTTTCCTTAGCTTGGGAAATTCACATTTAACACCACTTATTAGCAAAAAACCATACAAACACCTTTGAACACTGTCACTTGCCAGATCCTGAGACAGTGCTCAGTACTTTAGAGCAAAACTTGTGCCTGTCCTACATGCACTGAACTGTGGCTAGAATTAGTCATGCTGGTTGACAGAGTTAATTGAAAATCAGTCTTTTCTCTTTCAGTGAGTTACTGATTGACTTTGCTTTTACAAGTCTAAATTATTCATGGAAGAACCTATGAAAATTAATTTCAGGCTCTTGGTTATTTATGAAATGTCCACTGTGACAGTGTGCAGCTTGTGATTAATTGCTAGAACAGCTTTTGTTACTTCTCTTCTCAAAATGACCACTGCAAACTTTTCAAGCAGGAGGATAATGCCAGGTACACTGCATTTCCAAACATCACTAAGGGGTGCAGAAGGGAAAAGGTTATCTGATTTTCACTGACAGGATAGTGTACATATATATATACTCCAAAAGCCCCACTGCATTTCCAGTGGAGATACACGTACATGGCTTCGAGCTTACTGACCAGATCTTAGGTGAGACTTGCTGAAAATTTGATTCACTGTGGACTGAGAAGCCATAGGAATTTATAAATAAATATAAGAAAGAATGAAGGATGAGTGTCCTTAACACAGCAAGCATCACAAAAATATTTAGCTGTAATTAAGAACCAGTCTGAAACCCAAATAAATAGTGGATTAAAGAAGGAAAAAAAAGAAACAGTATTGAGTTCAGACAAGTGGGCTATTGTCACATGCCCCAAATTCATGCTGCTACAAAAGCTTACCTTAATTCATGCAGTCTGTCTTGTTCATTTTAAAAGAATTATTCACATGCTTGAGAAGCATTTCTAGATATGGGAATTGAAGTCGATTTAAAATTTTATTAGACAACACATACCAGCTTACTTTTTCTTAAATATAATAGCATTTAATAAGTTTAGGGTGCTTTATCAGAGGCGACCTGACAGAGGATAAAATTCTCGATGCTGATATCCAGCCCTTGAGCTCTGCATATACATAAACGAATTTAAATCTTAAGCATCTTAGACATCCTCTTGTTTGAGACATTTAGGTACATGCTTACCTTCCAGTGATACCATCTGCACTCAATGATATGGGTAAATACAGTGTTTATAGCTCCTCCTGTACTTGGGCTACAGATGTTATGTTGTGATATTGTAGGGCAGAAAAGGCTGAAAAGCACCCAGAATGGACCAAGAATTTACAGATATCCTAGCAAGAATGAATTGCCAAAAGCTTTTTAGCCTTCGGTGCTTTTCAGCAGATGGCACTGTAGCAGCATTTGAACTGAATTCCCGAATATGTTTCATATATTATACCGTAGACATAAATCAGTTCTTAAGATTGAACTCTGACATTTTAAGATAAATGTTTCTATTTTAATGATTTTTTTTGGAATCAGTGGGAGAGAGGATATATATCACTAGTTTAGGATACTTCATTTTCGATTACTCCACATATCCAGTAACAACATGGTTATTTTAAATTAAAGTAAAATGCAATCCAGGATTTTTTCATGTATACATAGCATTTATATTTTAGAGTAATTTCTCCTGATGCTTAAATGTATGTTATGTACTTCAAGGGAAGAGATAATGTCAAACTGGGGATTACATTTTGTCTCTAGATATTTGACTAGTCTTCTGTGTAAGTAAGAACAGTATTGACCCAACCTAGCTATCATTCTCTGTTAAGCATCTCTTGGAAGCCCTTTGCTATGCTGTCTAAAACCTTTACATGTTGATAAACACAGTGGATATGGAGACTTGACTTGGGATCAATATTTGGCTTTCATCTTAATCTTTCAAATATTAATTTAAAGCCAAGTACAAGGACATTTAATTCCATCCTCCAAACACCAACCCAGCAGCCAGCTCAACCACTTTTTATCCCTCCTTCATGCCAGCGTCTGATCTGCTTTGTGATTCACCCCTTAAACCTCTTCTTCCTTTCTCAACCATCAGCTCTCCAATTGCTTTGTCTTAAACTAGGCGATTCTTCCACAACTCTTCTATTTTTAATTCTCAGCGAGCCCCTCATTGCCAGCTCCATCATCTGTTAATTTGCTCTTTGCTTGTTACAAGGTACACAGGAACCATAGCACTGGGCACTGCCATGGGATCTTAGCCCACTCTGACACTCTGCAAGTAACCAAAGATGTTAAGTGAAAAGTAGACACATCGGGGTTAAAGGTTGAGTGAAAGAACAATTATGCACAATATTATAGTCACAGAACAACTGAGTATGGGTTGTTTGAAAGAAAAGCAAGTTCTAAAAAAGCTAAGAAGTTGTACAGTATTTCTGAATCTTTAGCTGATGCAATTGTTACAATTTTTTAACATGGAGTGGATTAGTGAATTTTGAGTTCTAGAGCACAAGTATTTTTGACAAACCAAAATTTGAAAACACTTGTTTTTCAGGAAAATGTTTTTTTTTTTCTTTTCAAATGTCCAGAGTAGGTTTTTTTTCCAAACCTCAAAAACACTCTTAACTTTTCAAAGTTCTCTTTCTATCTCCCCATACCATTCTTCTTTCCAGAAAAAAAAGAAAAACTTGAAGCAGCTCATAATTCAACACAGGCATAGTTAGGGTTACAATTCTACATAGCGTATTAGAAACAGCTATTAAGAAAGAGGGCAGCTTAGGGTTACTGCTTTGAGTTAGGTTTTCCTGATACCTTCACTGACCTGTAGACTGTGAAGATACTGCTACTTCCAGCTGACAGAATAGTGGGGAGTCTTTACATAGTAAAGCAGACAGATAATGAGAAGAAAGAGTGACTGTCGAAGACCTGTGTGCACCTCCAATGAGTCCCGCGAGGAATATGGGAATTGCTTTGTTATAAAGCATTTTGGTTTTAATTCAATTGACGTACTATCTATGGCTCTGATTCAGCACTGTACTTGGCTACTTTCTGTGTGATTTTACTGAGATCAATAAAACAACAAATGTGCCTGAAGGTCATGAATCACAGCAATGCTGAACGGCCTTCTGTTCTGCCAAGAGCCCACCACACTTCAGAACTCAGTGCCTGAATGATGAAGCCTGAGTGAGTCTGATGATGTATGAGCCCGAGACCCAGCATTCATGAAGAAAGAAGACAGCTGAGTATCTTCAAAGCCAAGGGATAAACCATGCAATAAAATTAAGGGATTGTTTTCTGGGAGGATGGAGGTAGGGGTGCTAATAGAAGACTGTCGTGGTTTGAGCCCAGTCAGTAACAAAGAAAGAACCACGCGGCCACTCACTCACTCCTCCCCCTCACACCGGGATGAGGAGAAAATTTACTGAAACCTGGTGGTTCGAGACACGGACAGGGAGGGTTCACTCACCTGTGATGGCCACGGGCAAAACCAGACTCAACCCCGGGAAAAAAATTCAATAGGTTATCAGTCAAAGCAGGGTAGGATAAGGAGACATGAAAAGCCAGATCTTAAAACAAATAAATATCCTGCCCCCCGGACACCTCCCTCCTTCCTGGGCTCGACTCCCCTCGCTCCCGCTGTCTCTCCCTCCTCCCCACTCAGTGGTGCACGGGGACAGGGAATGGGGGTGCAGTCAGTTCACCAAAGGTTGTCCCTGACGCTCCTTCTTCCTCAGGCGGGGAGGGCTCCTCACAGGCTTCCCCTGCTCCAGCGCGGGGTCCCTCCCACAGCAGACAGTCCCTCATGAACCCCTCTGATGTGAGTCCTTCCTTTGTGGTGCTGTCCCTCAGGAATGCACCAACCCAGCACGGGCTGCTCACAGAGTCATGGTCTGCTTCAGGAGCAGGCACCTCCTCCCCTGGCGTGGGGTCCTCCAGAGGCTGCAGGTCCCTCTCTGCTCCTCCATGGTCCTTGATGGGCTGCAGGTCCATCCCTGCCTTGCTGTGGTCCTTCACGGGCTGCTCCACCATGATCCTCCACGGGCTGCAGGGGCAGAGCCTGCCCTCTCCCTGTGGGCTGCAGGGGAATCTCTGCTCCGGCCTCCTCCCCCCACCCTCCTTCCTCACTGACTCCCAGTATCTGCATAGGTGTTTCTCTCACCTCTCCCTCTTCCCTCTGCTGCAGGTCTCCACAACCACTCCTTTCTCCCCTTCTTAAATACATGATCATCGCAGAGGTGCATCTGTTGTCTCTGAAAGGCCCGGCTTCAGCCTGAGGTGGGGCTGACGGAGCTGGNAGTATCTGCATAGGTGTTTCTCTCACCTCTCCCTCTTCCCTCTGCTGCAGGTCTCCACAACCACTCCTTTCTCCCCTTCTTAAATACATGATCATCGCAGAGGTGCATCTGTTGTCTCTGAAAGGCCCGGCTTCAGCCTGAGGTGGGGCTGACTTGGAGCTGGGGAACTTCGAGCAGCTTCTGACAGGGGCCACCCGCCCGTGTAGCCCCTTCCCCAGCTACCAAAGACCCCTCACACAGACCCAACACAAAGACAGTGTGAAGTGTCAGAAGAATTACGGCTGCTAACACTTATGTAAACCTAGTTGCTTGGTGGGTAGATGACGTGACAGGGACAGACCAGATAATTGTCCAGCAGAGGCCGTAGCTGAATATAGAATGTTGAATGGAGAGTATATGGAAACACCTAAGAGCTCTTGATGTGAATAACCCCTCTCCAAAAGGGAACATGTGCTCCTTACAAAGTCATATTTTGAAGATCAATCACAAACATTTTTCAGTTTGGCTATTTAAAGATGTACAGAACAGTATTGGTTGCATATTATAACTGACAAATTACTTTTCATTTCATTTGGCTTCCATGAGGCATCTATCAAACCCCTTAGTCATCTAAGAAAATCTGGGGATTGTCTCAGTAAGTGTGCTTCAATAGGCCTACTTATATAGGAATAAACTACCTTTAAGCTCAGATTTGTGTGACTTCTTTGATAATTTATCTATATGCACTGTCAGGAATAAGACGCTATCCCCCTAGCTGCAAGAGAAAATTGTTATTTTTTGTTAAATGCTATCCACTTATTCCATATACATGCTTTCAGCTTCATGTTAGGAACACCAGAAGTACACAGATCAGTCCAGAATTCTATCTCAAGTCAGATATCCAAACCTACTTCTGAGGAAAAGTCCTCTTAAATCTAAGTAAATCAGATATGGTTTTGTGCTGGGCTAAAAAAGATGAATCATATAGGAACTATAAAGGCCATATTGCATTGCTTTTTCAGAAGTCATTAAACGCACAGTATTGCTTTGGCTTTTCCCTGACGAAATAGTATATGTGCCGTCATGCTGTGTAACTGTCAACTGGTCTCCACCAATAATTCCTGAAATTGTTGGCTAGTTTCAGCCAAATTTGAGCACTATGAAGGTGGTATGAGACACAGAGCTCACATGTTTCATGAGATAAACAGAAGAGTAGAAGACAAAGATTTTGGCTTGCCAAAGGAAGTCTGCAGTGTCAGATCAGCTATATTATTAGACATCAGATACCTCAGGAAAGAGACCTGGCGACTCACACAGTGCCAGGACTGAGCTTGCTTGGCACTGGCTTTTAATTGGGTATTGGCTATTACAACCATGGGTCACAAAAACTCAGGAAACCAAGCTTCAGTCCCTCTGCCCACAGGACTAGCTGCTTTTCAGAAGTATTTTTTTTTCCCCGCTCTGTATCTCTCCTCCTTTGAAGATATACACTTTCTTACACATTTTAGAAGCCCAGGCCTTTTTAACTAAGGTTACCTAAATATAGAATTGTAATGGAAAATCTCTGTTTGCAAGGTTCAAATCTGGTCTCACCTCATTGTTTTTTTGCAAACAGGTTATATTCCTTTGGCACATAATTGTACATCAACAGATTTAAGACCGCACACCTGCAGTTGATTTATTTGTCTCTGTATAAAGGTGTGCACTGAGTTGTTTATAGTGGCAAAAGGCTTATTAGTTACTTGATGTGGGTGAGTGAGAGGTTATTACTTGCCCAGATGTTTGTGCACATTTCCTTGAAATTTTCATTTAAAAAAAAAAAAGAATAACTGTGCTGCAGCTCTTATGCAAAGATCTCTGTTCCTAAGCAAGATTGCAGTGGGATAACGCAGCAGAAGGAATCTCTGGAGAGACTGTGACTGATTCATACCACCAGTGGCTGAAATAACTGCATATTTCTCTCTAAACACAAGAATTTAGTTCAGATTAGTATGAAAATTAGATGCACTCTTTTTTTTTGAGAATTTCAATGCAAGCAGAGTTACTGCCTCAATACAGCTGTCAATTTTTAAAATGTTATTATCTGTGCAGCATTTTTCTGACAACAGAAATCCCCTCAAACCAGTTCTTTTCCTCCAGAATGTCTTTTGAAGGTAATGTCCGTTCTTCTTTCTCTGCCTTTAATGTTGCATCCTTCTCTGGGAACATAAACCTCTCTTCAGATAATTTAAATTGCTCATCCTGAGAATAGAATCACCCCCAAACACACTGCCCAAACTAGTCGCTGTAACTCTAGTAGCAGTAACTTAAACAATTTTATTATTTCCAGTGCATTTTAAGACTCATTAAGTAAGCTCGTATTGATCGCTCACTTTGCAGATGTTCTTGCATTCAGTAGGGACATGACCAAAGTTAAGTGCATCATCATCCTGAAAATGTATTAAGTGATTCTGACACTTATGTGAGGAAAGTTGTACCTCGTCTGCAGTAGATCTTTTAGGATCAATTTAAATGTTATCATAACAGAAAGTAATTTCTGTTCAATGTTCTTGCCTTTATTTTTAGCCACTCACCAATTCCCGTACAAGTGAAACCAAATAGCTTTGAGTTTTGAAAGACGGGGACGACTGGAAAAAAACTTCAGACATCAGAACATGTCAAAGCAGAGGCCTTGGAGTGTGGGTCATGTTTAGACTTGTAGCAAATTGCAGCTATGGAGAGGGAGTCAATGTGGCTTCCAAGCCACTTCGACACCGTATTAAACCTCAGCTGTTAAATGTCCCAGGGCAGTCTTTGACCCTCGATCCTGCTTCTTCCTAATACTGTTTAGCTGGTGGTGGAGTCCTATAAAGGTCTATCAACATCAATTAGACTTTAATCAATTAAGCTTCACATTTGTCCAGCATCCCCATCTTTTTACTGTGAGTCAGTACTTTTCCAAATGCAGGAAGGATTTTGTCATTAACAGTTCTCTGCCTCCTATCTTCCAGCAGACCGCCTATGCAGAAGCAGAGGATTAAATAGGGACAAACATATCACACATTGCAGGAAACAAGGAGGGGGTAACTTTGTAGAAATACATATCACGTGCTGTAAGAAAACAAGCTCATAGGAGGGAAATAAAGTAAGGCACCTGTAATGTTCTGGCAGAGCAGTGATCTGCCACTGGGAAAGTGGGCTCTTTGCAGGAAGCCTCACCCACCACAAGCAAGAGGGAGACCAGCATGGTGGGAAGCTCAGGAGGGCTTGGGGAGGGGACCATGACTGGCAGGGACTGGCTCACTGCTTGGCTATATCCCAAGCTCTGCGCTAATAAAAGTGGGAGGAAGGGAGCAGAGAAACCAGCACCTCTCCTGACCAGCTTAGGTGTGAACAGCCAGGCTGCTAGCAATGCTGCGTGCAGCAGCGGATTGCTGCCTGGCAGCTGGAAAGCAAATATTGCAATTGATTTTTAGGGCAGCTAGAGGCCTTTGCCTGTGGGGATATGCCATTTTAAGGAAGGATGTGAAGTGTGACAGAAGGTCAGGCTACCTGCATTTATGTAACTTATAAATTATAGCAGTTTCCTTCATGCATGGCCTGGGATCTTTTCTCAAAAATGGCTCTCTTCCTCATCCAGTCTGTGACTCTAGGACATTTTGTAAGCCATGTACGAATATGAAACCTTTGAAGGTTTCTCTTACAGCCGTCTCCTATAATGTCTACTAATTCTTGTCCCCAGCTAAACAAATACCATAAATTCTGCTTTAATCCTTTTACCCAGAAATAGTCAAAGGACCACCTTTTAACCTACTTATTATGGGTAATAGAGACCATCCAAGACCTGCAAAGCTCTGTGGTTTCAGTTCACAGGAATTTAGGAGACAATTTCCTTTTATTTCAAACTGTATGGATATGTAGACAGGAATCTTAGAAAATTCAAAATTCCAAAGTAAAACTCAGCTTCATATATGTCCATTTTAAACCCATTTAAAAACCCTGTTTAAACCTCGACTTGTTGCTTCTTTAAAAAGTAAGAGAGTAGTCTGAAAAAAAACCCCAGGATTTTGACAGAACAAAGACTTTCTACACGCGCTTAACTATACACACAGCATTTAATCTCAGTTTCAGTGGAATGTGCAGTGGTGTGTAAAGTTATACACAAATCTGCAGGCTTGGGGCTTGTTTAAATTTCAGCTTTGTAAGAAAACTGCAAACTAGATAATTTCTGTGAGTCACAAAGTTTTTGACGCTCTTTTTAGAAGAAGGGAGTGGGTTTTGTGTGTGTATATTGGGGGGGGGGGAAGCTCTGTGAAGAACAAGCAGAATTATTATTACCAATATGCTTGTAGGAGGCAGAGTCAATTATCTTTGGGGTACACAAGGGTTTTAGTTCCCTCACCCTTGCTAACACCACTTGCTGCGGTGTCTGGTCGTGTAATGACAGAGAAGTTGCATCGTTACAGAACCGCTACGTGCTTTTCATAGCTTGCAGACCTGGCAGACCAGTGTGGGTCACTGCAAATAGTTGTTCCTTGACCCAGAATCATATCGAAGCGCAGCTTTTCATACGGTGTTCATTTGAGAGAAATGCCCAAAAGCTATTTCTGTCATGTTGAAGACAAATGTGATCTGAATGTGAGCTGGAATGTTAACTCCAAGTACCTCTCAATTTTTGTGAGGATCTGGATTTGATGTCATTTGGAGCATTGACATGAAACAAATTTGTCAAAAGCTTGTAAGGCTGAGCCAAGCTTAAGAATACCTAAAATTGTGCTTGTAAAATTAAACATGGACTGTTTAGCAAGCTTGTCGTTTCTTTAGTAAATGCTAGTGACTTCTTATAGCCAACCTCTCTCAGCATATATTCAGTAATAGCTTGCTTCAGGACTCCTATTTATTACTTCTGCTCTGTTCTTCGGCCTGGACCTCAGGCTCCACTGTCAAATATCTTTGATTACTGCCAGAAACCTGTGGTTCACTTTTATTTTAACAAGGTAATTTTATTTTGCAGTCACTGATGTTTTTATCAACCTTTTGTTCTTTCCTTGGGATGGATTAACACATTGCTTTACAAAGAAAAAAGAGTGAATGGAAGATGGATACAAATAACTGTAAAGCGTGTAATGCGTCACGCGATTTATTCAGCATGGTGCACTTTCAAAATTAATTATACCTAACAAGCAACCAAGATTGATGGGGTTCATGTGTGGGACTGAAGCTAACAGATAGAAAAACAATGGTTTCTCAATAACCTGAAACCTTAGTACAACTACTTATTTGAGAGCAGGTTCTAAAAACCCCCACAAGGAACAAAGTTGAATGTCATTAATTTGAAGAAATTATGCCTTTGGCTGCTTTTTCTGGAACGTTTTCATCAGAGTGCCATTATAGCACTATTTCTTTCTGAAATGAGCCTGGGGAATATAGGATTTTTATTTGCTATTGTGTGGATTTTATATGGAAATATTCAATGTGAACTGAGATTGACATTATGAAGCCCCTTTTGTATCTAGGATACCAGTACATCCTGAATATTTGTGATTGAAAGCACTCACTATCCTGAACAAAATTCAGTTAATAATTTATTTGGGTATACACATTGATTCCGATTAGCTACATCAGACTCTTCTAAAGCCAGCTTGCATGTCACGAGTGTGGTGTTTTACATGACACATAGCAAGGATGGGCCAAAAGCATTACTACCACATGCAAACAATGCTTTGCTTCAGAGCTGCAAGCAGTTATGACAGACTCAGTAAGATTTAAAGATGTATCCATCTCGGCAATGTGTGCTGTTTGCTAAAGACCACTGTAAAGTAGTGAAGAGAAATACTTTTCAAACAAGGCAGGCTAAACAGCTGGACTGAGAAAAGCCAGCTGTACCTACTTTGTAAACTATACTGACTTAGACTAGATGAGACCAATGAACAATAACTAAGTTAATATAAAGATAACATTCTTTGCTTACAGGCTGCATAGGACGAGCACCCCTGTCTCCTCGGTAAATTTTATGCACTTGGAACACTGCAAATTCATGGCACAGAATAAAGGACAATAAACCTAAAACAGAAAGAAAGCGAAAAGTTGCGGTGAATTTAAACACCTGTGTCCACATAATCCCTTATATATATCTTAAATACGCATCTCAGCTGAACACTGGCGGCATGTACACTCTGCTTCGATGGTCCTGTGACGCTACAAGTCTGTTCAGAACTGTTCAATCTGAGCATCTCAGCCCTAGCTCACATTCAAACCAAACCCTCCTTGTTTATTTAATGTCTTAATCCACCAGATGATTTCCAAAGACTCTTTACATGGAATGGCAGAATCAAAGTCTGCAGTGAAAACAGCATCAGATTCTCTTTTCTTCTAAAACTGATGGAAGACATAAAACTCACCATTTGTATCACAGCCCCAGCCTAAGCAGTGGGGGAATTGAGTTGAAATCATAGTTTAGTTTATAAATTCAAAACTATCCTTTTGAACTTGAAAATAAATGAAAGGTAGCTGCAGTTGCACCATAACAGTTTGAGCACTCAGCTGGGAGAGAAAAGTACCGGATTTTGTTTTTCTGATCACATTATAGATTACAAATTATAGCACAACCACATTATTAAAAACCAGAGAATGAGTGCTAAGCGCCACACTCACAAGTTTCTACATGTGCTTGAACTAAGAGGGGAAACAACAAAAAAACACCAAACGGAAAAAGCCCTAACCAGCCATGTTCTGGAACTTCCGCTCAGCAGAGGTTTAACCACATGGGGAACAATTGTCCTATGAGGACAGAACTGTATTCCCCCAAAGAATTGCCCACACCTTCCGACAACAAAGAGAGGTGATCCGGTCTGCATGGGTACTAAAGAAAAGACCCCTTTTTCTCTTTGTCTCTTACTAAAACTGTGTCCTAAGATGACATAAATTCCTGCATGACATCATATGAAAAGAGACGCTTCATACTAAGTAGAGTCTATTGTCTTAGCAGCTGAAACTGCAGAACAAAAAAAAACCCCAACCCCCACATCAAAAGAACAAGATTAGAATCACAAAGCCGAGTATGCAAAAGCAGGGAAGTGACAGAATGAAGGCTGCCAGAATTTTCTTTCTAACAATTTCATCTGTAAGTATATTACTGCACAGTATTGAAAGGTCACTAGCCTTCATTTCTCGCACAAGAGTGAATAGTTACTATATTCAAATTAATGAGTCGTTATGCTTATTTTCTTCTTATTGTTGTGTAGATAGCTCCGTACTCTAATACAATACAATTTGAAAATTTCAGAGGAAAAAGAGGTGATATTAACCTCAGTTTTATGGCTCTGGAACTAAGGTATGAAGAAAATGAGATGCAACGTTTTCACTAATTTCAAATGACAATTCGGAAATAATTATAAGTTCACTTCTCAGAGCATATGAGCTTGTGCGACACATTATATATGCGATGACTTCACTTGCAATTGCCATTGACTTTATTTGAAAATCAGACCTCAGTGTCTCACATTAGATAGATACACATAAAATTAAAAACATGCAGTTTGTAGTTTTCCATGAAAAGTGAAATGACTTGCTGAGAACTGCTTCTGCACATTATAGAAAAGCCAAGGATGATGCCACACTTCACGGGTAGCACCAGAAAGGTCTGGTTAATGCTGGGAGTAACTAAGATAGAAGATGGATCCTTTGGAGATTTAACTACTAAAATCAGGTTCTCTTGAACACGTCTGAACTGTGATTTTCATAACATGAAAAAAACTATGTCCTTACCATAAAAATCCCTCAGAACACCACATCTACCATTGCTGCAAATCTTGTGGTGGCTGGAAAGGTTCTCGTCACATTATTAATGGACATCCTTCAGCTTTGTCCTTCAACATTGCTGAAAGATTTTGTCTGAAATACATAATCAGCTTGAGTCAAACACCCAGATGGGAAAAAAAATTAATCTTTATGAGTGATATACATCAAAGTTGTCTGGTAATATTTCCATTTTATGCACATAGTGCGTGAATTTCTGCTAATTATACAGAGAGAAATCTACATCCAACAGAAAAGATTGGCTACATATTTTTATTTTTTCTTAAAGAGGGAAACTGTTTTCCCGTTACATTCCTAATACTGAAAGTAACATTTAAGATAATGTGGTTTGTTACATAAAGCAGAAATTGCTTTTCTTTTTTATCCTTTTTTTTCTTTTTTTTCTTTGTGTAGAGTAAGGAATGACCATGTTGCAGTTACTAATTTCATGTCAAGATAGGAAGCTGGATTACAGTCTCAAGCACACTTGAGAGACATATAAAAAGCAAATGCATGCTGAGCTGGACACTTCTGGCTTCCTTACATTGTTCCCATTTTACATTGTTGCAGCTGAACTTGATTTGAATATGGAGCTATTCCATGTTGACATATATGAAAGTAAAACGAGAACTGGGATCCTCCTCCGTGGTTTCATTTTGTGCTGCCAGAAAATAATGAATGCGAACACCAGAAGCACATTAACTGTAAAAGTCAGTTTACAGTGAAAATATTAAATAATTTAAAAAACAAGAATTTTGCCACAACAAACAGCTATTACTGTAGTCAGATCACTCATGCAGGCCTGAGAGATTGTATGTACTATCTGGTAATGGTAAACATATTATTAATGCATACAACTTGCCTGAGTACATAATAGCTGTCGCCTTATATTTAGTCTGCGTCATTGGTAGATAAAAACCACACACTGCTTTTGAAACAGCTAATTTAGGTTAGCTATCTCTATGGAAAACTGTAATCGAGGCAAAAGAAAACCAACTTTACCTCCATGTCAATAAACACAGAAAAGATTAGACTCTTCCCTGACACGGTGCCATGGCTCCTTGACCAGCCAGTGATGCAGAACTACCCAGTGCGGTAGTTTCATCTCCAGACTGATGGTAATTCAAGAGCACCTGCTACATATCTTGGTTTAGCTAAAAGAAATGACCTTTTGTCTTGACAGGAGAGCACCTTGGTCCTGAAATACCATCAGAAAATCATGTATACGTTGACTGAATTCCTGACACACAACATTTTCTTCCAGCAGGCTGAGGTTTGCCTAAAGGCATCTCATTTTAGTCCTGGTGGGAACACGCCTTGTTGGCCTCAAAGATCTTAGATGTTTACCATGTAGATGACTATATCTGAGCTAGTCACTACAAAGTCCTTCTGTGATTAAGGAAAATAAAAAAGCATTTCCCTAAGCATCGATTTTTTCCTCCATGGACAAAGGTAACCTAGGGCAAATAACTCAATATGTTGTAGTTAGAGAAAACAAATCTCACCCACAGTGATGAGATTGTAAAGAAATAATTTCTATCTGACAAAAGTTTTTTGTTCCAATTACCTGAAAAACACAGGAAAGAATTTACTCTGTTATTAAGGTTATCCAACATGAGAAAAAGCACCATTAAAAGTCTGCTGTAGATTTAATGCACGTACAACTTTCTCTTATTTTCCCCACACGCACATATGTATATATATAAAATAAAATGGGCAAATTTATTGAGCAGTTAAATAACGAACTTCTGAAATCTGCTGTTAGAGAATAAATAGTAATTTGACTTTCCTAATAATAAAAGAGATAACAGTAGTTTACCATGCTGACAACTCCTACAGTTACATAATGTTGCAAACAGTGTCTACCTGGACATTATTGACACAAACACAATATTGAAAGCAGTGATGCCCAGAGTCATTCAGGTCTGGAGGTACAGAATATTGACAGAATTTTCTAAAGCTAAGATTTCAATTGGCATAGCCCTGAGCACTGACCGCGGATACACTGGTCATGAAGCTTTTCGTGTTCCACCTTTGTTAATATTTTCTTCCGGTGCATTTGTATAACTAAAGGTGGATACCCACAGTTTAAGGATAGTGTCTATGTGTGAGCACCTCCTGTAATCAGTGGAGATCTAGGGCAGAATTTAATTGCACAAGCATAAATATCTGGCATCATCTGAGGTGATATGAGGTATTTTACCAAGCTCCCAGCTGCAAAAGATATCCTATACTCCTAACTCATACAGCCAACAGAGCTCAGGAAGTGACTAAACTCGTCTTAAACTGATCTATATTTATTCAGCAGACATGGTTCCCAGGCTACTGCAGGCAAAAATATTTGGCAGGGAGCTAAGGCAATTCTGGGTAATGGGAAAGCGGAGTCTGAGGTACAGCCTCCTACATGGGTATGGCCCACCATCGTAGCTACTGACTATAAAACCAAATTCCAGCCTTTCACATTAGTAGTTTTTCATTGGCATCTACGTGAGTTAGGCATACGACGCACTTATGGCTAGGTTAAACTACCAGTGTGTAGATGTGTAATGTGATTGTGATTTGAGTCAGTAGGCAGATGAATGAACCAAAACACCTGATGACTTTGGCAGCCAAGATACTCAATATCCATACCATCACTGAGCAAAATGGTGATTATGTTGTCAAAGCCAGGATCTTAGTGGAAAGGTTAAAAGCTTTCAGATCTCTCTGAAAAACCCACAGTTTTCTGCTTATCAATGAAATGATAAAACAAATTATAAGATGAAGCAGGATAAAGTATTGACAGAAATATTCCATTAACGACAAAGAAGTCATATCCTGTAACATAAGTATGTTTGATATATGAAAATAAATACATGAAAAGTCTTACTGAATTCTGTGGATTTTTTGACTAATAACTATTAAGATTTCAGGATTTTTTTTCTACTAGCTGCTCTTTTATTGCATAATATAAATACGGAAAAATAGCTTTTAAATTCCATTCTTCTTCTTGTGTTGGCACAGAACAAAAAGTAGGTGGTAGGATGTAGGTGTGGAAATGCTTTGGGGAATGAGGCAAAGTGATAGAAAATTAAATTAGTTTGGTACCAGTACTTACATTATACAGCAAAATCAATCTCTGGTTAAGAGAGACCTACCTGTTCCATGTCTGAGATCTGAACCGCACAGAATGATGTCACCAAAAGCATAAAAAAAAAAATTGAAGAAGAAATAGTGACTAGAATAACTCTTATACAACTTACTTATAATTCGTCTTGTATCATCTAGAAATATAGTGCTGTCATGACAGTAACAAAGATCATACTTGTTATGGGATTATGGCCTGTGGAACTATGCAGGAGTCCTTCCATCTCATCTCTGATACCCGAGAAGTACAAGGAGACCTCTGCAAGCATGTATTCACTTTAGTACCTCCAAGCCCCAGAGTGGTCAGATGAAACAGAAATGGATTTGGCACAAAAGCAGGGATATGTGGTTCTTTCATCTTATTGTAGTCTTAATATGAAAATGCTTCTCT
>VZSC01012365.1:112708-136940 GCA_013398225.1 Steatornis caripensis | reverse complement strand
ACTTCCCCTGCTCCAGCACGAAGTCTCTCCCACAGCAGACAGTCCCTCATGAACCCCTCCGACGGGAGTCCTTTCCGCATGGTGCAGCCCCTCAGGAACGCGCCAACCCAGCACGGGCTACCCACAGAGTCGCGGTCTGCTTTGGGAGAAGGCAGCTCCCCTGGCGTGGCGTCCTGCACAGGCTGCAGGTCCCTTTCTGCCTTGCCATGGTCGCTAATTGGCTGCAGGTCCATCTCTGCCTTGCTGTGGTCCTTCACGGGCTGCTCCACCATAATCCTCCGTGGGCTGCAGGGGCACATCCTGCCCTCTCCCTGCGGGCTGCAGGTGAATCTCCGCTCCAGCCACCTCCTGCCCCTCCTTCCTCACTGACTCCCAGTATCTGCATAGGTGTTTCTCTCACCTCTCCCTCTGCCCTCTGCTGCAGGTCTCAAGGGCCGTTCCTTTGTCCCGTCCCCTCCTTAAATAGTTATCATCACAGAGGCGCATCCATTGTCTCTAACTGGCCCGGCTTCAGCCTGAGGTGGGGCTGACTTGCAGCTGGGGGAGCTTCGAGCAGCTTCTGACAGGGGCCACCTGCCCATGTAGCCCCTTCCCCTGCTACCAAAGCCCCACCACACAGCCCCACCACACTTTGAAAAAAGTCACCTCTGAGCCCAGCTGAGCAGGTCTACATCCATAGCTCACTATGACCCACAGATCTATTTCTCTCTCCCATGTGCACACTGCCTCCTCTTCTGTGGTTGGTATGATTGTGTGATAGTTTTATTACACTTCAGAAATATCACTGGATGGGCAGCTGGAATTAGACTTATGCTGGCATTATCTTATTTATGATGTTTCTATTGAATCAAAAGTATAAAACAAGGAGTCCCAAATTATATAAATTAATGCAGAAACCAAGTAATTCTGAATTACCAGAAGTGACTGCAGAAGAAAGTCTAAATAACATTTCCTTGAAATTAGGTCTATCAGTCTATGGAACAATCTCCCCAAATAAATTATTAAAGTCCCCTCTCTTGGGATATTGAATACCAGGTTAGGTGAAAACTCAAAATACTGTAATACCAATCCAGCATTTGCAGAAGAATGAAACTGGTAATTTGGCACGTCTATACAAGACTTCTCCTCTGTGGAAGTAAACGCTGATCCTAGGTCTGACCCTGCAGTGTTGAGTTCTTCTACTACTTGATTTTTGCTCTATCCACTTACATATTACTTCTGTTCTACTTACGGCTAGATGTACCCTGATTTTTTTTAAAGCACATTGTGTTGATCATCATTTCCTCTTTTGCTCCAGTATCTAAAGCCTTCTGCAGTTCCCATTGCAACTGCTTGAACTTCAGACTCCATTCTGAACAGTAAGTGATTTCATAATCAGACTCTAACTTTTCATTTTAAGGTTTACGATAATTAATTTTAAGGGAAACTTGATTCTGCCTATTTTTCCTCTCAGGAGTAAATAATGCAAGAAAAATAATTTGTAACATGACAGCAGCTCTGATATCTTGTTCCAAAAAGTGTGCTTTGCAGTTGAATATAAGATAGTGGTTATGTACACAATTCTTACCTGCTGATCTCAAAGCGCTTTACAAAGAAAGCATAATTTCCATACCATGTTTTAAAATACCCACTTTTATTTTTCTCTTGCTTCTCACATATTTTTGCTTCTTTAAGCAAATCTGATTCATAGATAAGAAATTTTTTTTTTGGGGGCGGCACAGATATGTTTGGCCTCCCAGATATATTTGGAAAGACTCATATTAAGATGCATCATTGCAAAACTGCTCCACAGAGACCATTGCACAGGATGCAGCGCTTCGCCTAGCTGTCCCTGGAACACCACTTTCCCCATCCTCAGCACACTTTTACATTGCAGTACCTACACAGTTTGCAACACCTTACAGGTTTTCCTTTATAGTTCAATTCCCAGGATTTGATCCAGAGCTACCCCACATTCCCTGAAGACACTGGAAAACACCCTCAACTTTGGGCTCCTCAAACAGCAGATGCAACCCTCTTGAGACCCTACAGGTCTCTCAGTGGCTCCATCCCTCTACCTGGTACCCCAGTAAAGGAAAGCAAGACGAGATGATGAAGAGGGAAGGCAGAGCAATGGGGGCAGGATGGCCAGTGTGGGCTAGGGGGGCCATGGGATGCAGGATGGAAAGGAGTGGGAGCTGGAGCAGGACCAGCAGAGAAAGGAGGAAGAGGAGATTATGACAGAGGAGCTATGAACAGCTGTGAATGATTTCACAGGACTAGCTAACCAGGTAAGTAACTCCCCTCTTCATTCGTTCTTCAATAATTACAGTGTGAACTGTTCTTTAAGGATTTTTTTTTTTGTTATTCTTTTGGCCTCCTTCTGGGAGATTCAACTGATCTGTCTCGTTTTTAATTTCTGTAGTGAAGCCTAGCAACAACACCTTTATCATTTTAGTGATTTACTAATATTCTATGTGAATATAAACTGCATGGATGTCAGTTCTCCCTACAGCTCTTTCTCAGTAACAGAGAATTTACCTTCTTTTTATCATATTCTTTCAATAACAGTGACAAATGTTTCTTTCATTCACTCATCTCTCACCTCTCCAATATACTTAAAGAAATAAACACTCCCAAAATGTAAATAGAACCCCTTAACAAAGCAGAAATCAATGATGTTTTGGATAGCTTTTAAAGCCTGTAAACCAGCACTTCTCAGAAGTATCTTCAAATAGCTGGTTTGTGCTTTCTAAGTGTTTTACTAAAAATACGAGCTGGTAAGAGAGAAGAGGTTTTAGTAACTTGGAGTGCTTAATGTTATCTGTAGAGTATTGCAGAATCATGGAATGGTAGGGGTTGGAAGGGCCCTCTAGAGATCATCTAGTCCAACCCCCCTGCTAAAGCAGGGCTGCCTACAGCAGGGTGCACAGGAACGTGTCTAGGCGGGTTTTGAGTATCTCCAGAGAAGGAGACTCCACAACATATCTTGAAATATATTCAGTCTTTTCCAACCTGCCTTTCTCTTGACATGTTGAGTGAAGGCACAAACACAGAGAACACTTAGCAGAAACCCATGGATGTAAAATACAACATTTGTAAGTACCTATAAAACCTAACAAAGGACCTTGGATCAAAAAAACCTTTTCTGTTTTGGGCCCTCAGACCACGGAGAGGAAAACACGAACCTTGTGGTGGTGTACCAGTGGTGCACCAGTGGTAAACCAGTGCCTGTTTACACCACAGTTTCTGCTCTCCCCAACTGCAGACACCTTCCTTTGCTGCGGTGCCATTTAAAACATGAAAACACCCGTTGTCTATGGCACTGAAGACCGTGGGAGTTCCTGCTTAGCTAATAGCTGAAATAGTGCAGATTTTTGGCTAAAATGACTAACGTCTTGAAGAGAGGTGCATCAACATAGCTGGGAAGGTTCTGGCAGCAGAAGGCTGCACGGAGCCCTTTGTAGGAGATGGCCACGAACAGCCCTGGGCTGACCACAGCCACATCTAGCCAGCTCCAAAACTGCTGTGAGCAACCTGTCATGATCTAAAACTGCAGCTGTTGGAGGAGCACAGGGTGCCTCTGTGCAAACGTGTTAAAGAAAGGGCATCAGCTGCTGGGGGGAGGAGAAATGGAGGGGACATATAAGGTTTACGGAGGAGATGTGGAAAGAGACATTGTCGGGAATATTGCCAAAGGCATGCTCCTGGGAGGAGGTGCTCTGTGCCAGAGGAGGTATGGGAGTCCACCCACTCTGAGGGGACAGTGGTTGCGGCAACACATGCCAGGGCTGGGACACCCCTGAGGGGCTGCAGTACTTGAGCCACCTGTGCAAAGGTGGGGACATGCCCAAAGGGACTGCAGCCTATGGAGGAATCCATGCCAGAGCAGAGGAAAACAAGTAAGAAGCAAGCAGCAGCGGCAGGATGCTGTTATGCACATGATCCCGCCTGCTGTGCTGCCTGTCATCTCACAAAAGGGATTGAGAGGGTCTGGGTAAAACCTGTGCCAAAAACAAGGGCGGCTGAGACTAGAACGAGGAGGGNCAGCGGCAGGATGCTGTTATGCACATGATCCCGCCTGCTGTGCTGCCTGTCATCTCACAAAAGGGATTGAGAGGGTCTGGGTAAAACCTGTGCCAAAAACAAGGGCAGCTGAGACTAGAACGAGGAGGGAGAGACAGTTCTTGGCAGCAACAAGAGGAGAACATGTAAAGACACAAAGAATGTAAAGGAAGCAGGAAAAAAAAGTATTGCAGAACAGTTGCATTAAACTCTTGATCTTCTGTCGAAAACCTTTGTTTCTTCTTTGTTTTCTGAGGCAGCATGGAGTGTTACTGCCCAAAGAGCAGCCAGGACTGGAAAGGACTGCAGTTTTGACTCCAGCTTAAATGAGCTCTTACCTGAACAGTTTTCTTGACTGTCACTAAGCAGATAGATAAACTCCAAATACTTAATACTAGATACTATAGCATCATAGCATGGGGGTTTGGTATACTGGATAGAACAAAAACACAAATTTGATCTCTCCCTTTTGAGATCACTTGCATGGAGGGAAGAAATAGTACCCATGGATGGGAAGACGTGATGTATCTCTGTTCCCAAATACTTTATTAGTTCTAGGAACAAGTATCATAACAACCAAGAAGAGAAAAGACAGCACACCACTGGCATGAGTCATTTGAGGGACTAAAACCAAACAAGATATTAAAATTTCAGGTAAATATTTCAATATAGTACATGTCTTGGATGTTACAGTGAAGACTGTCCAGTTCAGGTGCAGCAATTAACACAGTCAGTCTGTGCAGACACACACATACCCCAAAAGAATAAAAGCTTCGATGAGTGACATAGAAATAAACCCAAGATATTTCCCAAGGCCTTGGACTATTGCAGAGGGCAAGAAATTGTTTGAGGAATGTATGTTTCGGAATTGTGGTTGTTGCTTTGAAGCTTTAGAGCTACTGAGAGACAGAAAAGAAAATTTCTCTGTACCTGTTGTGACTTCTAACCTGCATTTCCCTCTAACCAGATTTGCATTCCTTTTTCATTCCTGACTGTAGAAATACATCAGGTGGTCGTAGTGCTGCTCCTACAAATACCACAGTACAAAAAGAAATGTAGGTATGTGGCTGAATTTAGTTTTGCGATTAAACAGACTTTCTTTCCAAAGAAAATTGAAGCAAGATATTAGAAATACGATGTTATTTTTCGAGTTTATTGCCAAGCAAGCTGTGTGCAATACAAAACCCAATTGTGTGAGGAATCATATTTAAGTACAATGATCAAAAAGCATCCTCCATCTTAGAAGGCAGTGCAGTGCATCAAAACAGACTGCAGAAAGCCAGAGGCTCTACTCCCCCTTGTGTGACTATTATGCAAGCACTAACTCGTAATCATTTCCTAGCTCCAGGCCATAATGTAAAGAACACCAAAACCAAAACACAAGAATTATTCTTCATTTTTCCCCTAATCATACTGTTAGGTCATGACAGCAAATAAATAACCGGTGTTGTTCATGATCAGCTCTATATTCTAGAACTACAGCCCTCATACTGGGTATGTATGAGCACAGCGTAGCTGGTTTGGGACAGGTCTGCTGGTGTTCTGGATAAAAATACCAGTGTGTGTGAGACTGTCCGTACTCTTTCTTTCCAAAGAACCTTTGCACTTCTCATTGTTGAACTTCACGAGGTTCCTGTCGGCCCACTTCTCCAGCCTGTCGAGGACTCTCTGGATGGCAGCATGACATGCCGTCATATGAGCCACTCCTCCCAGTTTGGTGTTGTCTGCGACTTTCCTGAGGGTACGCTCTGTCCCATCATCCACATCATTAATGAAGATGTCAAACAGGACTGGAACCCGTACTGACGCCTGGGGTATAGCACCAGTCACTGGCCTCCAGCCAGACTTCACGCCACCAATCACCACCCCCTGGGCATGGCCATTCAGCCAGTTTTCAATCCACCTCACTCATCCAACCCGTACTTCATCAGCTTGTCTATGAGGATCTTATGGGAGACAATGTAGAAGGCCTTGCTGAAATCAGGGTAGACAATATCCAGTGCTCTCCCTTCACCTACCAAGCCAGCCACTTCATTGTGAAAGGTTATCAGGACTTTGCAGAACCTAAAACTAAACAGAAGTTTTCTTTGCCCACCGTTACTGTTCTGGCACATTTCAAAAGCATTAGAGCCACGGAAAAACTAAAATTAACTAAAAAGAACACAAATCAAATGCTGGATCATTTTGAAAGAAAGATTTGTAAATATTTTAAACACTAATTAGAAAAATCTGACCAGCATAACAAACCTAGTTGGATGTGGATTCATAATTAATTATGGTACTTTCTGCACTGACTAGATATCCACCAGGAAATTAATGGAACTGATATTTACAATGAAACAATACACTGCATAACATTTGCAATTACTGTAGTGCTGTATTAGAAGTACTAAAGGCATATTGTTTTAAGTCTCTTACTGTTAACNGGAACTGATATTTACAATGAAACAATACACTGCATAACATTTGCAATTACTGTAGTGCTATATTAGAAGTACTAAAGGCATATTGTTTTAAGTCCCTTACTGTTAATAGCTTAAATTACAAATCTGCAAATTAAGTATGAACATTTTTTCATTAACAGCTCGGTGGGGTCCATGGCCAGGCAAGACTGTGGGGAGCTGGAGACCAGCCCTGCTGTGGGGTCACTACGGCAGGGACTGACAGCCCCGGGGGACTGACATGGGATCCTGGGCCATGGGCAGGGCAGAGGGAGCCCCAAGAGGACAGGGCAGGGACAGGCAGGGCTGGCAGTGCCTCAGGGCCCTGACAGATTTTGTGATGCACGCAATCCTAAATCACAAATGCAAGTCCATTTTGTGAAGGGAACGCTCATGAGAGTAAGGCATAAAAGCTTATGGGGTAGGAACTGGACTTCCAGAAACAATCCAGAAATATCAGCTCCCCAAAGATACCCTAGTCTTTAAAATTCAAGGTNAATGCAAGTCCATTTTGTGAAGGGAACGCTCATGAGAGTAAGGCATAAAAGCTTATGGGGTAGGAACTGGACTTCCAGAAACAATCCAGAAATATCAGCTCCCCAAAGATGCCCTAGTCTTTAAAATTCAAGGTATGACCTTCCACACACGCCACAGGGACAGGACGACCCCTTCTGTGACAAGGGACAGCAGGAGACATGCAGCATACTGCACAGAAATATGGGACAGACAAAGCTATACTGGCATAAACTGAGCGTCAAGCAAACTTTTATGAAACTTTAAGGACTAGAAGAATGTTCTAAGGTTTCATCCTGAAGAATTTATTTTCAAAAAATATTTTTTTTTTCTGGAATTCTGAAGCATCCGATCACCTCCACTGCATACACACACAGGACATTGCATCTGCACTACGTTAGTCAAAATATAATGTTTGAGAGGAACGTAGTGAAGTCAAAGTAAGTGCCAGAAATGACTGCTTATGCAACCTCTTTGTTTCTGTTTGCACACGTGTTATGAGACAGCTTTTAAAGGAAGGTAAATCATTTCCCCAACACACGTCTCTCTCACTTACCACATGGGTGAGGTATCCAGATTACTTAAAGTCATCTTCAAATTGGGATGGGACTTCAGACAGAGACATACTCACTCTGTCCCAGTTACAGGAAAGCGTTTCATTAACAACCCAAATATTGCATTTACAGCAGTTGCATATAATGGGCAGGACTGAGTACAGATGTCAGTAGGTTCCTTCTGAATCTTCAGCAATTATGTTGGTTTGAGCATTTATTCAGAAACATGGGAAAGCATCAGCTTCCCTTCTTACTGCCACATTCCCAGCTGCAGTGGGCAGAGACCTCCAGCACCAGCATTCCTGCTTCTGTTTTTACAGACATTTTCCACTTCGTAAGTGGTCTGTTCTCTATCTTTAAATTACAGAAGTACTTCGTTGTCACTTTTTTCAGAGGTGTAGCAGATGGCATCCATTGCAGTTATGCCTTTCCATCTGAATATTATCTTCCTGTAAACGCTGACTGGGAAACTGTAACCTTGAAGGAGGAGAAGCTTGCACCTTCCCCCAGGAGACCTACTGCTTGGGTAGAGGGAGATACTCTGAGGTGGGAGAGGCAAGAGCTGGGAGACTGCAGTGAGGAACAGGAAGATGCCACGCCAGCCCCCAAAGGGAGTAAAAATACTCCCAGAGACCAGAGGGATGGAGTAGAGATTTCTACAACTCAGACTATCCTTGAGCTGGCTGGAAAAAAGCACCTGCCCCACTACGATAGGGAAGACAAGCAAGACGATTACATACAAAGCCTTTTTTATTTTCCATTAGTTTAATTAGTGTATTTGTGTTTTCAGTATTTCAAAAATAAACTATTCTAGTTTATAAAAATAAATTATTCTAGCCTTTTGAATTTAAAAGCTTTTCAGTCTTACTTGGGAAACTACCAGTACAACACAGACAGGTCTAGGCAGATCTAGCCGAGACCTCCAGCTACTTCAGTTCTTGTCACACATGGTTGTCCCAGACCTTCAAATGCCTGTAAAGATTAGAAGCCGCCTTCTAAATTCTAACCTGCATTTATTCATGGCAATTTTGTATCCATTTGCTCTTGTACCAATACTGACTTTTAGCTTAAATAGCTCATTTCCTCCCTAGTGTTTGTTGCTTTCATATATTTATAAAAAGAAATCATTCCGCTTGTAGCCTTCCTTTTGCAACAATGAACAAGCCCAGCTTTTAATACTTCCTTTCATAAAACCAGCTAGCCATTTCCCTTATCATTTTAACAGTTGTCTTTACATTCTTCCCATTAACATTCACCTTCTACAACTGCCAAAACCTGCAGTTGTAGGGAGTGTTCTCAGGCAAGGTCTCAGCAGTGCCACTGTATTAATCCTAATTGCCAGATGCTACATGCTGGATGACATCTGTCGTCTCATACGATGGTCTGCAATCCAGATGTTTTGTGATGGACTAACAAATTCATGTCTTTCTCGGTAGTATTTCACCTTTTCTACAATGTCTTGTACAGGAAGCAGGAGTCCGAAATCTCCCTGGGGTCAGATGCCCAAACTAGTGTGATGATGTCCCAGTCTTTTATCAGACTGTGTCCTGAGGATACCCTTTTCATCAGCCCTATCTGACTTAAGTCCCTTAAATTCAGTCTTTCACACCCAAATGTAGGTATTTGAACAAGTAAGATGGTAGGTTTTTTTATCTGTACACTTTGTTGAACGCATGATGAATTTGTAAACACATTTTTGTCCATAAGAAATGGGTGTAGTGGGAAAAAGAAATATAATTTAGTTAAAAAGGATGGGCTTCACATTCCCCAAACTGGATACTTGTACGTGAACTAGTCATTTAGCCCCACTCCGTTGCCAACGGAGAAGAACTATTCCTATTCCTCACTCCTGTTCCTCATCCTAAACCTTTGCCATTCTGGATAATGTCCCGTCAGAAACAGAGGACTTGCTTTTTCCTTGCTTTCTCTACTTTGGTCCGGATTCCACTACTCATCTGGGACAGACTGATCTGTTTAGGGCAGTTCTCTAGAAGGGGAGAACAGCAGGGAGATCTCATGGCCATCACGTAATGTAACAAATGTGACAGAAGAAGTTTGCCATCACTTATCATCCCATGGACTACCACACAGCAGACACACAAGATGATGCCTTGGTCAAACAATGATACCACGCTGTTGTGGAGGGAGCCCTCCACCACTTTTAGAAAACTCTTTTCCACGTTTAATGCTTCTGCCAGCAAGAGTCCACAGTGAGCCCTGTTAATTCCCTTCAGGAATTAATTTCTGTAAACAGGAATTTATTCTGGATTTCTAGATAGAAATCAAATTTCCCAGGCAGCTATAACTAATAATAACATACTGTATCAGGAAGTTTTGCCTAGTCCTTACATATATACATACACACATTTTGTAGTTCTTGCTGTCTTGCTTAGAAATGTTATTTTACATAGTGCCAAAATGTAAAATTTATGTTTTTAAGAGACAAATGAAGCAGCAGAGGTGTTCTGAGTTTGTAGCCATTTAAGGCATTTTCCATCACAGAAAGCTACAGCATGAAGCATTCATTTAAACTCTCACCTGCCCTCTGCTACATGAAGAACTGCACTCAGAAAGCAGACTTTATAAATCAATAAGGTTTGATTAACTAAATTCTTCTGTCTTGCTTTTTCTTAGGAACGAAGTGAATGCACTTTTATCCCCTTATGGAGTCATAGGTCTGTATAAATAAATCCTAATATTTCCAGAGGAATAAAATAAATTCTTCCTCTACTACTTGCCATCTTGCAATAACGTTCCATGCCTTCCGTACAGGAGTGCAGACACAGCAGTTTTTGTCATTTGAGGCATTTCATTCTGTGGGGCGATTTTATTTTTTTCTTCTATAATGAGATTTTAAGAAAAATGTCTATTTCATCAACGTTGTGTTTTTTCTGACAAAAAAAGAAAAAAAAATATCAAAACCAAGAGCGCTCCCAAATCTTACCTTAAAAATGTATGAGCCAACAGGAAGCGTTCACTGCAGAACTGGAAAACGAGTATTACCACAGTCTTGTTGACTGATGTACGTACTGCACTGCACCAGAAAGGCAATTTACATCGGCTCCATACATATACTGTTCTATTTGGTTTCTCACCTGTATATAAATTACATCTACGCTTCCATTACTTCAGGCTCTCCTACTTGATATTATTACCTCCTTTCTACAATTATATGTCCCGATATAACAAGTTTCTAGGGCTGCCGCTACTGGCAATAGACATTTCGCCAAAATAATCTAGCTCTCATTTCTAAAACAAAAGTGTCTGGCTGTAGCTCAGTTCAGTCCTTGAAGGGAAACATTACACGAAAGAACAGAAGAAAACTTCCAGTGTCAATGCATCTTTGGAGTCAGAGAGCCCTTATATCACGTTTACCCCCTTTTCTGGGGAAGAACATACTCTCTTGGGAGTGGGGAGTTTACCGTTTACAGTCCTTCCTCTGTGATGTGCAGAAGGGTCGTCCGTTGAGAGTATTAGAGATGAAAGGCACAGAGCTGGGAAAGAACCAGCTCTAATGTCTCCTTCTCTCTTTCCTTATGCATGCTCGTTTATGCATGAGACAAGGGCAGGTATTCCAAGTGCGGCAGACGGTAAGCAACCATAACTAAAGAGAAGACTGGTATATTAATTCACTTCCCTGTAAGCTGGATCAAAATGTTAAGTTAGCATTTCTTAGTGGCAGACAGTTTAGTTGCTAGGGAGTTTCCTGCAACAAATCAGTCACTCTCAGTTTGAGCCAGTCAGCCACAAAGCTGTTAATGCTGTCACAAGTTGCTTTCCACAATGTACTAATAAACAGGAATGCTGCTATTCAACAAACTACACAGCTTTGCAAAGTGTTTTGTTTAACAACAATGTGACTTGCTGCGAAGTGGTGAGATCAAATCCAGCAATTTCTGCACCCCTGCAAGGTGCACACTGGACGAAATGCATGTGCTGTACCCTCCACCACCACAAACCCTGTATTAGCTTCCAGTTTTGAAGGGAAGGCAGAATTGCGCTCTATTGGAGGTGGGATGGTGCCAATCTACCAGATTCTGCTCCTCTTATTCAAGACCAGTGGGACTTTACTCAGCAATTAGTAGATGGAGATGCTAATTAGCAGGAGGAAAGGCAGGGTATGGTGGTGGGGCACAGAAGCAAGAATGCCTGGAGTTCACGCACACACGTTCGGAGATACCAGTATCCTATTTCAAGACATGCAGACACTTGGAGCATGAGCCCCTTTATATTTTCACCTCCTCCTTTTCCCTAGATCAGCTCATTTTACCCAGTCCATTTACAACCACACAAAAGCATTCATGTGAGCCTTCATCCCTCTGTGGAAGAGGGCAGTTCTGGGCATCTCCCAAGAGCAGCACCTTGGAACTTGAGAAGAGCTTTTTTTATAGCCTTCATTAACAAAAAATCCTATGTTACTTAACTGAGTAAGGACTATTTTTCACCCGCATATTTTTTATAGTCTCTTACTCAGGTTTATCTTAAAATGCCTGAAACATTTTCTCATGCTCCGTTTATTATGTTTTCATCACTCTGCATGAGAGATGGCTCTACTGATTATCAGCTGCTGTAGTTAGCAAGGAAATAATAGTGTATGGTGGATTTGCAGGATAACGGGATTAAAGTATGAACTATTCCAGACAAAGAAAAAAGAAAAAATAGAAGATAACCACAGCAAAAAGTTAAAAACAACCAAAAAAGAAACTACAGAAGAAGAAGGCGGCACAAAATTAGTTTGTGGCTTGCTCAAAGTAGCCCAAAAGCAGATTCAAGAATTAGGGAATTATTGAACCACCTGTGCATTACTGCTCTGGCAAAAAGAGACTACTATTCCTTTGTATCCTCATCAACTATCTGCAGCACTCTTGGTCTATACCATGTAAATGCCTGGTCCAAAGCTCACCCAGCTCAACAAAACAGTCTGGCCTTGTACTTTTATAAGCAGTAACAGAAGTAGTTGAATATATATCTTTTTTCTTGAAAAATAAAGTACACTTCATTATGGAGGTGAAAAGAACTATCGTTTAGCATAAACATCTCCCAAGCCTCTGGTGTAAGATATGCAGTGGGTAATCAATGACCTGAAACAACAGGATTCTCAAGAAAGCAAGCAGTAAACCATCCTGCAGTGGGATGGAAAGCTCACTTTGGATTAAGCTGTTTGCCAGCAGATGCTCAAAGGGAAGCACTTCTCCCTCAAGTTACTTTCCTACCTCACACAACTGCCTTTCAGTTCTGAATCTTTTGAGTAACACAAACGTAGTTCTACTGAAGCAATGTGGACAAGATGAAAAAGCAGCAAGCATTAAAGGAAAAGGACAAAGCTAATGGTATGATTGAGTTGTCCAGACTGATATATTAATGTTTCCGGAATACTGGAGACTGTGCTCTGCACATCACATTTTTTTTTTTCTCTTCTTTTTCGGTGAACCTGTATTTGGTGTAAAGGATACTCTTCCAACTATACACAACAACATTCCAGCACCTCCTCACACACCAAATCAGCCCTGGGCCCAGGAAAAGAAAAAAAATACAGTCAAGGCATCAGCTAGACCAGGGATTAAGAAAGCAAAACAGGCAGAAGGGTTGTTCAGAAATTCAGAACAAGCCAGCAACACAGACCACATAAATTGTGCTACGTTAAATAACAGAAATGAAGACTACAGAAAGGTCTCAGGAAAACAAGGGAAAAATTGAATTCAAAGAGCTGGGATGGAACAAGGCTGACGCTAATGACAGACAATCTGAACTGGATTAAAACGAAGGAGGACGGAAATTATAAAAAGGTAGATGGGAAGACAATTCTGGAAAAAAAAGAAAGAAATGTGAAAATGGCAGCATTAACTAAAGTGAAAAAAGCACCTTAGTGAAGAGAGAGTAACATCTTTAAATGTATGATGCAAGAAATTAATTGAAATGACAGCGCTATTTATAAGATTCCAAGTTAATTTATTGCCTGAATACCTCTGACGAGTTTAATTACAGCAGACTCCACAGGGGTTTTTTTCAGCTTAGTTTCAAACAGTTTTTTAAGCTGCCTAAGTTTGGCATGTGTTGGTTGGGCTTGTTTGGCTAGGAAGTTTGGCTAGAAAGCTAATAAAAACAACGATCTGCAGAGAACAGGAACCATCATGTCCCACATCTGTGCTGTTAATTAGGTGCATTAAGGACATGTTTGTTTTCTGTAAAAGCTTCCCTGACTGGAATCCATCTTACCTGTGCTAGTCGTCCACTTAGCCTAAATTTATTGACTTGGCTTCTCCTATACTTTGTAGAAACAGGTGCCTGCAGTTGGTCCCATCAGCTGTTCTAAATATACACTGGGAAAGAGGAAGAAGAAGGAGGCTTAATATTCATAAATTAACATGGAGTTTGGGAAAAACTTTCTAAATATAAGTGTAGTAAAACACTGGACTAGAAAAACTCCAGAGACTGCAGAATCTTTTTTAGCAGTACTTTAGCAGAAGAACATTTCTGCAGAAACACTTTCTAGTACAGTTAGACTTATTCTTGCCTTATTCTTTAAAAATTGCGGGGCCAATAGTTAAACCAGATCAATTTCATTCAGCCTTTTTCAACTTTAGACCCCTAACAATTTTCCCAAACAGCTGTAGATCCCTTTGGAAAACCCCCCTATACTGAATGTCAATTCACGCAAGCCTGTTGACAACAGAAATAGTTGAAAAATTATTGCATCAAAAAAAGTTACAATTCTTCATACTTACAGTCTTCTGCACTAAATCAAATAAAATGGTATTGACACTAATTTTGGCAAACCAAAATGAAGCAGCATCAGTGCATTTCAGTTGCAGATCTTCCCCATCCGGCTTTTAACAATATTTCATTAATACTAAAAGTGCACATGAACATAAGTAGATGATCATGCATATTATTGGTGTCACAATTACTGATTTGCCACCTCACAGTTTGTTCTTTCTTTTTTTGGGCAGAACTGATGTTTCGGTCCACCATCATTGGATAATGGAAGTAATTATTTGTCTTCGCTTAGCTTTTAGACATAAATTGCAGTATAATACAATAGATTTAGTATGCAGTCCTATCAGTGAAGCATTACTAAAACTAATATTTGAGCACTAATAAGCAGGGATTTGTTTTGCATTTAGCATCATCAAATGTCAAATCTTCAGACAAAAGCTGTCAAGGGTTTCATTAAAATAATTTCCACTAACTAGACAAACCCTGAGTTAAAACACCTTTACAAACATCTTGGTTTATGGTGAACACTGAAAGCTGTTACACAGCCTTTCCTTGCCATTCTAATTTGAGGTCATCAAGCAATGCAAGCACATCACAGCAGCAATTTAATAAAGCTTTGTTTTCCAGGTGATCTCACTGTTCAAACTGAAAATAAAACTTGCATTTAAGGCACAATATGAAAAAATTAATGCATACTTTACTTTGATAGCTGCCACTTTCAGTATAAAGTGGTAAAGTTACAAGTCCTTTTCTCATTTTACTTCAAAGAGCTAAAAATTCCTGGTAACTTTTAAGTATTTTTAGAGAAGGGCCCAAGACACTTGATGTATTTGCTACGTTTCCTTAGCTGTGAGGGTTTCCCAGTGGAAACTGCATTACTTTCATAATTTAGAGATAAAATAGTCTACACTACTTTGATGACAAAAGCCATGATGTCTCCTGTGGAAGTATTACTGGTATCAGGTGGCCATCCTGAACGGTCAGAACTGGAAGTAGTCAAGAGTGTATTTTTAGAGGTGCCTGGAGACCATCACATCTTCAGTTCATATTCAGAAGAATTTGGAACCAGCGCAACGGACTAACCACAGGGCAGCCGTAACCAGTGAAAGTTTGGAGATAACTGCAACAATGAAATGGGATGTCAAGTCTCATCAGTCCCTGTAACACCTATGTGCTCTCATTTTTATGATCCTCTAGAGATTTTTTTTTTAACCTCTCCTAAACATTATCCATGGCTGCAAATTTTTCTGGCATTATAAGTCCCTCTGGCATGTCAGTAGGACCCAAGAAATTTAGAAGTCCCAGGCTAATTCACAAAAGCACGTGGTTAAAATTGCTTTCCTCTGTCATTTGCAGATGTTTAGATATGGTGCTTAAATCTTCAGCAATCCCTGACCCTACAGGTTGAAAATCAATGGAAGATCTCCATCCTAAGTTTCTATGGACAACAAGTCTGCCAATAAAAATGAAAGTTTTAAATGACAGATTCCTGGACCTGAGGCCACATGGCACTGACTGTCCTGCAGTCCCTCTACGGAACAGGTCTATTCGGAGGGTGGTGGAGTTGTCCAAAACAGGCCCATGAAATACAAATAATCAGTACTTGAGCTCACTCTGGCCACTCTTACTTTGCGCTACAGGCGTATTCATCTGGAACAGTATTTAGTCAAGAAGTGGGAATTAAATGAATCTGACATAAATAATTGGACCATTTTTTATTTCATTGTCACCCATAATGGGTAACATCGACTACGGCACAGTTGGCAAGACGTGCTGCGCCCTTGTTCATGTACTAATAATCTGCTCTGCATGGGTGGTGCCTATTGACATTGAGTGCTTGTACAATCTTTCACTATTCATGCTGGAGGTAAAGATGCCTAGCTGCGGTTACTGTTAGCCAGTATTATTTGTATCCTACTCAAGAGCCCACAGCAATAGAACAGAACCCTGTCACAGGTTAATGGGTCTCTACTGCTAAATCACTACTGCTAACTGGAAATGTCAATGTAAAAATGAATTGAAAGATGTTAAGTTTTCAAGCAATATGGATCCTCTGACAGCATTTTATTACAGTAATGCTATTTACATTCTCTCCGCTGCCCACCTGAGGCAAACATGGTTTAGAAAGCTACTGCAATAAACTTTAGCTGATCAGCTACATCCAACATTGTCTTTTTGTTTTCAATTCAAACGTAGAAAATGTAATTTACAAAATGGCTGATAATAACATCATACTGAATACACATGCATTTATGTTTCATCTATCAGACTCCAGACTTCTCATGCACCAGTCACAGCATCACAGCTTCTACACAACAGTAGAAGATACTAAGATTTTGACTGTTCCCTCTGGCCAAGCTTTTACTGCCACTCCAGCAGGCGGTCAAAGACTGTAACCCTTTATAGGTATTCTGAGAAAGTACAGGTGTGCGGAGGGCAAAAGTGGTCAAGAAGGAAGAGCTGTGGCTCTGCCGCGTCTCCACTATCTGAACAGATACCTAAGGCAAAGCAAGGCGTAGCTCCTTCTGTATGAAGAAAAAGTTGGGAGAGAGGGATTAAGGAAACAAATGGACAGGGACTAGCTTTGGTTGGAAAGGACCTCTGGAGTTTTGCCGGCTCAAGCCCTGCTCAGACCTGGGCCAGCCTCAGTTACATCAGTTGTCAGGGCCTTGTCCAATCGTCTCTTGAGCACCACCAAAGACGGAGACTCCACAGCCTCTCTTAGCAACCAGTTCCAGTGTCCAAGCACTCTATGAATAACTCTTTCCTTATAATTAATCAGACATTTCCTTGCTGCAATCTATATCCACCTCTAACTCAATTTTGTCTTCATCTTCTATACAACCACCCTTTAGATGTTGGAAAGATTCTCCCTTAACTGGCCTCTGCTTCAGGCTGAAGAAAGCTGGCTGTTATTTGCTTAGTCTGCACCGTTAGTGCTGTAAGTCTGCAGAATTCTCACAGTTCACTCCCTAAGACCGAACAACCTCATTGCTTTTTTCATTGGCTTGCGGCAACTGGCTAATAGTCAATGATATTTTGAAACAGCCTTTAAAAATTATTTTGTGTCAGGCAACTGGCTAATAGTCAATGGTATTTTGAAACAGCCTTTAAAAATTATTTTGTGCCAGGACATAAAATCAAGTCTACGTTTCCAGAAGATAGGACAATCACTTAATGACTAGACTTTCGATCTCGTTTCAGTAAGTGAGCAGCAAATGGGTACTGTACTTCTATTTACCACATTGCAAAGGTTTCTTTTGCAGACAAATAGGGGCAAATTATTGGGGAAAACTATGAACAACTCTGTATGCAATTTATTTGAATTCAAAATTACTAACATTTGCTCCTTTCTTGACTCCTGTAATAAGACTTAAAGTCATGCATAAAAAAACACTTGGGAAACAGATCTAAATCCTTTAAAGCATGACTCATGAACAACTGATACAACAGCTGAAACTAGCAGGTAATTCCAATAGCTATTTCAGGAGAATAAGTTTGTCAGCATGTTGCCTGTGAAAATCCTAAGAGCCTGATCATACCGCTTTTACCTGGGTGAGAAGTTCCACCATACAAACAGTATTTCCAAAATAACTTGTGTAAGAATGAGAAGCATGACAGGGCCCTTAAGATCAGACCCGAATTTAGCTCTGCCTTGAACAAAAGGCAAGACAACAACTTTGCTGCCCAGAGACAATCACAAAGACTCCATATATGTCTGGAATTATTCCTCTTCATAGTTTTGTAGTTTCTCCATATTTAAAGGATGTCGCCATGATTATTGGCCACATCAGCCACAACTTCCCACTCCATACTCTACTGCAGCTCAGTTATTCTGGTCAACTAGTGAAGGTATCAAGGTCCTACTTCCTCAGGGAAGGAGTTAGAAAGCTGCACAGGTCAGTTACCTACACGCACATATATATTTAAGGTCTGCATAAACCCAGCTTGGTGCAGAAAAAGCATTTCTATTTCTATACTCTACAAAAGTTATAGCAGTGCCCATAACAAAAATTAACAGCATTTTGGCAAAGCTAGCATGCAATCTAAAGTATTAACAGCCATGAAAAGCAGTTCAAAGTAATGCCTGATGCTTATAAAGTGTTAGAAGCATGAATCAGTATTAATACCAAGCTATTTCTGATCATCCACAGCAAGATTCACTAGATGTGGATGATACACTTCGCATGTCTATTTCTTTTGCATTTACTGTCTTATAAATATCCCACAGCTCTTTAGCAGAATTTCTATGATGTTTGTGATAGTAAACAGAATAGTCCCTATCTACTTAAATCATTTGTCTTTTGCTATGAGAAGACGTACAGTGTGAGCCTGGAATTGCAAAATGACCTTGTACCACAACAGGTAAGACAAAGCATATGTGTCGTCCCCCCCCCCTTTTTTTTTTCTTTTTTATACTTTTCATCAGACAGCAATGAATCTTTATCACAGTCAAGCCTTCTGAGGATAAAGATGTTGCACTTTTCAGCTGGCACTTCACCTTTCAGATAGAATTCTACAGTGTCAAACCCTGAACCTTTTTTAATGACCAGACTGTCCCAGACTTATTTCTTGTGAAATCTCATGGGCAGTGAAAGGGATTGTAGATAGTAATCTTCTCACTCCCATCACATGAAGATTTCTTTCAGGGTCTATAAATAGAAATTGATTGTAGGACAAACTCAATCTATAGTTCAAAATCAAAGAGTGATTTTCTCCATTAAAATGATCAAAAGCCTCTAAGGTTGGTATAGTTCTTGCACACAACATCTGGTACTTCTCATCAGTGAAAGACACTCACAGTTCCCACTCACAGCCTCAGGATTTTCTTCATAGTAATAAGCAAGAACACCTGCACCTGGTCCTTCTATTAGTGGCTATTTGTATGCATTCCAACCCTTTAAAATCTGCTTTCCAGGAACATTTACCCTCTTCAGGGAGATAAAGGAGACCAATTCTATACTCTGAAAAAATGAAGTAGTAGCATCTTTTGTTTTCTTCTCCAGTACAAACATTTTCTTCTTTGTTTGTAGACAGAACTAATTTTAACCTGACAAAGCTTGCTGTAAAGAACAAGCAGCCTTCCCCACACTCCCATCAAGGCTGCTGAAATTGCTGTAAAAAAGAAAAAAAAAAGATGCATTCAACTAATTATATCACGTAAAAAAGTGTGTTTGTTTTCATGCAAACAAGTTCTTGTAATTTTGGCTTTGAGCAAGTCCGTGGGGTCTTTGTATCATGTGCTAAACATCAAGATCAAACAACAGCGAGTAGGTAATACAATGCTACAACACATAATATTGACAGGAGAGGAAAGTGCCTGTTAGGGAAGATATTCAGAAAGGTTAGCATTAGCTCCTGCAGGCTAATGGCCTCAATGGCTTTCTCTTGTCAGTAAAGAGAGAAAGGCCCCTCCAGAGGGTGATTCAGAACTAAAGACTCATTTAGCTATTCTGAATCTCTCTCTGGAGGAACCTCACTTCCACTAATGTCAGAAACGGCCTGCAGAGATCAGCCTCAAAAAGATCATGCTAGCTTTTGTGAATATTCCCTGGCATTTACCTTCTATCAGTAGGAACAGTGGCTGAAATTCATTACTGAGATGTATAGTTGGGTATACTGTATTTAAACCCAAACACTATGTATTGCACATGGACTGAATTTTACCCAGCTGGAGCTCAGCACTCCTGCCAGTATCACTGAAACAATCTCCACAGACCTACTAGGATGACTGCAGGGTTTAGTTTTTCCCACTGTCCCACCAAAGTGCTCCGTCTGACAGCCACCTGCATGTCACCATACAAAGGACTGCTGTGCCCCCAGCACCTTCAGAACCCACTAACATTCTGCAGTCGCACTGGCACAGCTCCGTCTCTCACTCGACTGCTCACTGCATGACTGGAGCAGCAGTTGGAGCTGGGTTTTCACCATCAACCTAAACACAATGAAAAAAAATTTGCAACTTTTGAGACCTGCTGTCAACAATTTTTATGGTTATTATTTAGTAGCAACAAGAGAGGAAAATGGTCTTTTAATCTCAAATACAGAATAAAGTTGGATTTTGTGACTTGGGAACACAAGGAAGAAAGCCATGCTTCTGACAGAACTATTATCATCAGGGCCATTTGCTAACTCTTCCAGTTCTTCTATGCTTCGTCAGATCACTGTGCTTCCCTCCCTGAAAAACTTCCACACTATCTTCAAATTCTATCAAAGAATAGTTTTGAGACAAGTAAGACTTCTATAATATTGTATAAACCAAAAGAATGATTACAGCTCTTTAGAAGTTTTGGTGAGACTTTCCACACCAATGCTTTATGATTCTGCCAAAACTCCTCTTCACAGAATATCTTTGTAACGTAAACCAGCCATCCTTCTACAAATGTAACATACAGAATAAAAGACCCTTTAAATTGACCTCAGCAAAGGCATGACAAACTTAATCACAAACAACTGAAGACTTTCATTTAACATCAGTCAAGTTATAACCAGAGCCAAAGACAATACAAACTCCAGGAAGAGCCAATTCCCAAAGCATGTCTTAAAGCACGGTTAGACAAACCAGTACCAGTCTGTGAGTACAGCATTTTTTTTCACAATCTTATGATGACTCCCAAGCCCTAGGAAGTCTGGTTCTAAACCTAAATATTTCCTACACAACCATGTCAAACAGGATTTGAACTTAACAAAATGAACTTGTAAACCTCAAATCAACTTGCAAAGATCTGCTATGTACATTTTACCACTAAAATCAAGCCTCTTTACCAAACCCCAGTTATGTTCAGATTTTAGAGACCATATTGAGACAAAAGTGTAATGAATATAGGGAGTACTACAAAGACCAGTTTTTGTTGCAAATGAACAAATCCTTTGCACATCACATAAACTACTTGCAATACAGTAAGTCAAACAAACACTCTATGCTATCTGTGTTATCATCCAAGTAACAGTGTAAGAAATGTTAGACCCTATCTGAAATTATTTTTATGTAACCCTCCTTTACATAAACATCAAAGCACCTTAGTTTCAAAATGCATTTAACAATGCAGGCCTTTTGAAAACTATATTGCACCCTTAGATAGGGGAAAAAAAAATGTTGTATTCCAGTATCAGGTGGTTTTTCAGGTATTCAGTCAAGAGATTTGCAAATAAAAATTACATGCAATTAATTTGGCTTATCCTAATTATATATTAAATGAATCTCAAAGCGTGTTGATTAGAAGGTTAAAGGGCAGAGTTTTTAATTATTATCAAAATCTAATTAAGAATATGAGAGGAACACAGTTTGCACTTTTTTCATATACTTGATTTATTAAAATAAAGGCAAATCCAGAATTTTACAACTCATCTTGGAGTTGGAAAATGTTTATAGTCAAATATCACTTTCAAAAGAGTTTTCCTCTATGTACTCAATTTACATCCACTCAGAAAGGCATTTTGTACTGCTGCACTATCAGACACATTATCTGACCATTTTTCTAGAGCATGATTATTGCACAGGACAGTTGTACTTGTGACAATATTCATTTAACCAAACACTACATTGCCCATTGTTCTGTCAAACTCAGCAGGACAGAAAAAAATGCAACCGGGTAAGACTTTGCCAAATATATTAAATCACTAAGTAGATTACCAGTTCAAGAAAAGCAGCAATTTCTCTAATTAAAATACATAACTGATAGTTTACCCCTGGCAATTTATAAACAAGAAGCATACAATCTGAACACAAACATTTCAGTGAATTCTACACTGTTTCCCATGTAACATACAGTAACAAAACAAGACTTTTAGAAAGAACCAGTATTGGTTTACTGAAAAAGGAATGACATGTTTGACCAGTACCTACACATTGCCAAATTACGGTACGATCCTTCTCATCTGATGGCACTTTATGTGAGGAGACTAGGTCTAATAAATTCTCTGAAACTGCATTTAATTTAACTTCAAAATACGTCAAATGAAGCTTTAACTCACAGACACCTCTGTTTTCTCCTTTATCTAAAATATTTGCAGCAATTAAATCTTACAATTACTTTAGAACATTTAGCAGTTGTTTAGTTGAGTAATAAACCCCTGAAATTTCCCTTCTATTTGAGCTTAATACTTGACCCATGTGAAAACTGTTCCTCTAAACATGGAAGTAAGTTTAGAAAAAAAATAAAGAAAAAAAGAGAAAAAGTTTCAGCACTCAGTAGGAACAATTTCTCGTAGCAAAATCACAACACAGTTCTCCCTTCCACAAAGTAGGCTTAACAATATCCGATATTTTAAATATCTATTGATCGTGGCTGTGTGTTTACCCTTGTGGTGTCAGTAACACCTACAGAGAAGTCCATCTTTGTTTCAGGAACAGAACATGGAATCAGCCCATTCTTCTACTAGTTAAGGAAGAATCACTGCATGAGTTAATATATTTTAACAAGAAAATGAAACCGTACCTCTGTTTCAAAAAAATCAAATTCTGGGAAGTCATTTTTGCTAGCTTTAAAAAAAGGCCAATTCATTAGTTGCATTTTGGAATTCCAAAATAAATACACCTTTGCTGCACGGCAATGTCACTTATTCCAAAGCTTTCAGTAGATGTTAAGAACTCCCAACTCGATCTCTGGGAATAATCCGTAGATCTGAACCATGCTTTAGAAATACATTTCCTAAACAAAAAACCGAAACAGAATGTGTTACAAACCACCCAAATAAAATGTTACCTAAACAAGCATACACATTTAAAGGATATTAATGTCTTTAACATCGTTGCAGTAATTCCTCTAATATACCAGAAATACATTTTTTATGTTTCCCTGCAATTTCATCTTATCCCTCTTACTCCAAAGAGGTCTTACTTTTAAATAAAAATACCAGACACAAAGCCATCTAAGAGACTTGCAAGCTACAGCCTTTCAAACTTTGCAGTTCCACACTTCAGTGTCTGTTTTCACTTATATGCCATAATAATTTCAAGATCAGGAAATGAAGTTTTCCTTTTTTTTATTTTTTTTATCTTGAGGTCATTCATGCATATACTCATTTGTAATTCTCTCCTTGATTCAGTACTTACCTGCTTCTTACTTCAGAACCTCAACTGCACTTTTCTTTAAGGAAGGCTCTCAACATGCCCAAGCATAAGGCAGTCTCAATTTAGAAAAAAATCTTGAACTTCATATCTATTACTAATCTATTATTAATAATGATAGTCTTTTCAAGGGGACATAGCATGAAAATCAGAAGTTTCTAATACTTAGACATCTAGAATATTTTGTGCATGTATTCAGGACTGTCATTCAGGTTGCTATTTTCTTCTATTAAATGTAACATTTGAAAATGAAACCACATTGCTAAAAGCAGTGCATTATTTAATTACTACATGAAACTTTTTTTTAACTTCATACTGCTACTGCATGAAAGAGACTACATGTAATTCTACAACATCCAGTTTTAGTAACTATCTACTTAATTCATCTTTGCATTGACTTGTAATAACAAATTAATTGTATTTCTCTCCCTAGCACCCCATTTCAGGGATGCAGAGTGCTCTCCTTAAAAATATTAAGATATTTAACATTTAAGTTGTTAGCATACTGGAACAAAGCTATCCTTTTTTCAAACTTTACTTTTCTGGCACATGGATCAGGATTGAAACCATTCCACTTATCCAACATAATGAGTATTAGAAAATCAGTTCAAAAGAATGTGTTACCAGAAGATGCTCTGTTTTCAGAGATCTGCTAAGACCACATACTGAAGAGATCTACACCCACTGAACACAAATCTGTCACACCAGCAATCCAGAGAACTAAGCTTACCAATCTAGATGAAAAGTATCCATATTGCAATGGCCATCACAAAACTCTAAAATTTTAAAACAGGCCACAGCTGCACCTCATGCAGACAGCAGTTCACCTCACCTCTCAGTCTGTTTCCATCATTAATATCACACTGGTTTTATTAAAGTTATGGCATACTATC
>VZSC01012365.1:94983-105446 GCA_013398225.1 Steatornis caripensis | reverse complement strand
TCTCCAGCCTGTCCAGGTCACGCTGAATGGCAGCACAGCCTTCTGGTGAGTCGGCTGCTCCCCCCAGCTTTGTATCATCAGCAAACTTGCTCTGCCCCTTTATCCACGTTGTTAGGACTGGACCCAGTACCGACCCGTGGGGAACACTGCTAGTCACAGGCCTCCAATTAGACTGCGCCACTGATCACAACCTGCTGAGCTCTGCAATTCAGCCAGTGACTGATCTCACAACGAAGACAAAAATCCTCTACAGTAATAAGCTCATCTCCTTTTTGCGCAATGAATAGCAGATAAGTGCATTAAACCATAGTATTTTAGCACCAATCTATCAAGAGAAACATCAGAGTAACAGAAGAATCATTCCAAAATTATACATGTTTATGAAAGAATAAAATCTAACTTTAATTAATGAAAATGGATGACTATTTTAGTAATAATTCCACAAATATAAGCGAGGTTCCTTTGTAAGTATTGTGTAAATGTATACCTGAGATATGCACCAAGTAGCTCTAACAGATGAAGGAAAAAACCCAAAAGATACTACACAGTGTAAATGAGAACATTAACACTGTCACAATAAACTGTGACAACTGTGGGAAGAACTATAAATAGATAAAAACCTGAAGAGAGTAGTGTTTCCAATACTCTACATTTCGATTTACATTTCTCATACATAGTCTGTAAGACAAACAGAAAATAAAAAATAACGAGTGTTAAATTTGCATTATCCAAATTATCACTGTGAAATGTATATATTGGGAAGGGCTGAGATTGCTACAAATGATTGAGATTTGCTGAAACCTCCTCATTTAATGATCCAGTTTTCTTTCACTTCCAGCTCTGCCAATTGTGACTTGTGTACAATGAACTTTCACATGTTATGTGATGTGCTAGACATGACAAATCCATTACGTATTTCAGTTATTTTCAAGAAAAAAAAAGGAGGAACGCATCTTATTTTGTGCAGTGAAACTGAATCAGAAAATTTTACTTGGAAAAAACTGTAATCTTTGACAAAGCACTGTGACTGGAACTTGATATATAAGATGAACATTCTATATCACAACTACAGTTCTACCTTTCCAAGGGAATCTTGGTTATGATTTGGTCAGACTTTAAGACTCCAAAAAAAACCTCAGTAGAAACTTGCTAAGGCTAAATAGACAAAATGTAAATCCTTCTCTGTCCCAAGAGCTTTAGTCACTGAGGAGACAATGCACTTCCCTTGGTGACCAACCATCATCTCTGTCCAAAATCCAGGGCTGCAGTTTGATCTTTTGCTCACATGTTTTGTATACGGTACTGTGAAAGTGGTGTCTGAATCACAATATATAGCATAAGTAATGTTAAGCTACGCTGTTCAAGGAACAGAAAACATTTAAAGAAGACAAAAACTCTCTCTCGTTCTTTTCAATGCCAGTTCACAAGGGATCAAAGTAGCTTTATTCCCAGGGAAGAGTCTAACAGTTTTTTTGTTCTCTGATTACAAAGCATTTAGTTCTACCTGGTCTCACAGAGATGTATAAAGCTTTAGTAACACATCACAAATGACAAATAAAACCAGTACACATTCCAAAAAAATCAATCATAAGTTCATGTTATTAATTTCTGTTTAACACTGACACAGGCTAACATGAAAGCGCTTCAGACTGTTTGGGGGGGGGGGCTTATAGTGTTCTTTGTATTTTCTTTAAAAGAAAGTGCTTGTTGTACAGACACTTAATGGAATTACTCTAGCGAACATTAACACTGGGTTCTTTTACCTTCTATCACACATTTTCAATATTTCTTGTGAGCCTCCAAAAAACATCTACTATTGCTCTATTAAGAGGTGCTGATCCAGAGTGGTCTGACGTCAATCAGCAAAACTCTCATGGATGCTCAAAATACTGACATCAACTATAAGAATGGTTTAAGTATGAATATTTAAGTAATTAATTCTCCTCTAAATCCACTTCACAGAGGACTCTATCATTAACTAACACTGAGGGACCATGACTAGGCAAGTTAACAGGTTTGATGGAGGCCCCTAGGTTTGGGGGTCCCCAACGTAAGAAGGACATGGAACTACTGGAGCAAGTCCAGAGGAGGGCCATGAAGATTATCAGGGGCCTGGAGCACCTCTCCTATGAAAACAGGCTGAGAGAATTGGGGATCTTTAGCCTGGAGAAGAGAAGGCTCCAGGGAGACCTTAGAGCAGCCTTCCAGTACCTGAATGGGGCCTACAGAGAGCTGGAGAAGGACTTTTTACAAGGGTATGGAGCGACAGAATGAGGGAGGGGTAACAGCTTTAAACTCGAAAAGGGTTGGTTTAGATTAGGTGTTAGGAAGAAATTATTGACGATAAGGGTGGTGACACACTGGAACAGGTTGCCCAGAGAAGGTGTGGACACCCCCTCCCTGGAAGTGTTCAAGGCCAAGTCAGATGGGACTTTGAGCAACCTGGTCTGATGGAAGGTGTCCATGCCCATGGCAGGGGGGTTGGAACTAGGTGATCTTTAAGGTCCATTCCAATCCAAATCATTCTACAATGGCAAACTCTCCCACCAGAAGTGGCCCCTCACTCCTTGTATCTCCAACTACTCAGCCCCTCTCAGTTTTTGTGGTCCCTAATGAACTAAGTTTGACTGACTGATACAGCAAAGAAACGTCAAAAAAGACCTTTCGATTAACAATCCAGTTTGAATGACTCTGTATGCAACTCCATCAGACCTTGATCTGGCATACATGACATGACAGGAATCTGTAACAAGGACTGGCAGGGGAAGAGGACTGTCTCTTTTCGAAGCAGCCCACGACTACAGCAGAAAACAGCACTTCAGGGCTCTATCGGACTTTTCAGCCTATGTACGGGCTGTGTGGGTACAGCTGCATTAATCTAGATTAAAAATAATTGGAAAAAACGCCAGCAACTATCTTTAACAGCATTTATTATTCTGTATGTTATTCTGAAACGGTCTAATGCAATTGCAAAGAAGAACTGGAAGTGTGTCAATACCTGTTGCTGATGTGTAAATTGTGTAAGAAACACTAAGTTCAGGATTCTGAAAGTTCTGGCAGGCCCCCACTGACACCAGTAAAGCTTGTGCCCGTGCATAGCTAAAACTGGCATTCTTTGTGCTAAACAAAACATTGTGTTTTACACTTAAAAAGCTTTTGCTTGCAGGAATGTTTAAAAACTCAAAGGACAACATCATTGCTTTCTACTTACTTCTTCCGCAGCAAACTTCAAGACGGCTGTGAAAGGTGTACTCTCAGGCACGCTTAACCTGAAATTATAACCTAAATAAGTAAACGAATGCTAAGGCAAACTGAAAAGCAACTCTACCTGTTAGTAAAGTACAGATTAAAATTTCACTTTTACCAACGGTAAAACTCTTGCCAAAGGTGCCGACGTACCACTTTAAGCCTACATCAAAGCCTAAAAAGCAACGCAAAGGTACACAAGGCCGTAAAGCAAAGGAGAAAGGGCCTGACAGGGGAGTTAACAACAGAAAATCGCCTCTCGTTTCACACGGAGGGGGAAAAACGCCTTTTCCACTCAAGCGAGAGCCTCGTCAGGATGACCACCAAGAGCCGCTGCGCTCGGGAGCGCCTGCGTTTGCGCTGCCGCCGGTTTTCACGACCTCCTCGCGTCACGCAGGGACCCCGCGGCCCCGGCCCCACTCACACTTTGTAGGGCAGCCGCGGGTCCGAGGTGAGCGTCACTTTAAAGGTGACCTTCGACCTGGGGAGAGCAAGGAGAGAGCACCGCGTTAGGGCTGGGGAGGGGAAGGAAGGGGAAAGGGGGCCCGGGGCCGGCCGGCCGCCCGCTCACTCACATGATGCTCCCAAGCGCCGCCGCTCCCCACCAACACGTCAACCACCGCCCGAGGGGGCCTCCACGGCCCCGTCCACCTCCTGAGCTGCCCGCGGCGCGCCTGTCCGCAAAGGAAAACTAAAGAGTGCCCTGCCGACCGCTACAGGGGAGGCAGCGGTGGCGTTCTGTCTCGATGCCCGATTGGCGCGGGTAAGGAAGGGGCTGAGGGGGGTGGATGAGGTGCACTGGAGAACGGCGGTGAGGATTTCTAATGAGGCAGCGGCTCAGGCTGTTCCGCGGCCGAGGTAGGACGCCGGTACCGGGACCTCCGCGTTTCCGTAGGCGTGGCGGGGTGATGTCCGGGCGGCAGCGGAGGGGGAGCGGCGTCGTGGCGGGGCTGAGGGCTTGGCGGGCGGCGCTCCCCGNACAGAAAATCGCCTCTCGTTTCACACGGAGGGGGAAAAACGCCTTTTCCACTCAAGCGAGAGCCTCGTCAGGATGACCACCAAGAGCCGCTGCGCTCGGGAGCGCCTGCGTTTGCGCTGCCGCCGGTTTTCACGACCTCCTCGCGTCACGCAGGGACCCCGCGGCCCCGGCCCCACTCACACTTTGTAGGGCAGCCGCGGGTCCGAGGTGAGCGTCACTTTAAAGGTGACCTTCGACCTGGGGAGAGCAAGGAGAGAGCACCGCGTTAGGGCTGGGGAGGGGAAGGAAGGGGAAAGGGGGCCCGGGGCCGGCCGGCCGCCCGCTCACTCACATGATGCTCCCAAGCGCCGCCGCTCCCCACCAACACGTCAACCACCGCCCGAGGGGGCCTCCACGGCCCCGTCCACCTCCTGAGCTGCCCGCGGCGCGCCTGTCCGCAAAGGAAAACTAAAGAGTGCCCTGCCGACCGCTACAGGGGAGGCAGCGGTGGCGTTCTGTCTCGATGCCCGATTGGCGCGGGTAAGGAAGGGGCTGAGGGGGGTGGATGAGGTGCACTGGAGAACGGCGGTGAGGATTTCTAATGAGGCAGCGGCTCAGGCTGTTCCGCGGCCGAGGTAGGACGCCGGTACCGGGACCTCCGCGTTTCCGTAGGCGTGGCGGGGTGATGTCCGGGCGGCAGCGGAGGGGGAGCGGCGTCGTGGCGGGGCTGAGGGCTTGGCGGGCGGCGCTCCCCGGGCCGGGCACGCCTGAGGGACATGGCGGGTGGCGGCCTGCGCGCCTCGCACAGCGCCGAACAGGGTTGGGGGCGCGGGGCCGTTAAACGACGATGAGTCCCCCTTCTTCAGAATAAATGCCAACAAGGGGCTGCTGGATTTTAAACGTGTGCTTGTAAATAAGTGCGCGTGCGTACACGTGTGTAGATATTTATATATATATACATAGTTGTAATGTGGGTNGGGGCTGCTGGATTTTAAACGTGTGCTTGTAAATAAGTGCGCGTGCGTAGACGTGTGTATATATTTATATATATATACATAGTTGTAATGTGGGTGGTGGGGATGCTTCATCGTTGGGTTTGGTTATCTGAGGTTTCGAGGCCGTGTTTTGCTCTCAAACCACAATGTTCTGTAGGTGCTTGTTGAAGTTATTCAGGGAAAGACGGATGCAAGTACTCACCGATTCCTACCCCCTTGATAATTCAGAATTGTTCATGTTTTCCTTGCGATGGGGAAGCTAGAGCTCGGGGATTTGGTTGGCTGCATAGTGATTGGTACTTTTACGACAGAAAAATAGCAGTTTCCAGTTTTGTTCATCTGTGACTTCTATCAAACTGATTTTTGTAAAGGCTAATGAAGGTTGCACGGACATGCAGAGTAACTTTTGTCTTTAATCCTGGTTCATCTGTTAATGCAGATGATGACTGAGTTCCCAACCTTAGGTATGTCAGTATTAAGCATTGTAGAAAATACTTTGCCAGATTGCTTTCATGTTTTCCCCAGTCTCTGTGGCCTGCAAGAAGGACAGCTTCCAATGTGGACTGAGGTACTTGTTACCACACAGTGCTTGCCAGACTGCTCATCGAGAAGCACTCTGTTGTGTTCACTTCAGTTGGGGTCTCATTAGGGTTGAGGTACAAGAAATACTGTACAATAGGCAATTGACACATTGGAGTCGCTAATTTCTATCTAAGGGCTGGCTTAGTGCCTAGCCATGAAATTCCCCTTGTGTTGCTCTTACTTTAACCTAGACAAAACATTAAAAAAAAAGACAAAAGAACAAGGAGAAGAAATTCACTAACAGCTTGTACAACAGCATTAGTATTTCTGAATATCTCCTGTGTTTATGTTACTGTGTCTGCCATTCACAGCTATCACGTTAGTGGCTCGTGCTCATTTTGTAATCCATTAGTGATCTCCTGGCTCCCTGCTTCCCTGCTCCTAAGAGATCACACCTTAAGTTAGTGTCACCATTTAAAACTGGGCTGGCTGCTAAACGACAGACGCTCTTTGTTAACCCCCTCCCTCCGCGTGGGAAAGACTTAGAGGTTGGAAAAGTTAAAACTTTTTTGTATGATGTTGTCTTTGATTTATACAGCTTTGTGTTGTATGATGTTATGTCTTTGGTTTATACAGCTTTGTGTTATGTGCTGCTTTCATTAATACATTGCTGTTTTCTGTGCCAAGGTCATTAATGCAGATGTGAAATAAACGACTGATCCTTTTAAAACTTAATTTCTTGCCTTTCACTCTGAGGATTTTTCCTCTGAGGAAATAAGTGCACCCAATCCTCATGCTGTTGAAGCTGGACTGCTTTTAGCACCCAAATTTACTTGGTTAAATCTGTTTTGAGCATACATGTGCTATAATGCTGCTGAGAACAGTCTAAATCCAGGCTGGGGTAGTCCTGCGTTCTGGCCACGTGGTCTTGTCCTCTGCTAGGCAGAGGAACCAATGCTTGTGACCAGGTAGAGAATCCGTTTGGGGAACTAGGTGGTTTTTATCTGGTTAGCTTCCTGAACCAGCACAAAGAAGGACACGAGGAAGCACGTCTGGTTGGCAGTGATACTGCACTGTACCTCAGGTCCGTTTAAGATGCTGTGGAGCTGTATCCTGAGCAGGCATCAAGAGTGTGATGGTATCCTTATTTATTGGTAATGTCAGGGTCAGGATCTCTGAATGTAGATTCAGTAATCCAAGTGATTTCATAAAAATAAGACCTATCCAGTATGGAAACCTAAAATTTTACTATGCTGTCTAAACCTTTTTCAAAAGCTAGGAGAGTTGACTTTTTTTTCCTGAGAATTTACAGGAATACGGGAAGGAGAATGTGCATGATTTTTCTCTTTCAGCTGAGAGAGTTAATGGGACTTGGTATCCCATCTGCAAACAAGCCAGGGATGGGTTAGAGGTGACTGTTATCTTGCTAATGGGTTTATACACAACGTTGTCCTCATCTCCAGAAAAACTATTCCATTCCCAACCAAGTCTGCCCCCCTTTCCCCGCAAATGAATCTAGAGAAAAAACTGGAGTTCTTTATTCAATTTGTTTTCACTACAGCTCTTACTTACCCACACTTAAATATGTTGTGTAATAGCAATGAGACATAGCTTTGGCTTTTCTAGCTGTGTAGATGACAGATGGAATGATAATTTCAGCAATTAAAACAATTAGGAGCTCTGGCAATTTGTAAACACATTAGTACAACAGAAAGCTTTTAAGTCAGGAAAACGTAAAAAAAAAAGAAAGCCGACCCTCCCCCACCCCCCGACCCTCCACCAGATGCTAAGATGTGACCTGGGTGAATTAAAATACCTCTGACAACACTTCAGGGAAATCCTTCTAGTTGTAAATAGCATTGCAAGAGAGAAAAGTACTGTTATACATAGGAGCTTGCCATACTGGCACATGCCAGTATTGCATAGGTAGCCACCTGGCTGGATCTAGCTTAATTGTGTGAGAGGGGAAGTAGAACATTAAGAAAGGAAGGGGAATTTTAAAAGTATAAAAAAATTACCTTACCAAGATACGTAGATCAGTATTCAACTGCCTTAGCAGGATGGACCGCTTTTCATAGCAAAAAGTACAACTGTTCTAGAAGGTGCAGCTGTTTCTTGAAATAAGATGGAACACGTAAAATTGCAATGAGCCGTGGAGGGAGGTGTTTTTTTCTCAAGTAGCTATGTCCTATATAGAGGCATTTCCTTACTTGTAGCCTGAATACAATTTCGTAATAAACATTTTATGAGTTGCCATAATTAATTGCCATAATTATTTTACTTATACACAACATGGGCAAAAAACCTATTTGATAGTATTTTCTACCCATTTTCAAAGGAGTAGAGGACAATGTAGAGTACAATGTGCTGCAGAACTGTGTTTAAAGCAGTGTTATTTAGCCTGTTTTTTCTTCTCTTTTTGTTTCCTGTTCTCCCTTTTTTTGGTCTCTGTTAGGTACGATACATTGGTGAGCATTCAGCTAGAGCAGCCCCATGATACAGAGCTGGGAATAACAATTTCCTGCTCATCTGGCAACAAGTAAACATGGCCACAATTCAAAGTCTGGCCATAAAATTAAGCTGCAGTGTTTGTTTTTGAAAGACTTTTTTCCTTTTCTTCAGAAGCACACAGTGTACGTTGCAATACTTTAACCTTCATATGTATTCCTAACATTCATGAGTGTGCGTGCCATTTGAAGAACACCAGTCTCTCTGCTACAAGACAAGTGCCCACGAGGGGGAAGGTTACCACACGAGCATCTGGCCTAAGAACTATGGGAGTTTAAAATCTGAAATTTTAAGAAATGCTGTAAAGTGTCTCCCACCTGCAAAATGTGCTTTTAGCCTTGTCAGTTTTGGACTGAATAAGGAACATTTAACTTCGAAGAATCTTTGCTGAAAAAGCACTGAATTAAGCCATTTAGCAGCTACCTAGAAAATTAAATCTTGGCACTCAGTGAACTTTTCTTCTATGCTCCCAAACAATGAATTAAATAAATGAGCATTGCCAAGCAATGTTTTAATAGGAGGGAGAGAGGGAGGCAAAGGAAACTGTTTCTCCAAGCAAGCACTTCCATATGGAGCACATGGATAACAGTCCGATTCCTGCTCTTAGTGAGGCTGTGGTTTCACCAGATGGATCGAGCAGCACTAACCCCCATGAAAAAGGAGAGGTCCTGTTTTTTCCCCCACACACACTTCTGCCTCACTCTGTTTCTGGTCTCCTGACTGCTTGCTGCTTGTTGCTCTGGCTTTGTTGCTTAGTGGATCCACCTGTGAGTCAATTCAAATCAGCAGAAGACATGGATGTTTCCCTGCTGGCTCAGCATTGAGTAAGCTCTGGGAAAGTTCTGAGCTGACAGCAGAGGAGGCAAGGACATCTTCCTCTTTTGTCAGTAGGGAAACATAGGGTAAGGTTTCCTCTTCCTACATTTCCTGTAGTCAGAGGGATGGAGTCCTCCTCTGGTGGGTACATCCCCTTAGCTCTCCTTTGGCTCAGCATGGTGATGTGTCTCTTGGCTCTCCCCCTGATCCAGATCAAGCTCAGTGGTAACCCTGTGATTCTCCCACTGGGTAGAGGCACCTCCTCAGCTGCAGAGTCTTGCTATGTCAGCAGGAGTCAGCTGCATATCTTGGGCAGATTCTGCTACTGGTTGATCTGGTGGGATGTTTCTGTAGGAAATTCAGCCCTCAAGAAAGGAAGCAATAGCACTGCCGTGATCTCTAGGATGTTTTTGTTACAGAAGCTGAAAATCTGACTTTGTGCGTTTTTAATTGGCAAAGTTTCTGTATTCCAAGACTATGAGCAGCAGCAGTAGGCTGGATGGACTGCTTTGAGCACAACGGCTGTAACTGTGTTGCCCTGACTTTACTCTCCAACAATTACAGCTTCTATATTTTCTCTTTTTTTAAAAAAATATAGAAATACAAGTGTGACATACAATGTAAATTTAGCCTGTTTAAACTAGCGTGTTGGTCCCTACCAATGAGAAAATTTTAACCTCCTTTAAACAGGGAGTTTCCGCTTTCACGAGCTTGCAGCCCACGTGAGACAAGCGCAGTTTTGTATTATGTAGTGTGCCACTCAGCTTCTCTGCAAAATATAGGCGTACAGAGGATTTTATAAAAGCATTGTTAAGCCAAAGATAGAGGAAGATTATAAAGCTTTAGGAATGCAGTGCAAAGTTAAGAGTTAGACAAGTTAACATACCTTCGTAATCTTTCTTCAACAAAATAACAATTAAAAACCTATTCTAGTTCTCATGTGTCGCAAACATTTTACAAAAATAACGTGTCAAAATGAGATGATCGCATACAAACATCATATTAGTCATACAGAAATAACATTAGGTCTCTAGACTTAAGAAGTTCTATTTTATGTGTGTATTAGATAGTACAGATAAAACTGTATACCAACCAAGGATTAGTCTTGTGAAGCATCAGTACTGGATGTATTTGACTGCTGTAGATAGTGTTCCTTCTTCCGCATATAAAGGTCTGATGGTTTGGTGTTCGGTTTTGGTTTTCAATTGCTTTGAAAAACTAACTATTAAGAAATCTTTAAACCGAAAGGGTAATAAGCATTTAGCAGGAAAAATGTCTGGAAGAAACAAAAGTGAGTATTCTTCTGTCTGACATAGAATCATAGAATGGTAAGGGTTGGAAGGGACCTCTAGAGATCATCTAGTCCAACCCCCCTGCTAAAGCAGGTTAGCCTAGAGCAGGTTGCACAGGAATGCATC
>VZSC01012365.1:61923-86796 GCA_013398225.1 Steatornis caripensis | reverse complement strand
CACCTAGACTCCTCTGAGAAGGAGTTTAGAAAGCAAGGGGGTCCTTTCTGAACCTCGTGACTCAACGGGAGGGCACTCCTTATACCCTTTTCCCTAAACCCTGTATACATCACTCCAACTCGACCCTGACTCAGTTTCCCCTATCCGACCACTGTAAAATCACTTCTCTCTGCACCCCCCCCGGCATTCACTGTGACAGTTGCACCTAAGCACCACTCTGACCCATTCCATTTCACAATCCCTTCACACACTAAGTAATAGAGTGAATCTTGCTATCGAATTCTGTAAAGTCACGCTTTTTACAAACTCATATTAAAAATCACTGTTCCCTCATATCTTTGGTGGTGATTCTTTGAGCGACCGTTAAACCTTAACCACCCTCCCCCGCGACAAGTTCCTGTTGACTTCCTAGACAGAAAGGAGTGTGGAAACTAATTTTCTTCTAAAGTAGAACTTGCAATGGTTGTGTTTGCTGAGTGACTTCTCACCACATATAAAATGGCCCTGCTTGCAATTGGTATTTTGTCAGACTAAACTAGTCTTTTTCACTTCAGAGAGATCCTAATTAACTCTCTTTCAAAGCCCACGAAGTTGTGTTTTATCAAGCGCTCTATCAGCACTGTGGAAGTGGATTTTCTAAGAAACCAAATTGACTTCTTGAGTCAATTACTTTGTTAAAGCTGCTTGTATGTTTTTCAGAACATGAATGTTACAGGAAAGAGGTAATCTTTCAATCTTATGGCATGCTGAAGGTTTTTGTGTTGTTACCTACATTACTATTTACAGAATTGCAGAATAGTTCAGGCTGGAAGGCGCCTCTGGAGATCATCTACTTTACCTGCCTTCCCCAAAGCAGGGTCACCTGGAGCTGGTTGCCCAGGACTTTGTTCAGTTAGGTTTTGAATATCTCCACGGAGGGAAACTCCAGGGCCTCTCTGGGCAACCTGTGCCAGTGTTTGACAACCTGACAGTAAAAAATTTTTTCTTACACTTAAATGGAATTTCTTGTATTTCAGTTTGTGCCCTTGGATTCTTGTCCTGTCGCTGGGCACTACTGAGGAGACCCTGGCTCTGTCGTGTTTACTCTCCCCATCTGTTTTTTATATACATTGTGAAGGTCCCTCCGAACCTTTACTCGGATCAGATTGGAGGCCAGGCTGAACAGTTCCAACTCATGTGTCAGATGCTTCACTCTCTAAATCATCTTAGTGGCCCTTTGCTGTACTTTCTTCCGTGTGTCCGTGTCTTGTACTGGGGAGCCCAGAACTGGACCTAGCAAACAAGATCTGTCTCACCAGTGCTGAGCGGAGGGAACGGATCACCTCCATTGACCTGCTGGCAATGCTGCTCTTAATGCAGCCCAGGAGGCTGTTGGCCGCCTTTGCCTCAAGGGCACATTGATGGCTCACGATCAGCTTGTCCATCAGGTCCCTGGGTTCTTCTCTGCAAAACTGCTTTACACACAGTATTTCTGACTTTATAAAATTCAGAACATAACGTGCCTTTGAATCAAGTGTAGAAATTTCTTTGAAACTAGTTGTAAAGTTTTAGAGAGAAAAAATAATACGAATTGGAATTGTAATTAAAGAAAAACCAACCAAAACTGAAAACTTAGAGTATGCACAGTTTCTTCCATAAACTCTTGTCCGATTCTATGAAAAAATAGGGCCTGACCTTGAGGAAAATTCATTTGCATTTTCTGATTGACAGCGGATCTTTATATTGGGTCAGTGTTGACCCAGTCATGTGACTTTATTCACACAAATTCTGTACATAGACCAATTCTATACATTCTGACCAAGAATGTGTATTTTGCATGTAGCAGGCATAAAGCTGACCAAGAGAGATCATGTCTGTGAAAGTGAAGTTTCTGCTGGGAGCAGCTTAGTGGTTGCAACCATTTTATTTGGCCAGACTTACGCAATCAGAATGGTACAAAGAGTCCATTCAGATGATAGAATGGTATGCACATGTTTGTTAAAGAGTATAAATGCATTTAAGCACTAAACCAGTTGTTTTAAGAAAGATAAAATCAGCCATTTTAGGGCAGTTTTAAAATGCGAGTCCACACCTGAACTGTCTCACTGGAGACAAAGAGATTGCAGTAAATAGTGCCCAGCAGGTGTGATAACCTTCAGCACATTAGAATAGGGAGTCAAATGAGATGTGAATGTCTTCATTGCCTCAGTATAATGGAGATCAGTGTGACAGACAGTGAAAATGGCAGATCAAGTGTATTGGTGGAAAACTTCAGACTGAGATACAATTTTCTCACTGGTATGTAATGACAGTCGGCAGAGCCAAAGACAGTTGCAGGTGGAGAAAATTCATTTAGTTAATACTCAGGCTAGACACTACTAAGTTTTCACAAAAAGAAAGAAAAACATTTTCTAAATATATACTTCACTAGTCACATTTACTGAACTACAAGACACGCTTCTACAAACCTTTAGAAAAAGGAAAGGATTAGTTTTGATCCACATGAAATAGTGAATTCAGCTAAAAAGCCATAGAAATGCTTGAGCAACTAGGCTCTTCATCCGGTCTGTTTAACAGAAACTGAAAATGAACACATCCTACTTCTAATATTTGCAGATTTCTTAGTTGGGGAGAGTTATCTTTGCTGTTGGCAGCAGTTCAGTTAGAGTTTGGAGGTTTTTTTTAAACCTCAATTCTGCAACACATATTTAGAACTGATTTATGAACATTTGCTTTGTTCAAGTAATGCTTGTTTTACCCCATACTACTGCCTGCCTGATCAACCCAGGGAATTTTTTTCACCCTGTACCCCAATATCATAAAAACTAATAGCAGTGCTGTGACTTTCTCATCATCATTTCTTTAGAAAGCAATAGGTCCTGCTTTGTTACCTAACACGGAGGAACTAGGCAAGGAGAGTGAGGCAAAGGGCCTTCTAGCATGGAGTAGTATGGCATGCGCCATGTTCATGCCATCTCATGTCTGCATGGACTTCCTTCTTGTGGATCTCTACTACGTCTGGTCATCAGTCTGAGACCCCTGCTGAAGATCCTGCTTGGAAAGCCAAATTTCTTAGCTATGGTGTGTCTTACGGAAGTGGCTCCAGACCTTTTCCAGAGTCTCAGAGAATTCCTCAGAATGGTCCAGCATGCACACTCCCTTGTAAAAAGGGTCTGAAAAAACACTGAAGTGTCTGATTTTGCTATGCTGTCTGAACAAAGGGCATGTAATGAGATCATTGCAGGGCAGTGGCGTTCGAGTAGGACAGGATTCAGTGTTCTAAAAATATTTTTGCTAGTGCCATTTGAAACACTCTTTGTTGATCTAAGCCAAACTACGTGGGGCTGGCAAATACGACACTCTTTAGAGAGATTTGCACCCTTATTGCTTCTCAGTGTGATACCCAGGGTACCTAGTGGCAGCTAAAATGGCCCTATCTGCCAGCATTGCACATCGGAATCCCATATCTCATGGTTGGACAGCTGAATTACTCTTTAGACTCTGGCATAATGTCTGCATCTCTGCAGAGTCCAACAGCTTAACCACCGTGATTTAGGTGGTCATAACTTCAGGCTGAATCCTGCTCTGGTTGCCTAGACTCCTACTATGGTCAATAGAGAAAAGACAACTATTCTAAAGTAAGATTCACCTGCACTGTTTGAAATGTTTACCTTAAGATAAGTCATATCCTTAAGATACCTGTTTCTCATTACTCAGTCTTGAGGGGTGCTACATGCAGGTATCTTGTGTCTGATTTCTGTGTATTACACCCCGTTTGTGTGGTCAGCGGCTCAGCAGTGCAGCTTAACAATACAGACTGGTTTTGGTGTAGAAAGTATTGAATCTTCTTGTCAAATTCTCCTTGCCTGATACATCAAATTAATTGTCTTCCAAATAATGAGCAAAAGAGAGTGTGTCATAACCTACCTGCATGATTTGTAGATTGAAAAGCATTCCAAATATTTTTTGGTAATGATTTGCTATTATTACTTACTGCACCTTAATTATGGCCACTTACATTGCTTTTCCAGTTTCTGTCTCTCCAGTCATATTTTGCAGGTATTGTTGATATTGTACAGCATAATAATAAAGTAAATGTGGATGTTCCAGAAAAATAACCCTTCCCTCTAGCTAAAGAAGAATGAAAAAGAAGTGAAGGAGAATAGAAATTGAAAATTGAAAAGTCCTTGCTCAAATGCTAAACATTAAGAACCTGAATCTTCACTGTTAAATTTCTAGATCCAGAGAACTGGATGTAAGATACCTGCATTTAAAAACTAAAGCCACCTGAATAATCTAGAAGAATGTGAGAGGAGTCAGTTTCCCAAATTTTCTTGTTCTTTATAAGACATTATTAAATATCTAGATGTAACTGCATACTCTGGTTTTATTTAGGATTTGTAAGTTTCTTAATGTGCAAATGGATTTTGATATATGTATAACTGCTCTAGTATTTTATTCAGTTTAGTAATCCTACTCTGAAGTAAAAGCTTTTCTTTCTCGTTATTACTAAGGGCTTATATTCTCCAAGTGGAAAGCCCGAGAAAGATGTTATTTCTCATTAACTTGATTTTATATGAAACCAAATTATATTAATCACTCTGCAGATATTCTCAGCATGTGGGGAAAAAAAAGTAATTAAAACAAGTATGTACCTTGTGATACGAAGTTTATTCACAGGTTTTGATTTAGCAATTTTGCCAGTAGTCAAAGGAGCAGAACATTTATGTGAAGCTGAAGAAGAAAACACTATGCAAAGAAACACATCCTACTCCATTAGAAATGGAAAGTGAGTAAGAGTGAAGACAGAAAACACAGATTTATGTTTGGGCCTAATTCATTTCCCTAGGCCATTTCCGAAACCAGTGTTGCCCCACTTGCCAGTACTAAAGAACATTTAACCAATGCATGTTTAAACACTCAGACCATTTAGATCAGCATAACATTTTTTTGGCAGAATTCTGCTTGAATGCTGTATATTTTTCTTTCCTTCAAATTTGTAATGAAAAACAGTACTTATCTAAACAAAATTAGAACAAAACAGACATATCATGCATAATGCCTTGTATCTGCTCTGGAAATGGAAAAGGCTCACCCAGAACTTTGTATAGGAGTGGAATACAGTGCGATTATTCATTGAGAAAATAAACAGAACCCCACAACGCTGAGTATTTTAAAAGTGTAATCAGGCTTTTCATTGTAAGCTACAGTGGTGAACGTGTAATAACGGAGCTCTGCTCCTACCTTTCTATTCTGTAGATGGAGTTGGAAAAGTCTCTCCCTCTCCTGGGGCCTCGTTTCACTGGCTGCTTTCCCAAGTACTCACTGACCTTGGCGAGAATGTGATGCAATATTTCTGTAACTGCAAAGGAATGGCACATCAAGTTGTTGGAGGCACACATGCATGGTTTATTTTACTGTTGACATCTAAAGTAGCTAAGAACCTAACTCTAAAGATCGAACCTAACTCTAAAGATCAAACCTAAAATTCTCATTTACAATGAGAGATTGAAAGGCGTACATGTGAAATGCTCTAATGCTCTCTGTCTGAAAATCAGCAGCCTCAGTCGATTCTGTCAGGAGTGACAAAGTGGTCTTCACAGGGAAACGGGATGCTGTAGTGGTAACGCAACCGGAAGCATCAGCGATGGCAAATTCCATTTTGTTGCACCAGCAAAAGTAGGCTGAACACAGATGGGAAAAGCGTGTTCTCTGGCTGTGACTTCTGCCTGATCGTGCTAGCAGCAAATAAACCCAAGAAGATGTTTGAATGACAGATCATAACAGCCTTCCCTTTCGCATATTTCCTCGAGTTGTCAGATATCTCTGTCTTGTATAAACTGCAGATAATAGGCAGTTGGTTTTGCCTGTGTCCCAAGTTTTTGGCAGTTGGGTATGGACAACCCACATAAGAAGCAAGAAAGCATCAAACCTTAGTTGTTAAAATGATATGACCAGAACTGCTGGCTCTTTCTCTGCATCTTGAATTGTAAGAGACAAAAACATTTTGAGTATCCATAGAAGCCCTTAGATAATAATATTTTCCTCAACCTTGTTTTCTTGCTTCGTCTACAAATGTGTGGCATCTCTGCCTTGTCTGTCCCACTTCATCTTACTAAGGCTCCCCGCAGTCACGGGCTGCTCCCTTCATGTCCTGCCGCTTGGCCTTTGAGAAATCCAGTAACAGCTCATCTCATATGCTTTCTTTGCACACAGAAAGTTAAATAGCTGTGTCTTTTTTGCATTGACAACTTATTGATCAAGAAAATGTCAAAACAGAGAGCAAGATTTGACATTTAAGTACAACAAAATTCACTAATCCTTTTTGTGATATTTCCCTGAGCTGGGGAATATTAATACGGAATGAAGGTGGAGGACAGAAACAGATACGGCAGTGGAGTGTAACAAATCCACAGGAACGGCTTAGTTTTACTAAAATTCATTTATTATTTTATACCTGCAGGCATTCTAAGCAAAGTCACCTAAGGAACAAAATTGACAGCAACACCATTGTGTTGGGTCTGCGCGGCGGGGCTTTGGTAGCAGGGGGAGGGGGCTACACGGGCGGGTGGCCCCTGGCAGGAGCTGCTCGAAGCTCCCCCAGCTCCAAGTCAGCCCTGCCTTGAGCTGAGGCCGGGCTGTTTAGTTACAATAGATGCACCTCTGCGATGATAACGTATTTAAGGAGGGGACAGGACCAAGAAATGGCTGTTGAGACCTGCAGCAGAGGGCAGAGGGAGAGGTGAGAGAAACACCTATGCAGATGCCAGGAGTCAGTGACAAGGAGGCAGACAGAGCAGATTCCCCTGCAGCCAGCAGGGAGAGGGCAGGCTCTGCCCCTGCAGCCCACGGAGGATTGCTGTGGAGCAGCCCGTGAAGGACCACAGAGGAGCAGAGAGGGACCTGCAGCCCATGGAGGACCCCACACCACAGGAGGTGCCTGGTCCCAGAGAAGACAGTGACTCTGTGGGCAGCCCGTGCTGGGTGGGTGCGTTCCTGAGGGACTGCACCACGTGGGAAGGACTCACGTTGGAGGGGTTCATGAGGGACTGTCTGCTGTGGGAGGGACCCCGTGCTGGAGCAGGGGAAGCGTGTAAGGAGCCCTCCCCACCTGAGGGAGAAGGAGAGGCAGAGAGCTAGTTGACCCTGCTCTGAGTGGGCTTTGCACCAGGTGACCTCCAGGGCCCTTTCCAACCTCAGTTGTTCTGTGATTCTTTGGAGTGACTTATCCAAGGCTAAGCTAAATCTGTAAGTTTTTCTTTACTAGCTTATCTGCACTATCTTTTTTGGTTTTGTTTTTACGGTCCGGTCGAAATAACATACCTAAAATTTATTCACAACTTTTGTGCTTTTTTCCAGTCTGAAATTCAAGCTTCTTGACTTGTTAAGCGTCTCCAAGGTATTATCCTGTTTATATCATCGTCTCTGTCAATAAATAATGCCATCCAGTTCTCCGTGACCTAATCCACTAGATTTATCCCACATACCCAACTGAAAAAATTAAAATCTCTGTGTTCAAAGGAACCAAGAGCTGCTTCTTTTATTTCAGAGAAAGCCTTTGATCTAATGAACTGAACTCTTTGAAAAAAGTTTGCATAGGGCAAAAACTTACAAGCACGAGTGGAATAGTTTTGTTTTATTGCAAATGAATGAGTCATCATGAAGAAATCGCAATAGAGAGGACCACAGATCGTGGTTAACACCAGGAACCAACTATGCTAGTAATAGAACAGGAGTATTTTCTGTATGAATATCACAATATATGCCACTGAGCCATGGAAAAACCTTTTCTAGAAATCAAGAAAATCTAGCAGATGTTAGTAAAATGTAAATGTAAGATTCATTGTGGTAAGTTCACGATGTTGCGTATAATAACAAAATACTGTAGAACATATTATGCAGATTGGAATTACAGTTGAGTGGCAGAAGGGAATAAAAGACTTGGGGATTACAGTGAATAAGGAAGAAAATAAAATTGCCTGTGCAGCAAAATGAGTTCTTCAGAGTCTGTCTGGCTCCTGGAAACTACTGCAGTAAAGAACATAGGGAGAGCAACTTGAGTGTGTGTGGTTCAGACAGCAGTCTTAATCAGCTAAGTCTTAGCAACCATTATTTTTAGGGGAGAAACATCAGACTGGATCAAAGGCGTAGCTGAGTACTTAAAAGACATTTTTTATGACAAAAGATTGAAATAACTTGTTTCAAAAAGCCAGGCCACAGTGGGACTGGGCAAAGCTATTAACAACTGAGAGAATGCATCCAAAGTCGTATTTCAAGGAACAGCAAATTTCCTTCCTTGCTTGTTAGTCTTGCTGTGTTGCTAGGGTAGACACTTAGCGCCTCTGAGTATATTCTGTGGGGAATATTGCTTATCTAACGGACACTAGAGTTGTCTATCCTAGTGAAAGTGAAAATTCATGAGGTAGCTAGATTTAAGAGTAACAACACCCAGAATGATTGTTATAAAATTGCTGTTTATAGTGCAATAAAGTTGCGTATAAATGTAATCATTTTATATGAGGAGCCTGGTTTTGTTTTGTTTTGTTTTGTTGAGGATCATTACATTAAAATTATTTTATGTGAAAAAAGAGCAGGGGAATGGTCAGTAGCAATTACTTACTCAGCACCTAAAGTATGTGCAAGTAAAGTGTGTTTACTAAGCTATTTTTAGTGTTAAGTTCAATATCTACGCTTTATACAGACACCTGGGCTCAAAACTTTTCAGCTATATTTTGTTTCTTTGCAAGAGGTTGTGGGGGCAGAGAGGGCAGCTGAGCACAACTCCGTAAGACTTATCAAGTAAGCTGAAACCGACCATTTCAGATCTGTCCAGGATTTGCTTCCTTGAACCTCATAAGGATACTGCTTCCAGTCTTTTGAAAATTCCCGCCTCCTAAATTCCAGGATTGTCAGGGGATTTATTGAAAACACTTTGACATGTTGTTGTTCACAAACCTGCGTTGCCTTTCATAATGAAGTGCATCTTTTTATGCTATAATGTGGCTCTTCCAACTCTGTGATTTTGCAAGGGGAGAATACCTGAGGGCAGGTAATCCAGCAGATCTCAGGACGGAGGTCAGCATCTGGATAGCATTGCATTTTGGATGCTTTTCTGTCGCAATAGTTTTCCCCTTTCCAAATCTGATCACAGGTCTCCAGTACATAGCAGCCTTTTGAAGAGCTTCCATTTAGAAAGGAATATGTCCCAGACATGGTCAGGCAGTGTCTGCATTAGGTGGTTCTCTGTTACTGAGAAGAGTCATTTACTGAAGGTAGCAACTGCCTTATTGAGAAGCATTTTAGTGATGATCAGTTTTAAGCATCTTTTGGAAGACAAACACAGTGCGTGTCACTCTGTTTTAAAGAGCTTCCCAGGGAGAAGTTTAGAATGGACATTTGTGGGAATTTAGTCTCTGTTTTTTTCAACTGAACACTGTAAATCCTGGACACAAAGCCACGGAGAATGAGAAATAAGTAAGTACATCATACTTCAAATTAGTAAGTTCCACATCATTTAGAAAATAATAATTTTATTTCATGGGCATATTACTGAAAATACATGAAGATTGTTTTATCCTACAGCTATTACTTCAATCATTGGTATATATGAACATTGAAAGTGCCTTTCAAGTGTTGATCCTTCTGCTTTTCTGCAGACAAATCTTAATCGCCATCTCAAGGTGTAGTCACGATAAAATCTGGAGAAGGGATTTCCAAATTTCTTAGCGTTTTAAGAATAAATACTCTCTGTGGTTTATCTCTCCAGCTGCTTCCTCAAGAAAGACACCTCAGGAGCATTGGCACTGAGCCTACTTGGGACAACTTGCACAGAAATGATAAAGTATCTTGTAGCTGCTATGGAAGAAATGATTTCTCCCTGCAATAGGTCCAGCAGCTGACCTGGGGAGGCTGTATGCATTTGGACTGGTGTGTTACTCATCCAGAAGAGGTTTTTCGTCTTTCTCTCTATTTTGCTGGCATTTAAAAGCTGCCTTTTCCCTTCTCAGTTTCCTCAGAAATCCCCCTGACTTGCAGAAGACCTGTCTTTTTCCTGAATCTGTGCTAGCAAACACAAGAAAACTGAAGAGAGGAAGATTTGTTCTTCTGCACTTTCAGACTTCTGGGCAGGCTGTGGGTTATTATTTATCTTTCTGACCAGGAAGGCCAGAAAAGAGCCCCAAACTCTTTCAGGCTCCTGTGTGCAGCCAGCTGGGTGACACAGGCTCTCTAGGAAGAAAAGGACAGTAGGTGTAGGAGGTAGGAGAAGGGCAGCCGTTATGTTGAGTATTTTGGGCTGTTTCACAGCTAGAGCCACAACTGTTTCAACAGGAGAGAGCTCTAAATGCATTAGTGAGCCATTTGGTTCAGAGAGAATAAAAGATGTGAAGAAATTGAAAGAGAAAAACCACACCCCCTTCTTTCACATTTGAACAAGCTGGATTTTGAATATAATCCATTAACCCACACATAGTCTTTCATTAAAGCCCTTAGGAGACTGGAATATTTTTGGCAATGTACTGTTATGAAAAATACAAGTAAAAAACCCACATAACTGCCCCCTCCCCAGCAATTGAAGGGGTCATAGGGAAATTGAAATCTTTTCTTTGAGCATACCAAGAAGTGTGTGAAATTACATGCACATTAGATGTGTTTCACTCCATATTTGTGTAATTTTTGCGACGAAATAAAAAAACACCCACAATTTTACCATAATTTCTCTACTTAGTACTCAGTACATAAGGCATACACGAAGTCTTTTAAATATATATAATTAGGAAAAAAATTACGTACAGGGTGGGAGAAATAATGTGGGTTTAGTTTGGAAGGTAGTTGGAAAAACTGACAGGATTAAACACTGTTTGAACCATTAAATTCTTCTGAATTATCACAGAACTATTCCGCTAGTTTCATTGAAGGCATCTGGGGTGTAATACAAGAACTTGCTGTTCCTTCTAGTTGACATGATAGCACATTATTTTCCAGTTTAAGCCTGAGTCACTACTTGGATGCTCTACGTCATCTGGCTTAGTGTCTTTTAAAGGACCTTCAAGATGCTCATTTTATAACTTTGGCTACTATCTTGTTAACTCTTGTCTGGAATGACATCAAGGGTGCTTGTGATTAATGATGTGACAAACACCACCACCAGTATTGCTCCAAGCAATATTTTAAACAGTTTTTGAAATAGAAATTTCTAACGTATCTGATCAGGACCTCTTCGAAAAGTGGAGAATAATCTTTCCTGCATTTTTGCTAGACTTTTTTTAATGTCAGTGTTATCCCATAGACCCTTTAAAATTAAGAAATTATATTAAATATCTCTATTCCCATTTCTGTGCATTAATCTAGGCAAAGAAGAAAGCATAATAATCCGGCTGGATTTTCTTTTTTTACAAAATACTCCCTTCCAGATACTTGTTTGAAGGCCATACAGTTCACGTGGAGAAGACGCTGCTAATTTGTGGAGAAAACTGGAAACATTTTCAATTTTATATGCAATAGGTGAAATTTTGCCTCTGCGGTAATTGTTCTGATTTCTCTTATGGAAACTGGATTTTCATAAAGTGAATATTTTTTAGAAGTAATACTGAGATCTTGTACTGATTAACATGTAAGCTGTGTATGTTTGATGTTTTACCAGCAGATTATGTTTGAGGACTAGACAGACATTGCGGAGGAGCTATACAAATATAATAAAACATATGAGTGACATTAGAACACTGGTACCATAATTATGGTTTTAAAATACTGTATTCAAAGCTTTATTTTTGCTTGAAAGCTGCCTCGTATTAACTAGATAAGCACACTTTCCTCTATGGCCATTGGTTAAGAATGACACCTTTTAACTGTTTCAGCTCTGAACTGTGTTTTGGCCACACTTGAAGAAGTCCATGGTGAAACTATGCCGGGAGGAAGCCTCAGACAGAAGTATGTGCCATTTTTTCCATTCAGTTATTTGTTGTAGCTAACAGATGCTATACAAATGTATATCTATATCTTGCAGCTATATCAGCAGCTATGCCTTGTTGCAGCAATATTTTATCCTTCTTTCTAATAGCTATTTTTATAACTTTCAACAGTTTTTTGTGAGTTCAGAATTTCTAGTATCAGCTGCTGGATAAGAACATTTCATTGATTTTCCACAAGGTGGCATGTAAGAATCAGTCTGGCTGTATTTTAATTACTATAAATCAGGTATGATACACTTTGTATATGTCAAATACACGCCCATACTCAGTGAAGAAGGAATATGTTCATAGGACGGGGTATATTGTGACTGGCTATTTAAATACAGTGTAGCAAGTGATGCTGTATCACTAGTTAAATTATAGAGTTGACTACTATTGTATAATATACAGAATAACTTATGAAAATAAAATCTAACCTAAGCACCTCACAGTTACTTGTATCATGAAATGAGATTAAAACCTGTTTGACAGAATGAGGTTCTGTGGAATTGACCAGTTACTTCAGGAGAAATTATTTATTCATTATTCATGCTTACATTTTATGAAAGACTAAGATCAGTATTGTTATATGTTTCTTTAATGTAGATAAATCATTGTTAAAGCACACAGTTATTATTAAAAACTCTTCATACAGTCATTTCCTGTGTGAGTTAGTGAGCAGTTTCTGTTGAAGAGAACTTCCTCCTCAAAACAAGAAATAGTTCTGACCTAAGCTGCCATTCAAGCACAAACTAGTCATAATTTTGCAGATCTAATAGTGTTCAGCTAATGATTGGTTTCTTCCAGTGCTGTAGATCTCCACATTCTCTAAATTTCCTAGTACTGTAGTAAATCAAAGAAATAAAATCCACTAGACTACCACCAAAAGTTGCTACTATACTGTTTTTTCCATCTTATTTAGAAGATTTGTGGGCAGGAAATCTGAGAAACTCTGTGTGTATAACAGATAATCAGCAAAATAGACTTTTGGCATCTGAAAAACTGAGCGCTGATCAGAACTGAACGATGTCTTGCAACTCAAATGGGGTTCGTCTTGGATTCTGTCATAATGACAGTTAGATGTTTGAATCTGTAAAGCTGTTTGCATTATTCCAGGGACAAAAAAGCAGTTACAGATTTGATATTATTGGTTGGAGAGGAGCATCTCATGTCCATCTCCAGGAAAGCAGAGCTCCGTCATGTGTAAACTGTTACTTGGGATGACAAACGCTATCGGTCCGAACATCCCCCACTTCCTTCCTCTTCCCCCAGCTTTTATTGCTGAGCGTGACATCATATGGTATGGGATATCCGCTCGGTCAGCCAAGGCCAGCCACCCCAGCTGTCCTCCCCCACAACCTCCCGTGCACCCCCAGCCAGAAGTTGTGCTTTTCAGCCTGCTGATACATTTGCCCATCTGGATCTGCAGAGGGAGAACAACTGCCTTTAGAACTTGCTTCTTGCAGTCTCTCTCTGACCCAGGGTGACAGATAACTCATTTTGTCCATGGCAGTTGGAGAAAAAAATGCATTCACATTGTGGAGAATGAGCTTGTTCTTCCCACAAATATGTAAATATTGTGGCCAGATACACGGTTTTCATACATATAACATGAACGAATTTTAGAGACATTTATCGTTTTTAAATTTGAGGAACAAAGCAATCCATACAGTGATCAATACAGTGAATAATAAACTGTAGGCTCAGACCAATCACACCAAGAAAGAAAATGGTATTTTAAGCAGACCATATACATGTAATTTTGCAATCACTCTGCAGCGGATTTCTGCCTCTTTCTACAAATGTGAAATACAATCTAGCAATACTTAGCAATGTTCTCAAGTCCATGTATTTGTTATATAAGATATATAATTGTTTACATATGAGACACATAATTGTTTGCCATCTGCTAGGAAAACTTCCCGAAAAATATCTGACCTTTTAAATTTTATTATGCAGGAAGATTATGTTCCCATGGGTAGTGAAGAGCAACATCATCTTAAGTGAGCAGGGGACATCTATAATCATATCTATGCCAAACGTGGCTTAAGAAAGGATGTACAAGGGATGAGAAGGAAGAAAATAAGAAACATGTCTTTGGCAGCCAAATTCTAAATTCAGAGTCAGTATCATAAGTAACAGATAGTTAGCATTGTGTCTGAAACACTTAGTATTCTTAACCCAGGGGAGTGTTAATACTGAGATGTTGAACTTGATCCTTGGTCTGAGATTGATCATCTCTGGAATTGATCATCACTGAAATTAATCCTTCATCTACTGAAATTCTCAGAAAGCCACAGAGGTATGTCTGTACTTGAGGCCCTAAAGGAAAGGACTTTCCAAGTTTCCTGTTGGCATTTTCCCTACGTTTCAGTATTGCAAAAAATAACACTGGAAGTTTCCACATACTGCCATTTTAGGAAACGAACATTTCAGGCAATGTAGAAAAGAAGACAGAAGATGATAGAGGAGGAAACAAGCCATTAAGAAGTGTAATGAGTTTAAGCATTGTGCACGGAGTCCTATGTTCACATGCAGTTGACAGTGAAGAGTATCGTGCATACTGCAGCTACTGATCTGCTAGTGTTAGTGAGCTGGAGACACCTGACTCCTTACCCAAGCAAATCATATTGACAGCTGAAGGACAGTTAGCAGCATTGGTGGCAGAAGGATTTATAATTTTATGCCTGAGATGACTGATGCTTGCCACTTTTCACTAAAATTGCTCCCATAAGCTGTGATACAGACTTTGAGCACTACTCGTTCATTTTTCCTCCTGGAACAACTGCAGCTCCAGGCCCTGCAATGTGCCCGCTTGCGCTCCCGGAGGTGAAGAGTTACTGGATTTTGTCAGCGCACAGAAGACTCAATTTGATTTTTTTTTTTATTTTTTTAAGCAACCACCTTGTTCACTAGCTATCCCAATATGTTTGCAATTTTAAAAAGTGAACTAAAAACTGTGAGAAGTTGTGGATTTAACCCCTTATTTCCTCCCATTCTCTGTGCACGACACACTGAAGCTGGGGCGGCAGAGCCGTGTGCTACCGCAAAGCATGAACTGGCTGTTTTTAAAGCTCTTTCTCCACAGTATGCCAGAGACTGCATGTGCCTCACTGGAATGTTTTTTACTACAATAGCCATGTACCTTCCTTGAAGCAAGGGAAGAGTTACTTTCCTGTTACTATTCCTAAAACAACTGCAAACAATTACAGCCCCAAAAGGGTTGGCTAGTGTGCAAAGCAGCTCACTGTCTTTCTGAAAAATTGTAATTATCAATAATTAAATAATTATAACTGTATCAACACTGCTCTTCAATCTATATGAAGATTCTCCATCCACTTGATGGTTATTCCAAAGTCATTTCAACAAGAATTATACTACTAAATATGAAAGCGTAGAAGTCTAGTTAATGTAATTCCCTCAAAATCTTATAACATTCTTAAGGTACTATTGAAATATTTTAAATAATATTGTCCATTTATATGGTGAAAAAGAAAGCCAGAACTGCAGTTTAATTTACTATTTGTAATTAAATAGAAGTACAGTGGGATGAATAAAATTTAGGTGACAAAAATTTAAGTGACAAAATGTTTTTCAGTTTTCTATCTATCTCCACTGAAAATTCTTTATCCTTAATAACAGTTGTCACTCAGTGGATGTATGATAAGAACGTAAACAAGCAGACTGTTTTGTACTTCATTATTGCTACTGGCATGGGCCCAAAGCAGGTCAAATGCTGTTGACACACTCCCCTGAGTTTATTCATCAAACAAGCTGCATTGTTTCTTCTGCTTTGAAGAGACAGATATAGGCAGACTAAAATGTAACACCCATTTTAAGCCTCAAACATACTAAGTACAGATAATGTTTGTGATGTCAACGAATTATGTTACTGCTAACCCTCCAAAACATTAGTAGAAAAGTGAGATTTCAGAAAAATCAATTTTCTTTCTCTGTGCATTTTCAGTAGCATTAGTCCTGTAAGTATCTTTATAACTGATTTTAAAGGCCCCTAAGCCCGTACCTGAGGAAGTACCCCCAAACTCAGATTTTCCTTTCGTGACGTGAAAAAGGCAAAGTTAGAATGTTTATTCTTAATAAGATAGCCTTCTGTTGACATACAGCATGTTTTTAAACAAGCTGTAAATTTCTGTCTTCACATTGCTCGTGGCTTGTGGTCCATCTCAAAATATCTTCACCTTTCTTTCACATTTCATCAGGCTTCAGCAAGAAGCTGGAATAGGAATTCTGAGACCGATCCTTTTGCTGCATTTGCTACCTCTGTTATTTGAATTTTATTTGAATCTTTCCACCAAAATACTGGAAGAGAGGTCTCTTTGTGAGGTCCATCAGTATTTTCTTTCATTCTCACTGTGTCACCCTGAGAACACTTGCTTGGATTTAACTAAATCTAAAACTAAAATAAGGATTTTAGTACAATTGTACTGGGTTAAACCACATTATTGGATTTATGAATTCATGGCCCTGGTCATTCTGACCAGGAAATGATATTAAAATGCTGTCTGCCTTGATATCAGAGATCTAAATCTGGTTGTTCTCTCCTGCTATAACTTGATCTACACCATGTTAAAACTTTAAACTGGGCTGATTTTAAGATACTCTGTCTTTGATATCGATTAAATAGTTTCTTGTAGTTCTCAGTCATGCATTTGCTGAGTACACTTACTGAGTTTTTAATGAAGTTCAGTGTGTTCCTAATGACAAAGGCTGTAAAACTCATATATTGATCCAAACCTTGTTTTGGTGGACTGGCTTTGGGGATTACTAGAGGTGCAGCTATCTTTTTTCCAACCAGTACTACAAAATCAGCAAAACAGAAAATTTCCACTTCAGTAACTGCACACTTCTGCCTCATGTTGGTAAACTCAATTTTATTTTTCTTAGCTTTGTACACATTCACATGACGGCCAGTGGAGGTGACCTGTCATGTCATTCTTTACATTTTATTTAGAGGAAAATGCGTATTTTAGAAAAAGAGGATTCTCAGAATAAAGAGCTCACACTGCAGGGTTGTTTTTTTTTTCAAATTGTCTCTTTATTGTATTGTTGTTTGGGTCCCTATAAATCCTCAAATACTGATCTCTCTACTTCGCTGCTTCTTGTCCTTTGCTGCTTGAAGTCCTTTGACTTCAGTGAGTTTTTTCATTCAAACTTGGTACGGCATCCATCTATCTCCTCCAATCATGTCTACAGACTAGAGGCCAACATTTGAGCTACCCCCTCAAACTCCAATTATTATCAAAGGAGAATAACAATTTTCTAAGCCAAATCTGGCTTCTTTCTGAAGGTCATATCAGAAAGAATTAAGCTATGCCATTAAATAGCTTATTTCTCTCCCTTGTCTGTAAGAGGGATCTTGATGATACTTCAGATGCGGAAGTCTACAGTTATGGTATCATCCTTTGTGTTAGCCTGCAGCTATGCCTTTAGTGTTTAAAGGAAGAGAATCCAACAAAGTGTTTAGGAACTGTGGACCACTGGCTTGCTTGGCAGTTACACTTGATGAGATCGTCATTTATTTCTGGGCCAAAGTGAAATCTCTCAACACTGCTGCAAAAGCCCAATAGCAGATGCTTCATCAGAGGTGCTGCAGCTTGCTGGCATAGACTGTCTCCTGGACAGAGCTCTCGTGCATGTCAGGGCTCTGAGGCTGAACAGTATCAGTGGGTTTTGTCTTGCCTAAATGTAGATGCTATGTCTGAACAAGTGTCGTGGTCTGAGCCCAGTTGGCAACAAAGAACCTCGTGGCCGCTCACTCATTCCTTGCCACCCGTCCCCCCACCCCCACACTGGGATGAGGAGGAAATGTAAGGAAACCTGGTGGGTCAAGACAAGGACAGGGACAGTTCACTCACCAGTTATGGTCACAGGCAAAAAACAGACTCAACGTGGGGAAAAGTCAATTTAACCGATCAGCAATCAAAACAGAGTAGCATAAAGAGATGGGAAAGCCAGAACTTAAAAACACCTCCCCCCACCCCTACCTCTTTCCCAGGCTTGAGTCCCCTCACTCCTGATGGCTCTCCCTCCTCCCNTGCGGTGCAGTCCCTCAGGAACGCACTGACCCAGCACAGGCTGCCAACAGATTCACGGTCTGCTTCGGGAGCAGGCACCTCCCCTGGCGGGGTGTCCTCCACAGGCTGCAGGTCCCTCTCTGCTCCTTCGTGGTCCTTCAGGGCTGCTCTGCCTCAATCCTCCATGGGCTGCAGGGCACAGCCTGCCCTCTCCCCTCGGGCTGCAGGAGAATCTCTGCTCTGTCTGCCTCCTCCCCCACCTTCCTCAGTGACTACCGGTATCTGCATAGATGTTTCTCTCCCGTCCCCCTCCTTCCTCTGCTGCAGGTCCCCAGGACCGCTCCTTTGTCCCCTCCTTAAATAGTTATAATCGCAGAGGCGCATCCATTGTCTCTAAAAGGCCCGGCCTCAGCCTGAGGCAGGGTTGACTTGGAGCTGGGGGAGCTTCGAGCAGCTTCTGACAGGGGCCTCCTGCCCATGTAGCCCTTTCCCCTGCTACCAAAGCCCCATCAGACAGACCCAACACAACCAGGTTTTCTTATTGTCAGAGGAGAAAAAAATAGGCATTTTCAGGACACAATTCAGCATATGTAGTTAAGTCTCTGCCTTAGGATGAGACAAATTCCCCAGAGGTGCCTGTATCTCTCCACGTATCAAAGGTATCTCACTAATTACTTCATCTGTGAATGAAGTCCTATGTTCCAGATGTCTCTAGGCAGGTGAGATGAATTCTTCTTCTGCAATCTACACAATACATTGAGACAGATATAATCTTGACCTTAGTTTCATTGAAATTCTGTTTTCCTGACTCTGCCTCATTCTTTTACTACATCTTTGCATGCCTTGTGTTTACTCTGTGAGTCAAGGCTGACATTGCTTCCTCCAGGCTACCCAGCTGCTGTGTCATGGGTCATATAGGAATCCGTCTTCCCTGTGACAGTTAAAGGTTAACTCAGTTGAAATCTCACCTCAAAGATGCAATCATTTGAAAGAAGCAGTAATATGTAGTAATGCCTTTTCCTTATGAATCCTCCACTTACTGGGCATGGGGAGGCTACTGACTGCACAGGCATCCTTGGATATTTTCTGCAAGCCTTAATTTTAAATACAGACAAGCCATAAAAATGTACATACTCTGTTAATGAGATGCTGTCTACAACAGTGGAAGCTTTTGAAACAACTCTTGCTGGACAGCCTGAGGGAGATTCATTGCCTTGGTTGCTGGTGAGAAAGGAACATGAAAGGTGACTCTTCATTGAAAATATTCAGCAAGTATAAAATAACCTCTGAATTGTTACAGGTGTTTTACTTGAGTGCATAATCTTTTAGAATACATCATGGGGAATCAGTTATAAGATCCATATTGTTGATGGAATGAAACTTGCTACCAGTTCTAAACAGAGATCTGACAAATTTGAAACTGGCAATATATTTGGATTTAATACTACCCAAATCTCAATGTTGTACATGTGAGGACACATCTTTCACAAGTAAGATGAATCTTTTGCATGTATGATCTCGGCTTTTTTTAAAGGAGAAAACCCTCCTGATAATATGTATTCACACTGAGTCTCTATCAAAGAATTTCTAGGCCAGATACTCTTGATCATTTCTAAGCTCAAATATTGTTCCTACTGTTCCTGATCTTCAGCTGAAAGCTTTGAAAAGAAATCAATCATAAAAGCATAGGTATTGTTTATTTCTCAGTGACAATTACTCTGGATATGCAAGATATTTATTTTTGAGCTTACCAATAACTTCAGTTATGCCAAATATTCATTAGTGCTGAACATACCGATGTAGTAGTATTTTTCTTTGATTTAATGTATTAAAACTAAGCTATTAGTTTTCTGTGCAATCCATTTCAAATGATGCTGACTGTCTTTCTATAAAGACAAATAGCCTTGAAGAGCGTGTTTTAGAAATTCCATCATGACAAGATAAATGTGATCAGTACTACATTTCTTAAAAGCTTTTCCATTCCAGCATCAATTAGGAATATCGTGGCTTTATTCCACTATCTCATAACACTTACCTAGAAGATGGTTTGTCTTTTTAATGCTTTCAGCTGTAGAGTTTCTGCTCTGTATTTGTGATTACATTCCTGAGTGATTAAGTTCTAAGAATTATCTGGACTCTCTGGAATACTTGAAAACACTCATAGTAATTTACTTGTTGAAGTGTGGAGATGGTGATCCATTGGGGTGCATTAAGAAGAGTGTGGCCAGCAGGTTGAGGGAGGTGATCCTCCCCCTCTACTCTGCCCTGGTGAGGCCACATCTGGAGTGCTGTGTCCAGTTCTGGATTCCCGAGTTCAAGAGGGACAGGGAACTACTGGAGAGAGTCCAGCGGAGGGCTACAAAGATGATAAGGGGACTAGAGCATCTCTCTTATGAGGAAAGGATGAGAGACCTGGGTCTTTTCAGCCTGGAGAAATTCTATGATTCAATGGAGAAGAGAAGACTGAGAGGGGATCTCATCAATGCTTATGAATATCTAAAGCGCGGGTGTCAAGAGGACGGGGACAGACTCTTTTCAGTGGTGCCCAGCGACAGGATGAAGGGCAATGGGCACAAACTGGAACACAGGCAGTTCCACCTGAACATGAGGAGGAACTTCTTTACTGTGAGGGTGACCAGGCACTGGAACAGGCTGCCCAGAGAGGTTGCGGAGTCTCCTTCTCTGGAGATACTCAAAACCCACCTGGATGCATTCCTGTGCAACCTGCTCTAGGGGCACCTGCTTTAGCAGGGTGGGTGGACTAGATGATCTCCAGAGGTCCCTTCCAACCCCTACCATTCTGTGATTCTGTACTTCTCATCTCCCTGGCATTTGTAATTTTCAAAAGTTAAATTTATAATTTGTGAACTTTGTAAAATACATTTTTTGTAGATAGCAAAGGACTTCTATGAAAATATATTAACTTCCAGAGCTAGCTACTATTGTTGTCAACAGAGAAAGCTGAATCGCCTGCCGTAGAAATTAGGCCATTGAAACTCTAATATGTATGAAACACTAATATGTATGCAAGCACCTGTATGGGTCATCAACCCTGAATCCTTATGGTGAAGCTCTGTGGAGGAGGATAAACTATAAGAATATATTGAGAATTAAGACATTAATAGAAAACCTATGGATGCCTCTTGCAACAGGATCAAAAGGTCAGACTGATGGAGAAATGATGGAGATGTGAAGCAGCCAACCCTCCTTATTGATAATACCTCCACATAAGCTTATCAGGAAAGGCTATTAGTGTGTTCTACTTTAAATTAGCAGTGATTTATCAGAGCAGGCACATGGTTTTGCACGTACTTTTTCTTTTTGGAGCTGAATATTATATCTTTATTAGTTTTCACCAATATATTTAAGTAGGTCACTAGTCATTATCTATTTATGTTATGCCAGCTCAGAATAAATAACTACTACATTTCACTGATCGAACTGTATGCTTCAAATACTCTAGAGTTAGATATATGAAAGTGCGTAAGTATTTGGGGAAGTAAATTATCCATGTCTAATTGAAATGTCAAACTGTCCTGGATAAAATGGATCACCCTTCTGATTAATCAAATTTCTTTAAGTACACTACTGTTTTTAAACGTGTAAATTCTATCTTTTTTACTTTCTGTGTATGTACATACACTCAGCCTCTGCTGGGAGGCAGGTCTAATGTTTAGTTACTTGATGCTGATCAGAAGCCTAGGCTTAATGCACTTGCTATTGACACCGTTCAAAATCTGAGTCCAGGTTCAAATACCCCCTCAGTCAGAGCTTAAAACTTGTAATCCCTGCTGTGAGCTGAGCTTGACAGATGAGTCTACCTGGGTTTGACATGTAAAGCAAGCTCCAGTATGGTATTCAAAGACTACTTTACATCATACACCCATGTTTTGGGATCCTTAAGGCTGTTTTGACTGTGAATTTTCTCAGCTCCCCTGCTAACAAGTTTAAAGGTAATACCTGTTTCTCAGCCTCCTCTGCACTCACCTACCATCTCACAAGCTGTCAAATGCTTACTCAAGTGCTAAAATATGAATACAAATTTGACATAATGAAGTTAAACTTAGAGCAATTGTTTTTCACTTACGTTTTGCTTGGAATTTGCTTCTTATGCATGATGCCTGAAGACTGGCCTTCCTTGTCTGAAAGCTAGTCTGTTTATCTGCTGATGTAACTCAGTGTAATAAAAGACAGTATTTTTCCTTACAAGACATATACTACTTAGGAGCAAGTCCGGAGAGTTTTATTTCAAGTGTTAGCAGGTAGCTTCATGTTGGCAATCAAATGGTTATCTGTGGCTGTGAAACAGGTGATGAAAATTAGTATTTAACTGACTACTCTCAAAGACTAGCTGGAAGGTTTGCTAGTTGCCCTTACTCTACTCTTACCACTTTTGGTGGAGCTGTCTGCGTGGTGGCCTGTCCTCTGAACCAAGAGACGTGTCTGTTGGCATGGCAGGTAGCTGAAGGGAACAGACTGGCAACACAAATGAACAGCACCTTCAGAGCTATCTTTTCTTTCTGTTGATTAGAAATTGAGCTTCCTGTTAGTAGCAGAGATGTAAACATATACATTAGCAATATCTAAAATTAAGTGAGGTGAATCACATTCAGCTGAAGTGTGGTTGTGTCACCTCTTTGCTTTATCTCATGACAACCTGAAAAGGGACAAAATGTCTCTGAAAGCAAAGGACAGTTCAGGTGATGTGTGCTATAGTGTTACAGCAATCAACAGAAGAGTCAAAGAGGTTCACCTACTTATAACACAAACACAAAAACTATGTAGTAACCTTAATTTCTCATTCCTTTAAAAGTCTAGTCATACAGTTATTCAATAATTCCTGAAGTCATATCTGACCTGAACAGGTTTATTTTGTGTCAGAAGTCTTGGACACTCCACTGCCAGTTTTGTTGTTCGTAATATTACATCTATAGAGCAGCATTTTGTATTCTTCAGCTTTTGAAAACAGGCAATTGCAAGATGCATTTCCTTAGAGTAATTGGCAGATCTGAATTTCTTCATGTTTCAACATGAGCTCTTTTTATACTCGTGAAAAAATATGTGATTTCATGGATGTTTCGACAGTGCCCATCAGTTTATTTCAGAAGGGTGAGGGAGCTTTTGATCTTGTCTGAAAATTAATGAACTATTGAACAGAAAAAGGAGCAAGCAAGAAAAAAAATCACCCTAATTTTCACTGTACAAACAGAAGAATTTCACGTAAAGAAAAATATGTGTGTGTGGTGAATAGATACAGCAGATCTGTTTTTCCACCAGAAAATTCAAAGGCAATGAAGATGGTGTGAAACACAGAACTATACAACAAATGGAGAACAGATGAACTCAGAGGAAGGGGGGCTGGGACCAGATTTGCTGCATTAAAGATTATAATGCTAAGTTACACATTTGCTTAGCAATACCATAGTCATCTTCCACATAATCACTGTTTTTTTTCCATATGGTCTTAATAACTTGTCTGATCTTCTGGTAGCTACCAGGCACATGCTCAGAATAACACAAAACAAGGTCTCTGTCTAACCTTGAAGGAACAACATGTTAAGGGTGTAACTGCTTCCTGTTTTGCTGAACACATTATGGAGGATTCCTTTTCTTCTGTAAGATTTTAGGTGAAGACTAGTGGATATATCTAGTGCATTCCACAATTTCAAAACCAAAACTGACTTTTTAGAAAACTTCAGAAAAACTTGTGTCAGCCCTCGCTTTCATGTTGTAATGAAATGTTAAATGTTAGCTCATGCAATTGGCTCAGCCAGAGCCAGCTATTTTCTGCACCAAAGGCATACAAAGCAGTCCAGGGCTAATTTCAGACCTGGCAGCATTTATTTCCTCCATTAAAGTGAATCAAGTCAACTGGAGAAGTATTTATTTAGGGCTTAACTGGACTAGCCATGGGCTTTCACGTTTAAATGTGAAGCAGCCTGTTGAGCTGGAACCATTTTGTTCCTCAGTGAAGTCTTTCAATTTAGCACTTAGGTTATATTAGCATTGTACATTTAACTCTAATTTTTTCTCAGGCTTTGCCCAATACTGTTCTTCCTCTGTTTTTCACCCACGGAAAAAAAGCTGACACAGTTTTGGAGATCTTTAAGCATAGTTGCTAAGGCAAATGCCCTTCAAATCAGGCCTCCTCCTGGGAGGGGACACTGGCAAACATCAGTCCCTGTGCTCTTTCAGTGTCTTTCTCATCCTGGCCTCTGAAGGGATGAATAAGGTTTCATGTGCTTGCTATAGCTGTCATCTGGAAGAAACCCTTGGCCATCTCAGTTCCTGCCTATTCCTGTGCTACCTAGAGCATGCAGGTAAGCCGGGAGGCAAGACGGTCACAGTAATACATCCAAGGGTCTATGCTGGGCACTGCAGAGCAGGTGCTAATGTTAACTGACAGAGAAGAGAGCCAGAGGGATGATACCCAGAGACAGTGTTACTTCTAGGTACCACTACATCTGGAGTTGTTCAACACCAATCCAAATCTTGGATTTTAACTTAAATGCCGACATCTTAAGATTTCTCTTACTCTGGTGGTGCAATCCCAGTACTCAAAGAATATAAGGGAGATGTAACTTTTTGGGTGATGGTACTATCAGACTAGATAGTAGTTAAGAAAAGCTCCAAACAAAATGTGTGCCCAAATCCTATCTGTTTTTAACAGCCATTCTCATTATTACCTCAGTATTAAAAAATATTTTGTCTCTCTGCAACTTCTAGGAAATACACGTTTGATACCTTGTCAGTGAAATCAGTGGGACACCAAAAAGAACACTGACAGATTTTTTTGTCCCTCTTAGAATCATAGAATCATAGAATGGTAGGGGTTGGAAGGGACCTCTAGAGATCATCTAGTCCAACCCCCCTGCTAAAGCAGGTTAGCCTAGAGCAGGTTGCACAGGAAT
>VZSC01012365.1:29514-57575 GCA_013398225.1 Steatornis caripensis | reverse complement strand
AAGATTTTGTATAAAATATTTATGTTAAGAATGAATCTGCCATTATGAAATTATGTCACATGTATTCTAATTATTTTTTGAAAACTGGATTCACTCAAATTATTTTAAGTTACAGGGTGTGCTTTATTATTGACATACTGATACATATAACTTTTCTAGAGCATACTTTGTTTTGTCTGACTATAAAGCTAAATAATTTCTTATTAAAATGTGCATAATATTGAGAAAAAACAAACCAACTAATTCTGTATGTTACTACATCTTTCTACTCAATGTGCTTCCAGTTGTACTAACCCATTTGATTGTCGATATTGATTTAATGATAAGGCCTGCAATGGATAAACAAATTAAGAATGCATCCCTGCTAATCCGCATCATTACTGGGAGGACCGTGCTGCCTCTGAAGAATGAGGCCCCAAGGTCACTTTGAGTTCAAGTGGAGACTTCCTGAAAGACCAAGGATCCATATACAGTGAGGAACTGGTATACAAAAGAAGATTCAGGAACAGTATTCAGTCTTCAAGAGAAACATTTCTATGTTATGTAATTCTTCATGGAACCATTTTTGCTGGACTTCTCACTTTTATAAATTATGGGATAGTATCTAGCTAGAAACGTATGTCTTCTTGAGTGTTCCCTATTACTTATGTATTGTGAGGACCTTTACCTCCTCTATTCTGCAGCCTACCACACATTGTTTCTGATGCACAAGCTTTGTATTTCAGACAAAAGTATGGCTTACAAATATGCAACAATTATTATGGGATAGGCTGTAGTTTTAGAGCATTGTTTTTTAAAACTCTTCAACTTTTTTTGAGATCTTTTCTCAGTAAAGAAGAACGTGGTTGTGTTGGGTCTGTGTGGTGGGGCTTTGGTAGCAAGGGAAGGGGCTACACGGGTGGGTTGTCCCTGTCGGAAGCTGCTCGAAGCTCCCCCAACTTCAAGTCAACCCTGCCTCAGGCTGAGGCTGGGCCATTTAGGGACAATGGATGTGCCTCTGCGATGATAACGTATTTAAGGAGGGAACGGGACAAAGAAACAGTTGGTCCTTGAAACCTGCAACGGAGGGAGGAGGGGAAGGTGAGAGAAACACCTGTGCAGATACCAGGAGTCAGTGAGGGAGGAGGGGATGACGTGGCCAGAGCGGAGATTCTCCTGCAGCCTGCGGGGAGAGGGCAGGCTGTGCCCTTGCAGCCCACAGCAGATCGTGGTGGAGCAACCGGTGAAGGACCACAGCAAGGCAGAGAGGGACCTGCAGCCCATGGAGGACCCCATGCCCAGGGAGGTGCCTGCTCCCGAAGCAGACCGTGACTCTGTGGGCAGCCCGTGCTGGGTTGGTGCATTCCTGAGGGGCTGCACCGCACGGGCAGGACTCACGTCGGAGGGGTTTGTGAGGGACTGTCTGCCGTGGGAGAGACCCCTTGCTGGAGAAGGGGAAGCGTGTGAGAAGCCCTTCCCTCCTGAGGAGGAAGGAGCAGCAGGGACAATCTTTGGTGAACTGACTGCACCCCTCTTCCCTCTCCCCCTGCGCCGCTGAGGGGGAGGAGGGAGAGACATCGGGAGTGAGGGGACTCGAACCCAGGAAGGAGCGAGGGGTGGGGGGAAGTGGTTTTAAGTTCTGGTTTTCCCATCTCCTTACGCTACTCTGTTTTGATTGATGACTAGTTAAACTGATTTTTTTCCCAGGTTGAGTCTGGTTTTGCCTGTGACCATAATTGGTGAGTGAACTTTATCTCAACCCACCAGGTTTCAGTACATTTTCTCCTCATCCCGCTGGGGAGGGAGGAGTGAGCGAGCAGCCTCGTGGTTCTTTGTTGCCAGCTGGGCCTAAACCACAACAGGGTTATACTGAATGACCACTGAAGTGATTTAAATAACAATGAAACATTAAGACATACTCATCATATTCCAGCATTCGCTGAAGGAGGAAAGTACACACCAGCAGTTGCCAGTCCAGCTGTGTAGATGATGCGTAGAACTGTAGCTCTGTAGTGTATGACGCTTTTTGTAGAGTCGCTTTTCAAAGGAGACAAATGAACTACACCCAGTTTACTTCAAATCACAAAATAACATTAGGTATCACAATCACACATTACTACAACTGTTACTTCAATAAAAATCCAGGTTGGCAGCCATTTAGTCTTCTCACATATGGCCAATGATTCTGAAAGCATCCTGTCTTGATTGTTTTAGACTGTGCTCTACATAAATCTGGACTGTTTCAGCCATGACTGGGAACAGAATTATTCATTCAGAAATTATATTGTACAGCTTACTGTTGCAATACAGCTAAACTTCTAAGTTCTAAAAAAACAGGCAAAAGCTTTATAATTCGTAGACCCTAAGGTTTTGTTTTCTTTTATAAAAGATGCATATCGTTTTCCAGTAGTGTGTTTCATAAAGGATAGACTTCATGTTCATAAAATATATTCTGAGAGGCAGTTATCTCTTTTTCCAGAAACATTGTGGGGAACCATTCCTCTCTCCCTGGAATTTCCCTGTGCAAGATTTGGAAATAGAGAGAGAGAGTGACATAAATAGAGAAACATAGAGAGAATGTCTGTGTGGTATGGTCTCGAACTGAAGGCAAATTTCTAAGCATAAAAAAAAAAAAATAAGGAAGCCTAAGTTAAATACCAAACCTTATGGAAGTATTTGTTAAAGATGTTCACCTTTTAACTCATGATATAAGAGATTGTATTAATCACTTTTTACAGCAGCATTTCCTCAAGCAATTTCCTCTCAAAGAATTAATGCAGAAAGGGAGAAAATGAATAAAAAGTTAGTGGAAAGTGTATGAAGAATTTCTGCAACCTTCCATATTCTGTAAGAGAGCCCTGTGCTTAGATGTTTAATCATTTAGATTTCAGTAATATTGAATTTTCTATAGATGAATGTCAGTGACAAGTCATGGGTTTAAGAAAAGCCTCAGAAACCTCATGTCCAATGGTGGCCACCTGGATTCCAGATCAAATTTAGAAGTTGAACAAAAGCCCTGGTCTGCAACAACAGATCTTTGGCATTAGGGTAGCAAATTTTGCCTTCTAAAATGATGATGATGATGATTACGATTACACTTGTAGGGTGAAAAAAAGCAGAAAACCTCCTGTGTTTTGGTGAAGTGCTGCTGAAAGAAACTTGGATCTGTGAGTGAAGGAACTATCTACTGTTGCTTTATTTTCATCAAAATGTCTGGAAAACACAGCTTTGTGCAATATTTATAAGCAAACAGAACTGCATCAAAGATATACCTAACCTATCACCAGATATTTCTACAAACATGAACAAACTGCAAGACTCAACACTGACTATCTGCTATGTGACAAGGGTGTAATAACATAAAGAAAAATAAAGAAAAGTTTTGATGTATAATCAACCCACCTAATTTCTAATTTAAATGATTAGAGTAGGAGTAGATTCACACTTGGCTCCAATGTTAGTCAAAAGTGTGAGATACCTCCAGAACAAGGCTTGTATCAGCAATTAGATCATAGAATCCCAGGTTGGAAGGGACCTCAAGGATCATCTGGTTGAAGCTTTCTTGGCAAAAGCACAGTCTAGACAAGATGGCTGGGCACCCTGTCCAGCTGAATCTTAAAAGTGTCCAATATTGGGGAATCCACTGCTTCCCTGGGGAGATTATTCTAGTAACTGATTGTTCTCACTGTGAAAAATTTTCCTCTTGTGTCCAATCGGAATCTCCCGAGGACTAACTTGTACCAATTACCCCCATCTGTTCCATGTGACTCCTTGTAAAAAGGGAGTCTCCGTCTTCTTGGTAGCCGCCCTTTAAGTACTGGAACATGGTGATGAGGTCTTCCCTAAGCCTTCTTTTCTCAAGGTTGAACAAACCCAATTCTCTCAGCCTTTCCTCACACGGCAGGCTTCCCAGTCTTTTGATCATCTTTGTGACCCTTCTCTGGACCTTCTCCAGCCTGTCCACATCTTTTTTGTATTACAGGACCAAAACAGCATACAGTATTCCAAGTCTGGCCTGACAAGCGCTGAGTAGAGTGGGATAATGACCTCTTTATCTCTGCTGGTGATGCTCTTGGTGATGCACCCAGCAACCTTGGCTTTCTTTGCCACTGCAGCACATTGTTCACTTGTGTTGAGCTTGTTGTCTACCAGGACCCCCAGGTCCCTTGTCACAGAGCTTCTCCAGCTGAGTAGATCTCAGTCTGCACTCCTGAATTATGTTTTCCCAGGTGCAAGACCTTACATTTGTCTTTGTTGAATTTCGTAGGATTCATGTTAGCCCACTCTTCCACCCTATACAGGTCTTCCTGTGAGGTGGCTCTCCCTTCCAAAGTGTCCACTTCCCCACTTGGTTTGGTATCATCAGCAAACTTCATCAGGGTACACTTGATCCCATCATCCAGATCACTTATGAAGACATTAAACAATGTTGGGCCCAATATCAGTCCCTGGGGGACCCCACTTGTGGCAGCTTGCCAGTTTGAAAAAAAGCATATTTGCTGAATCTAGAGCAAATATGGGGGAATCTAGAGAAAACGCAAATGAATCTTGAATACAGGATAAATGAGAAGAATCCAGACTGCAGTGTTCTTAAGAAAAATGCATAAACCTCATTCACTTGCCAAAGAAAATAATAGAAGGCATTCTTTCATAAACAGATAAGCTTCGTTAGCTGGAATGATAATCTCAAATTGCACAGAACTTAATACTTCAGGGGTATCTTTTCTAAATTTTTTTCGCACACAGTTGTGTATTGTCCTGTCATGGTCTGATAGTTCAAGATTTTCTGAGAGAACAATTAGTCTTGGACACTTGCCCCAGTACATTATGAGTTCAGTTTTGTCTTGACCACTTTGCGGAATGCATTTTTTAAAAAATGTATTTTTTAACAGTTCTAATAACTTTGTTAGGGAAAGTGAGAGCAAGTGGAAGTCACAATCAGTACTTTTGCTTAGGAGTAATTCTTAGGCTTCATCTGAGTCCTTTCATCCATAAAATAAAAGAAAATAACATAAAATTACTTCATAATTTGACATCAATGAACAATGTCTATGCATATTGAAATTTGGAGACTTCTTCTGGATGATTTATCTAGCAAATGTTGGGAAAAAATACTTTTCAAATTTAGGCTTTCAATCATATAATCACATGTTATTCCCATAATATCTTTTCCTACTTTTTTGTTTTCTTGTGCAACAATATTTAAGTGGTATTTCCAGTTCTATTGCTGTCTCAGTGGCATTATTAAGACCAGATTTCAAAGATTTTTCTTTCTCTGTTTTTTAAGTATATTGTCCTCTGCACAAGAAACCAATTGGAGGCAGATAAGCCTGTTAGGTACTACTCAATGACAAAATTAATTTTCAAAAAACTCATCCAAAAGCACAATGTTTGGTTTTGGGATCACATTTCACCTAATACTGTGGCATTACTGGAAGTTCTGTGACAGAATATCAAAGTCCCTTGACCATTTAATGTCCTCTGGATCCTGGCTTCCTTAAATCCTGACTGTGTCTCAGAATACCTTGATTGCAAAGGGGAAAATTTGTGCTGGAGACAGCTGAAGCAGCAGGGCTCATTCAGACAGAAGCCCTCCCAAGGAAACTCTTCAGAAGGGCTTTTAGGGAGAGTGGAAGCCCACTTCCAAGAAGACAGCTTAAAATCTTTCTTGCTTAAGGAATTTCTCAACTAGAGCACCAGGTCCCAGACCTGGCTGAAATTTGTCAGGAACTGTTCCTCACATAAGATTTCATGATATAAGGTTACCAACGGACAGACCTTTCTGTGGCTGAATCTGTACCCTCCTATAAGAAGATTCACTTTCATCTGTTATTGTAATAGTTCCTCTGCTCCTAAAATGTATCTCAGTCCTATTTTTTCCAGTGATACTTGCCATCTTATAGTAGTTTTTCTCCTCCCAATGAACTTCAGAAAGTACCTTTGCTGTCATAGCAACCTGTTCCTTTAAGATTTGTCAGAGAGAACTTGAAATAGCATCAGACCAAAGTTTCAAAACCAAACAAATGAAGCTTAGCAATTGCTCAGCAAATTGTATTTGTCATCTCCTCAAGGTGGAAGATGCTACAGACAGCAGTGCTTTTTTTCTCCCTAAAGCTTTCTTTTTCCAGGTCAACTATAAATATTCTTCAGCATCAATATTGAAAGGGTACTTTTGTGCAGTCTTTTAAAGGCTGAGTTGTACTTCGGAACGCATACCTGCAAAAGTGGCGAAGGAGCAGAAAACATCTTTTTTCATCCCAGCCCAAATATATGCAGGTGAATGGAGACAAGCAGTTATTTCCTTATCATTTTTACTTTATTCAAAGGGGAATTGCTCCTAGGAACATGATCTGTGGCAATTCTTTATCCTGTTGCACCACAGTCTCTCCCCTGTTCATTGCTGTAGTCTTTATTTCTACAATGTTTCCTGTAATATTTCCATTTGTGTGTCACTTACTTCCCATTTCCTTTTGTATGGTATCTCCACAATACCATATAAAGATTAAATTTGATGAAAACTATTTGAAGCAGAGCAACATGTTGTTGGATTAATTAGGCAGTTAAATTTAGTGAGAAGAGTCCCTCTCTTACAAGTCCTCAGAGGCACAATCCATTGATTATATATATATGTGGGAATATAAATTAGAAAGATTGGTTCACCTGGTGACTGAAACTCAGATGCAAGTTTGAAATTTGAATTGTGACAATAGTTTTGCAGTCTAGGATAGCTAATAGGATTTCTATTTACATAGGAAAAGGTGTTTCAACAGTGAAATAGAGTCACATAAGAATAAAAGAATCTGCTAAAGTAGATGTACATAAAAGCTTTTGAACAACTTAGCAAAGGCTTTGAACATGCTGGAAGTGAAGCTCATTTCTTTCACTTAATACTTAGTATAGAATTTGACCGGTAGAGTTAATAAAACTGCCGTGGATCTGTTTGATTTTTTAATAATTATTATTACTGAAAAATAATTTCCAGGAGCCTAACCTTTCCCTTCAACAGAATCCTCATGTTTGCATCCTGCAAAACTTAGGAGTTCTGCATGCAACGATGAGGGAAGATTCATGTCTATGTACTTGTTACAAACCTCAGTAATGATAATGAGAAGAGTAACTTCAGTGTCTTTGGTCCGGATGTCCATGATGATGAAGTGCAGAGCTCAGTGAGTGTTGGCGCTTTGGGAAGTTCCAGTTGCCTCCTTGGAGTCAGCCCCACTGTCCATTGTAGTGACTCGCTGGTTTGCTGATGTTTTATCTTCCACTGTCTCTCTTACTCTACACCTCTTCTGCTGCATGTCACAATTTTTTTCACTTTTGCTGTAACATCTTCCTTTTTCTTGCTTGGTCTGTTGGAGAGCCCGTGTACATTGATCAGCTGGCTCAGTAGTCAGGAAAACAGCGTGTGCTGCTCTCCTCTGGCCGGATCACCAAATAAAATCATTCCATCACTCAGACATAGTGTAGTGATTTAAAGATACCTGGTAGATTTTTTTTTTTTTTTTTACACTTAGAAATATGAGGTTTCAGGCCATTGGCAGTAGGTTTGAGTTGTTGCTAATGGCAAGAAGTACTTTCATTGGTGAGTTGTATTCACTGGTTGATGGAATCTCTCCCCATGTTGCGCACCACTCTTGCCCAAGAAAGAAGTTGCTACTTCTGTAGCTATGCTAACAATGGTTTCCTGAACATCCCATCAGCCTCAGGATTTGCTTTTCTTTTTATTTCTCTTGATTTACTATTTTTTATGCATATTTTTATCTAGAGGAACTTTAGAGGGAAATAAAGGGAACATTTTCTTAAATACGTTTAAAATCTCCTCGTCTGCTCTCATTTTCGCTGCAGATGTGAAAACTTACAACAAATATACTGAGATTATGACAATGACATGTTATAAAACAAACCTTTTTTAAAAATGATTTTATTTTGTTATATAAACCAGTAGACACACCCAGAAACTTTCCTGCTCCTTATTGTAGCCTGCTGCGTTCCTGTTATACAATGTATCGTGTGCAGTCAGAGGAGTGACAATGATGAATGCCTTGAGAATTTTACGCAATTTCAGTCAATATTTTAAACAGCTATTTACTGATTCAGTGGAATTTAACCTCAGGAAGTGATGCGGTAACAAAGTTATTTTCTGTTTAAAAGAAACCAGGTCTGGTTGTAGAGAAAGTAGATGAGTAATTCCTATCAAAAAGATTGAATATGTACTTGATATTACAGAAAGAGAGGTCTGGAATGAACAGGAAAAATAGTAAGATCTAGCAAAATGCATTTATGTGACAAAACTAAAGAAATGAAAACATCTGTTGTTGCTTTCAGAAGCCAAACAGTGCTGCATGAAGTAATTTGTAGCTTTCTGTTGTCTTTTGAGAGAACTGAATTTTGAGAGAACCAAGTTCCTCCCAATGTATCTCTTGCACATCTTACATGTGACAGATTTTTATTTCTATTTGATTTTCAACTATGAATTGAATACTCAAATTTCTGTATGAGATCACCCTCTAGGTTCGTGAGCTGTGGGCTGTATTGGATTATGATCAGCAAAAAATGCTTCACAGAAATGTGTAAGATATTTTAAAACAAACTACGAAACCAAAAGAAGAGAAGAGAAGAAAAGAAGAGAAGGAGAAGAAGGAGAAGGAGAAGGACAAGGACAAGGACAAGGAGGAGAGGGAAAAAAGAAGGAGAAGGAGAGGGGAGGGGNAGAAGGAGAAGGAGAAGGACAAGGACAAGGACAAGGACAAGGACAAGGAGGAGAAGGAAAAAAGAAGGAGAAGGAGAAGGAGAGGGGAGGGATGGAGAGAGGAAAACAGGAAGCTAATTTAACAGTTAGAGTTTGGGTTTTTTTCAGGATTTTTCAGAATTTTCTGCTGAAGCACCAAGACACTTGGTAGTTACAGATTCCTTTCTTTTTCTGCCTTGTAATTGCAAAATATTTATTTTTTATATGTCTTATGTGTCAAGAAGGCAACAGAACCACAAAATTTCTTCTTCTCACAACATAAAATGAATATTAAGAGGATCATGGATGACCAAATCTTGATCAATTCAAGATGAAAAAGTGAAATCCTATCAATCACAGGGGTGACTGTTAATATTCCTTTACATATTTCTTTAATTATTAATGAAGAGAAAAACCATATATATTTGTAACAATTTAGAAAGTCCTGTAATATTTTTTCCTCACTCTTTGTTCTTCTGCTAAGAATAAGGAGGAGCAAACCTTTCGGTACTATACAGGGGAAAGACTAATTTTAACCATCAAAAAGGTGTGTTTAGCATATATTAATTATCCATTTTCCATTTTTATTCAGTGAACAGAGACTCATTGAGTGTAAGTTGTCAAATGTAAAAGTGTCTGCAATAGGTAGATTGAATGGTCCTGTGGAGATATTTGTGTCAATCTATGGAAATCAGAGAAGAAGACTGGAGCCCAGGAAGGAGGGAGGCATGGGAGGGGAAGGGTATTTATTTGTTTTTAAGATCTTGCTTTTCATGTCTCCTTATTCTACTCTGCTTTGATTGATAACCAATTAAATTGGGTTTTCTTTCCCCAAGTTGAATCTGGTTTTGCCTGTGACTGTAACTCCTGGTCCTTGTCTTGACCCACTGGTTTCATTATATTTTCTCCTCATCCCACTGGGGACGGAGAAGTGAGCAAGCAGCTGCATAGTTATTCATTGCCAACTAGGTCTAAACCATGACCCACACCACAGCATGGTTTCTAGCTTCTATAATAAATATAAACTCTTATGTAACCAAAAGCTATCATACATTGCAGGAACAGTGAACAAGCATCACCAGTATCCCAGAGTATTTCTATAGGTCAAATGAGTTGAATGTGCAGAAGTAGATAAAAAAAATCTGAATATGTTTTTGACAAATTTAATTTCAATTTAAAATGCTTTTACACAGCTCAGTAAGAAACCCTGGAGTTAATTTCTTTACAAATAAGTGTTTAATGTCACAAATGGTGAATCTGTCACTGCAAATAATATAATGTTATTGCTTTTAAGGCCAAAATTGGCCTTTTGACAGTCCAGGTTGGGGTTGTGATGAACTGTGCCAAGTCTTCCATCTCACACCTCAGAGGTTTCTCTCACTGAAATCATGGTACACAGCAGCTGGGGAACCAGGGGCTGTTGAACTCTTGAGTCTTGCTTTATGATGAAGCTGAGGTACACTCTGAGCATATATTTTCCTGGAATCTCAAAGAGTATTTCAAGTATATGTGTAATCAGAAAGATGGAGGCCACCGTCCTCTGACCATGAATTCTGCAACTGTACAAACTGTACAAAATTAATCCAAATCAGATGTGAGCACAAACCTACATTCTTAGTAAATCCGCTAGAGTTCAGACCACTGTTATGCTTTTATACTTCCTTTGTATTAGCTGCAAAAAAGCAAAGATAAGTTTCTCGGTCACTGGTTTTTGAACAAATTTGAGTGAGTATACACAGATTTCATGAGTTGGAACTTTGTGGCATGTGGCTTTAATGTTTCTTTTTCCATCTTGTGTTAGGAACTTGAAAATGGAATCTATTGCACAGGCAAACTGGAGATTGCAATTGAGATTCAGTGAAGGATTTCTACGAGAATGGATTTAGGTGCATCCATAATGTTAGTTCTGACAATTCCAGTGAAATTCGGAATTGCCTAGATGTCACAAAGGACTTAAATATTTGTTGATTGACTGATGTTTATTTTTTCATTTGCCAGGTGCTTACAAGTGTTTCTTTCACCTCTCCAGAATTGTCCTAAAAAGGCATTCATATTTTAAAATGAAAACCAGGAATAGCTTAACAGACCAGATAACATGCATTTGCTATTAAACAGAGCTTTGCTTTAAATATGCTGTACTAAGCGAAGTACTAGCATTATCTGATACAGTTCTACGCAACACAGGAAAACTATGCTTTTAATGAAAGAGAAATTCTCCACAGGCTTTAGGAAAAAATATCTTTCAAGTTTTAAACAAGAGGACTAAAAACCAAAGTGAAGTAGAACAGTGCAAACAGTTTATTTGCATTTAAACATTTCAACAAAGACAATGAGAGAACTTAGTTTAGGATTTAAAAAAAAAAAGAAAAAACAGAAAAACAGATTTACATGAAAACCATTTATTGTGTGTACAGTGTGGAAAAGTGACTCCTAAACTCTTTTGATTATGATTCTCATTACAGAGAGCTGAATTTCTGTCAGAGTCCTGATGCCACATTATTGCTATGAACTTACTTGACGTCGTAAGTCCTAGCTCAGTAGCAGCTCATCTTAAAGCACAAGACTGGTTTGTGATGTTCAAAGGTAAGAATTTTATATTCACAGTGATGTTCTAAGGCAGTTCAAATATGAATGCAGATGTCTGAAGAGGATACTTAAAGAGAATTTGAATGAAAGGTGAAGAGTTTTTCTGCTCTCATACTGGTATTATTAGCAACACAAAACCTGCTATTTGGTGTTTGTCAGTAAAGATTCTGTAAGGGCTTCAACAGACAATTGCAATTTTCTTTGCATGATGTCAGGAAATGTTTGGACCAAGTGAATAGAAATTAAACTTAAAAATGAAAAATTAGGAAATTAAATAAAAGGTGCTATTTGGTGTTTTACTGCTTATTTCCTCTTTGATAATTCATTAGGAAATGAAATAAGACATGAAATTTGGTACTTTAGTACTTATTTCCTCCTCACCTGAAGTCTTCACAAAAGACTCATGTGGTTGGTTTTCTGTTGTTCTAACCAGATGGATGAAAACCAAAAAAAAATCAATAAATACCCAAATATGCCTGTATTTTGGTAGCATCTACCAAATGAGTTACAAGTATCTCTCTAGCCTTTAAGGGAAAATAATGAATTCTTGGGAAATTGTTTCTACAATAGCACAGCTAAAGCAACCTTTGTCTCTGGCTGTTGCATTTTCTTGTTTTTGTTATCATATTAATTTATATTATCCCCCTCTATTGTAAAGTCATAGATATTTTACAGTTTTCACAAGTCTGGGCTTATTAGCTAATGTGTATTTATTTTTTGATTCATATTTTCGTCCAGCATTACATCACTTAGGAGAAATTTTTCTGGAAGACTCTCTCCCCTCAAAAGTCCTGTAATTCTGTGGATTTTCTAAACTGAACCAAACTAGGACCAAAAGAACTCAGTTATCTCAGTTAACAGAAAAAAAGAGAGAATACGTTTGTGGCTTTGATCTTATTGTTTGCTGTGACTTATGATACTACTAGCTGCTTCCTTCTACTTAGGATCCAAAGCTCATATTCATCCTTTGAAGTAGCATCTGAAGCTTTTTTTTTCCTGTTTTGATAAGAATCAGAGTGGACAGTAAGAGGTTTTAGTCTTTAAAATACATGTGGAGATGAAGCAATGTCTTCCTTGTCTACAAAAGCTCATTTGTTAGAGAAATCACTGAGCATGCTAGAGACCAGAGTTCTCCTCTGCGCTTGAGAGGTTTCCAAATCATGTCAGCTGTAAGTGCCTTAAATGTCAGACTAATAACAGAGAAAATGAACCGGAGCACATGCGTGCTGAAGGTGCTTACCACTGCACCACACATGCATGCTCCTAGCTGTTTTCTCCTTTGCCTACTCCTATGTCTCTTGATTCAACAGAAAGAACTGAGACCTCCTCCCCACCTTGGAACAGCTGACAGCTGGGTACTCTGGGCACTTAACAGAGCTACAGACCTGTTCTTCTACAAAAATCTTTGCTTTAATTTTTTCCTTTTATTTATATAAATGCAATTAGGATGTCACACTTAGCAAAGCACAGTAATGGAAGAGGTGTCTGACAAATGTAACCATTGCAAGAATAGTTTCATTTCATGTATGTTGAACGTAGAGTGTTTCATTACAATTTCTTCAATTTATTCTTTAGACAGTATTGGACCCGATTCTGTAGTTTTCAGAGTTGCTGAGACTGTATTTACTTGACTGAATCAGTATGTTTTAAAAAAAATTACTATAACGAATTATTTTATTCAGAATCTAGCAATTACGTATTTTAAGGGGCTTTTCCTGCTTTCTGTGAAGTTATCTCCTTATTGTCTAAAGTATATTTTTAGGAAACTGAAGTAGGGACACAGGAACACTCTTAAGCATAATCAGTATATCTGTCTGTAGTTTCTCACATGCTTAAGTTCCCTCGCTGTATTCGATCCTAATTTCTTGATTGAGAAATTAAATTCTATAGCTAGATCCTTGACAAGAGTTGCCTTATTCTACATTTATCAACACCTTTCTGCTGATTGTGATTCCTTTATCACTAAAAACAGTTGCCCATTTGTTGGGTCTGAATTGATTTATCTGTTCTCATCTGTAGGTCTCCAGATAATTTTCTGGGGAGAAGTTAACAGAAGAAAACAAAAGAAATAAATGAATTTCTATGTTACATTTCCCATCCAGTTGTCTTAAAATGATAAATATAGCATAACTTTTAGATATCGACCATCATTACTCACCAGGTAGAACACTTCCTCTACTCAGATAGGAAAAACAACACTCTGCTAACATTTTTCTAAGAGTTTAACTTTCACTTATTTCTTCGAGGGTATTTCTCTGAAGTTGAGAGCTATATAATTTTAGTACTATTCAAATCTTATGTTACATTTTGTCTTTATTCATCTGAGACAACATACATGCAGTGAACCTCCAGAAATCCTTCCACCCGTCGTACAGCTGTCTTTGAGAAATGCAGGATTTTAAGAACCACTTCTGAGATTTATTCAAGCATGTAAATTAAATTAAAAAGAAAGACCTTATTGTCCCTAGTCAAGTAATGCAGCCATGAATATTGTTACAGAAGGTAGATCCGTTAGATGGAATTAGTCTTTGGGTCCTAGTTTAACAGGAAGTATTTGATTCCTGGTTTCAGGAACATGTCATTTGAACACAGAAAATTAAGCACTTCATTGCAGTGCACACTAACCAACTGCAAATGTTGGAGAGAAACGTCTGTATGAAATCTTGCCACTGTCTCGGATGAAGCAGCCAAAATCTCTTTGTAAGATCTGATCTTATGTAAGACTAATTTTTGAAAAATAATTAGAAATTTAAAAAAAAAAGTATCTGAGAATATACCTGTTTAATGGAGAAAGTGAACTTTTCTAAGGGCTTGCAAGCATTTCTGTTTGAACCAATCATTTTTTATATTTTTATCAGAAACTTAGGGGAAAAACTCACAAGGCATTTTATAGAAAATTAGAGAAATTAATTTGGCTTTAAGGGCTCCTAATAATTAGGTAGTATAATGTGAACTCTAAACACTTTTCATGGTCTATTTAGCTTTTTGGAAATTGGGTTAAACACTGAACTGATTGTGGTCAAGGAGGTCTACACAGTTAGGCAATCTTTACACAACCTTATATAAAGTCTTTGATATCTAACGGCTGGAAACATATGAGAAAAATCCAAAAGGAAAATGTTTTAGAAAGGCACGGCTGGCTGTTGGAATAACAGTGCTGGCGCTGAGCATTTATCTCACAAGGATGAAATTACCATTTCTATGTACTACCCAGAAGAGTAAATGAGAAACAAAAAAGGTCACCCATGTCCAGCCCACTGAGAAACTTTCCAAGGCCATCCTTCCTTCTGAGAACTGGCACTAAGAACACGGTGGGCAGGGTGGTGTAGGCAAGTATCAGACACCTAAGGAGAGCTTAAGGCAGTTTAGGAACCTACCTAATTTATACTACTGTCTTATTTAATCTATGCATCAGTTCTGTAGTCCTCTTCTTCAGTTCGAACAGTTCAAAACAAAGTGTTATGGTTCATGCCCTCCTTGGCTGAGTCAAAAGGGTACAGTATGTGCTTTATGGAAACCCTCAAATCATGTCTATATGTGTGGTCTAGACTTAAGAGGTCCTTGCTTGCCCATGGGTACTGTTCTGTGGAAGCAGTGCGCTATGGGCAGCACCACTGTTATTGCTTCATGTCAGCAGCCAGCAGTCACTTCTCGGTTTTGTTGCAGGGCTTTGTAGGCAGCAAAGTAATCCTTGAGCCATGCACTGAAGATTGATGTAAATTTCTATGAAAAAATACTTGAGTGAAATGTTCTGATTTGTCCTTCGCCGCAAGTCAGGCTGGGGAATCAAAGTGGTCCTTTCTACTCTGGTATGTATTCAGCCCATTCGCTGTCTTTTTAAAGAAAAATGTCAGGCATTTATTTTCCATCAGATTTCCAAGATGAGAAATACAGAAGTTTACTGACATTTCAGAACACTTGCAAATAAGTAATGTGTTATAAAAATAGACGAGGCAGTGAATGACTTATTCCACATATTAAACAAGTCAGAAAGATGGTCAAGAATTAAAAACTCGAGAAGTGAAGCAGAGTTAAGAAACACCCTTTAAAAGAATTGACAAATATAGAAGTGTAAGGAATGAGAAAGTATTTTGGTTTAATCCTTTAAGAGCATATTGAATTATCTATTAAACCAGCAGCAACAAGAACAACAAAAGAGAAAGCAAAACCAAAACCAAACCAAAACCAATGCGGAGTCTCAGAAAATACGTCTGGAATTTGTTCTGCACAAAATATATCATCCTGCCTTGCCAGATTCACCAAGGAAAGTGGGAAGAGGACAGTGGGAAGGAAGTTAGGTGCCAGCCTGGCCTTTTACTTCCATGCTTTTAATTCATGTCATGGGGAGCAGTTATGGCACTTAACATGTTCCTCTTCTTGCCATTTTCTCAAACACATTGTAATTGAGTCCAGAGTGAAGTTGTCAGCCAGGGCAGAGAATCTAGATACAGACAGATGATGAGTAGTAAGCCTTAGTGAAAGCTAAATTCTTGCCTTTTTGAGTTTTGGATATTTTGTGTATCTTTGATGCTTCCCAGAACCAAAGATGTCCACCACTCGGCTTGAAAATTACCAAGGAAGGGACAATTCTAGAAAATTTTGAGAGCTGTTAGAATTTGTTTTCACTGCAGAGGATGACTCCTTTCTCCCCTGCCCATCCTTTTTTTTTCTCTTTTAGGATCAGACTATTCCCATGCCAGTATATCACCAGATGTCAGTGAAACAAAACCAATGCTTACCTAGAAAATTGGCATCATAACTGCTAGCAAAATTCTCTATTAGTCTGCTGCTGACAGGCTCAGACAGAGCCTTGTTCTGACAAGGCAGAAATAACCTGTGACTGGAAAGGTAACCTGCGATTAATAAATAGTCTAGCTTCCAAAAAGAAATGTGGCCTTATGGAAGTCAGTGCAAATGGCAGTGATTTCAGTGGATCAAGTTTTCATTTCTTCTCCTACTTCTCACTTTGTTAGAGAACTAACAGGAAATGGTAAATTCATAACCACGTGTCAGACAAATAAGTACTGTCAAAGGAAAAAAGTCTTTGAAAAATTAGCTAACATTCAAGAGCTAAATAACCTCTATTCATTGACCACATAGTGATCCCTGAAAAAAATATAATCTATCATCTCTGTGGTTTTTAAACATACATTTATACTTTATAAGTTTAATGCTGTGTACAGTATTAAAATTGTGCTAAAAGGCACTTTAATGCATACAATTTTTTCTGCAACTCTTCAGCTATCATTTTCCTTCCAGTATATTTGTTTTGCCAGCAATGGGTTTTTTCACAGTATATTTATTTTCAAGAATCTCTGTCTCTCTGTATACTAATATATGTATCCATTGCTGGCAATTAATATTGTAAATTACTATTGCAGTTCTGGAGTGTGTGTACTGTAAGATACAATGATTCAGTAATATAATAGCACAATGTCAATAGCAGAATGTAAATTTAAAATCCATTCTTTTTTCCCGGTTTATTTTCAGCAACATAAAAAAATAACCTGCCCTCAAGATGTGCAATATGATAAGAACCTTAATAGGTGTTTCCAATATAAACAATTAAGAAAATTATTTCTAAAAATAACTGGCTGAATGCCAGTGAATTACTTTGAAAGGCAACATCTAGGAGAAGTAAAAAATGTTCTGACGTCTAAAGCTGAGAATTCCAAAGTTGCAAGCACCTTCAGTAATTAAAACTAAATTATTGCTAGAAAATTCTGCTCCTGTTTTGACATTAACAGGATCAGACAGGTGAATTGAGTTCAGATTTGCTTTGTCAGAAATCACAAGGCTACCTTAAGTCTATTAAATCCTCAGGTAATTTTCAAGGGAGAATCGATGGGAAGAAAAGATCAAAGTAATTGATTAAAGGCAGTGGTCAATTCAGACAGTGAGTAAGTAGAAAAACGACCCAGCACTGCTTTTAAAAATGAGAGTAAATTATCCCTAGTATAGATCAAAAATAAAAAGGTAAAAGCCTCATTTAAAAGAGAGTAGAGGGGAATGCTTGTAAAGATAGAACTGTTATGGTCAGTTTATTCAATTTTGTGTATGAAACATCCAGATAAAAGGCACTTTGTAATGCCCTTGGCTTATGGTGCTCTTTTTGTCATGCCACAGTAGAGGTGAACTGTCTTCCTTTTTCCAGCACAGCTTTCTGGCTTGTCTTTAACTTGTCAAGCTTGGAGGCAATTAAAATATAGCTCCTGCAAATTAATTAATAAACCAGCATATAAACAAGCCATTCATTCATTGCCTCACAAGGCTCAGCAACACAACAGAGCTCGTGAGATGGTGGGGTCAGTGGTTACCATCTCCCAGCTGCGTGCCATGTCCAGCTCGTTGGGTTAGATTTGTCATCCCATGTTCAGGCTCTGGTGTAACATTTCCTTCTCTTTGACTCTGTGTGAGTATGAGGTTGAGAGTGTTGTTCCCCAGATGTTTTTTCAAATCAACAAAGTAATTCAGATTTAGAAACCTTCCCATTAGAAAGGAGATGTATTCAGCACAGTCCCACAAACAGGTGCACCCTCGTGAGCGAGGGCAGTAAGCAGGCCCCAGCACAGGAGCTGGGGTCCCATCTAGAGCAAATGTATTTCATCCACCTTAGCACATGTTACTCTAAACTAAAGATCAAGACTAAATCTTGATCAAATGTCAGCTAAGTGCCATGGCCTCATCTGGACCATCTGTCAATGACATTTCATTATTTAAAATACTTAGTCAGTGTTGGATCCCTCTCCAGCATGACAACTCTCCTGACTTGGAAGCACACGGATGCCAGCTGAGGAGGCTCGGATAGTGTGGGGGTGTGATTATTTTTGGATCAAGATGGACTTTACAAATTTAATTTGCTGAGTCCCTATCAGAATTTTGCTTCCCAAGGGACAGACTTGATGAGATTTTTCTTTTTCAAAATAAAATTTAAAATATTATGACTAGTTAGTGCACTTAGGTCCATACAAATCTATGCATCTATGTTATGAAAGCCGATTTGAAGCAGCAGTGCTGCCAAGTTATCAAGAGAACCTATCTTGAGAAGTATTTTAGCTCTTCGTGAACTTACCATTCACTGCCATTTGTGTTTTTCTCTCCATCATTAGGGCTGCTATTACTTGTATTTTGTTTCTGACCCTTCTTCAGTTTTCTCAAATAATTAATCATGAACATTGAATAAATGTTTGGAAGACACTAAAACAGCTTCCTAGAGAATGACCAAGACATTTTAGAGGGGCTTACTTGCTGCAGCGTGGGTGAGAGCCACTCTGTACCACCTGAGCTGCTGTCCAGGATCTGTCCCTGGCGTGGATGATGGCAGCAGCAGAGGCATGCTACTCAGTACAGTCGTACATTGGTACCAAGAGTGCGGCTTGCAACCTACAGCATTTTTTCTCCATCTGAGTGCCTGCATCCCTCTCACAACCCTAAGTCCACACTTGAACCACACCAGATAAATGTTCCTGTGCCTTAATCCCCTTAATCCCCTATGCCTTAATCTCTCTCTTAGCACAACAGCTAGGTACCTGACGGCTGCTTTCACTCTACAAGCACTGCTGGATATATTCTCTGCGATGCATTAGCCGCTGGCGAAAGTCAAAGGGTAATACAAATGCTGCTTTTGCTTTTGCATCAGCTGAGGCAGTGGGGATGGGAGTGAGATTTCTGGTATCAGAGCGAGAGCTGGCATGAGCACAGCACTGCTGGTCAGACAGTGGGGTGCCTGCCTGGGACATGAGAGACCCTGGAATGTTTAATGTGAGAGCCATGAAGTGTCCGGAGTGCAAGACTCCTCTTCTACGGGCTCCATTTTTGCTCATTTGTGCAGACTTTTACACATGTCCCTTGGCTTCACTGCGCCACAACTCTTAGCAAGGGGAACATCTTCAATTTGCATCATATAAAGTGGCTTCTCGTGTGGGGTGCTGGGTCTTTGGTTTGTGCACCGCACGGCCTCATTTTCTTCTGTTTTACAGGAAATTGTTCTCTTCAAGAAGACAGTTATATTAAGGGAGAAAGGGAAAAATGGGGCAAACAAGGCCACTTAAAAACTTCCTTATCCACCATAACACCTGACCCATGCTACACGTGCTCCTGCGTCATCTCATGTTGTTGCATAGCCCATCACCCTCTCTTGGCTATGACATAAGGGACAGGCACAAGCATCAGTAGTGGATGAGTTTTCCATGGTTAAAAGATGACTTAGATATTAAATTGATGTAAGTGCCTGTGGCAGTGGAACCCAACTTCGCATACCTGAGGCTGCAGAAATCCCCTTTGGTCACAAGAAAGCTTGGATTTCAGCTGTACTCCTTCTCTTTGGTGTTCACTGATGGCAAGTTTAAGTGCTTAGCGTGTCACCTGTGATGATTCTCTCCTGGTTAGATCAGCAGAATTTTCCAGGCAAGATACTGCCATTGTGTGAAGTGAGAGTCAAGGCACTGCCCGCATGCCTTCTTCTGAGGAATTCATGCTGATTGGGATCAACTCCATTCCAGGTCTGGCATACAAGTATATATAAATCACATTACTGCTAGAACAAACATATGTTCTGCACTACTGTTTTTTCCTCTGCTGATTTAGCAACATCATAGGATGACCACAGTAATAATTAAGACAATTTTAAAATTAATTTCCTCTCACATGGCAAAGGCCACATTCCTCATTAAATGAATCATGCACCTCCCTATGAAGTTTTAACACAAGGAACCAATGTATGCAAGTGAGATAAATGCATGAAGAGTTTGAGCAATATTCTTGAGAATGCTCAGGCACGCAGCTTTAATGTGCTTGCTTCACTCGGTGGAATACATTTTCCTTGCAGTCCATTCTTTCCTTGTTCCTTAACTTCAAAGTAAATTATATCAGCACTAAAGCCCAGTAAGAGATACTTCAGCCACAAAATGTTATTCTACTAAAGTAACGTATAATAGCTGAAAGTGGGGAATTTATATCCAGAGACCTCCTGACCCGTAACTTCAGTATGTCAATGTGGTACTCACCAAAGCCTGGGGCAGTGGAATGGAAGTCCCCAAGGGACTATGGAGTGCCAAGCCTGACATCCTTCTATTAAGCAGATTTAGAAATATTAACTCACTCTGGCCTCTCAGGTTTAGGGAGGACACCTCTAGGGTACCTTGGGTAGATGTGGTTTTGGAAGCAAGGTCCTACTGCTACCTTACTTGCAACCAAGGGCTCCTGCTGGGGAAGTTATATTCATTTACATCACCAAGGCTGAAAGCAGTGAGCAGAAAGCAGCAAGGGCAGAGGAAGGGCCCCAGGGAGCTTCACCTGTCTGAACTGGGAAAGCAGAGATCTGTATTGGAACAGGGGCAGGACTCACTTCCCTTGGTCTGTGGTGCTGCCTCAGAGCTGCGCTTCGTGGCTGCTGTCCCGACTGGTGTCAGTGATGCTGAGCTGTCCTAGGCTTCATCATGGCCACTTCAGATGGGCACTTGGGTGGGGACCAGGGCAGGGTGGGAAGATTTGGTTGGGTCACCTGCTGGGGTGCCTCTGGGGACAGCCCCGTACCCTAAAGCTGGGTGAGGGTGGGTTATTCCCTCTGACAGGTGGGTAGCACTCTTTAGTCACCTCTGAATGCAGCTGCAGCTACAAAGGGCATATGGTGCACCACAGCTGCCATAGGGCAGGAGGAATACTTATTTCATTTGGCTTCCAAGAAAAAACACCCTTGATTAAATCTCCTGGACTTTATTAGTGATAAGACCAGGAGCTGCATTTGTTTATGTTATAAATGGTATGGCTTAGAGGAATTTGGCTAAATTACTCTGTAAGCGGGTTTGACTCAGAATCAGCAGAGGCTGTTTAAAAATTGTTATGACTGGGCGCCATGAGAAGACAGGAAAAAGACATTATTCTGTCCCAGCATGTGCCAGCACTGCAGGTAACCATGACTATACATGCCTGAGGAATATGCTACCAGACACTGTCCTGAAATACCTGCTTCCTTTTGAGATCTGAAGAAGAAATTTTTATAATAATTACTTTCATTTTCTTTTTCGTTATTGAGGCATACAGTTGTTCAAGCAGATTGGATTCAGAGCCATTTTAATGGTGTACAAAAAGACTAATTAGCATGTGAAATAATATATCGGTTACTCTTTAAATTTCCCAGATTTGCTCTGAGAATGTGTTTTAGTAATTATGCTGTGGATGCCAAATTGTGGGAAAAAACCTCATTCCTAAGCTAATTGACATATGTTTCATTTTGTCTAATCTAGTTTTCTGTGTGTTGATGAGAAATAATAGCTTTTTCTTTTTCTTGCAGTGATGGGATTTCTCTTCGTTGCTTATGCATGCTTTACGTGCTTCTCTACAGCGTAACTTCTTTATCAGGCAAACAAGATAATAACACTAATTTGAGACAATAGCAATCTACTTTATGGATCCTAGAGTTAAATTTGTATTAGGAAAATGTAATGTTTTAAGGTGCACCAAAATGAAATGGTATTACATTTGTAATTAGTTTTGAAGGAGTTTGGGAAAAGTTATTGTGACAATGTGTTTCATGAAAGCCAGTATATTAATTCTCAAAGTGTAAACTAGAAAATATTACCTGCACTGCAACTTGGAGAATAGGTGCTGAAGAAGCTGTGAGAAAGCAGATCACTGATCAGAAGTATTTTTAATTTGATTGTCTAAAATGTAAGGATCCAAATAAATGTTTCATTTTGGGAGGGAGTTTGACAACCATCTGCATGCAGAAACAATCTGCAGTTATGAGAGAAAATTTTGCTTGCTTTTGCAGACAATCCTTCAAAACCGATGGAGAAGTCTTATTAGTAAATTAAGTTCTTGAAGTAAAGATATTAAACATACCACATCAAAAATCTAATTATTAACAAAAGGAAGCAACAAGCATTGTAAGTTCTACGATGATTTGTTCTGATTTGTAGGTTTATTAGCATATAGGCAAAAAATTTTTCAAGATACATGATCACAAGCTCTAGCATATTGCTCTTCCTTTTTTTCATCCCTTCTTCTCTATAACGGGTTGTATTCAGTTATAATAGTTCTCTTTCTGACTTGTTGTACCTTTCTAAAAGCAATGCAACGTGATAAAATTCAAGACGTAGTTCAGACCATTCACTTAAAGTTAGTTATGAAACTCCAGTTACGAGAAAAAGGTTCTTGTCTCTTTCTGACACTTTCAACAGCCTGACGAATGTATCTGAAGATACTTGAAAATAATCTTAAGAATAAAGCATGGTGAGATTAAAATGGATTGTAGTAACAATTATTCAACAAATATTGTAGTAACAATTATTCTTGATAAATTTCCTTGGTATGCCTCATGAACATGGGAGGGCAGATGGGATTTGTTGCTAATCTCACAACAGCCCAGAAAGCGTTTCCATTTTATGTATCTTAAAAGCAACAAATAGCTCTTTGAAGACTTTATTCTAAGACTTGTCTTGTTGTCTGTGAAGGATAAGAGAGGAAAGACCCTCTGTTTCAAGACAGAGATTTCAGTAAGCGTTGCCCTCTCCAAGTGATAGGTGTCAATTACATAAATATTCAGGGTAATGCTGTGGACCAGTTTAACAAGTAGGAATGTTCGCATACAACAAGAAGATAATAGCCTATGTGTTCACTCATTGGAGATAAACCCTGAAATTGTGCAGATTCTGAATGCCAAAAGTGCATCCCTTGATTTCTACCCCGTAAGAAGTCCTTCATTCCTTTGCAAAGTATATGGGTGTAGAACTCTTCATTCACTAAATTGAATGGAGGGCGTGGTTTTGAAGGTATAACTGTTGCAGGTTTGTAGGACAGGAGACTGGAAAAATTATGCTGGGAAATTCTGAGAGTCTAGTGCATAGATTTCATGAGTTATGATCATTGCACCCCTTGCCGCCTCTACTACTTGAAGGTGCCGCCTTTATTTTCACAATCTTGTGTCACTTATCTATATAGCAAGCTCACAAGAAGTTCTACATGTTTCTACTTTGTGATTCAGCTCTATGGGAAGACACCAATGACATCTGTGAGTACCCTAGTTTAGGAANCTTGTGTCACTTATCTATATAGCAAGCTCACAAGAAGTTCTACATGTTTCTACTTTGTGAGTCAGCTCTATGGGAAGACACCAATGACACCTGTGAGTACCCTAGTTTAGGAGGTAGAAGCCAGTTGCTCTAATTGCAACAAACTTTCATGACGGCCCAAGCAGAGTCCACGTGGCTGTAATCACTCACCACATCTCAGCTGCACCTATATTCTCACATTCTTGCCTTCTTGCCTAAACTGGCCATGCAGTAAGTCATCCCAGAGAACTGATCTAGGCCAAAAATAGGCCCTGTAGAAAACATAAAGAGATGAAAAAAAGTAACTTGCTTTCAGCCAGAGCTACTCCCTGGAGCAGTTTATTACACAGAGGCATACTAGAGCCTGATGAAGGGGAGGGTCAGGAATCTTTTAGAGGAAGATTTGGGAAGGCTGGCAGGGCAGGTTTAGATTTGCATTAGCTGTCATGGGACTGCATGCTGAGCCCTGCAGGAAGAGACAGATTAGGTCAAGCTCAGCACCAGGTGATGTGGCTTCACATTTCTGACACCTGACCTACAACCTGTGTAACGCTGCATGGGACCACACAGACTTGCCTGACTGTTTGGGCGTCTCTGAGGTGTTTCTGTATTGAGCTGTGTTGTTGCATATACATTTAAAATCACATCCAGCCAGAGTCTGACTGATATGTGATGGGCAGACACAGGGAAAGGCAGTATCTTAACAGGTTCCAGCTCATGCAAAGGTTCAAAATCACTTCTGATTAAAGCCTGCTAAGCTCTGAACTTGGAGCCGAGAGCTGCAGGTTCTCGCATGGTCCAGATCAGCTGAATTGCAGCATCATGTCTCTTTGAAAGGCAAGTTTTCCCACCCTCGATTGCATTTCCATTGTCACCTTCAGTCTCAATACATTGTGGGAAAACTCTCCTGAAAAAGGTAGGACTTAACAAGAATTGTCTGAAGCAAAGAAGTCAGTTAGAAAATGATCAGTCTCCTAATATAACACCAATTCTTTCACTAATAGAAACTGTACTGGATCAAAATGCACAAATTTCATATAACCACAGGGTGCCTAATTATAGTTATTAGGAATAGGGTTTGTCTACTAGTTTCTTGTTTATTTCTTTCCTGCTAATTTGCCTGCAAATATGCTTTACTGTCCGTAGATTTGGCTGAACATTATCAAGCCTAAATTAATGGAATGACTCAATTTATAAGCTGATGATTCAGATACATCAATGATGGGAGTTCAGGAGAGGTTTTCAATAAATAAGTAACAAAACAGAAAAAAACTCTATCTGAAAATGCAAAGTGAAACTCTAGGTTTAAATGTTCATTTTGGTTTATTACATATTCAGAGTCTTTCTGAGCCTTGGCTTGCTCTTTTCGGAAAGGCATAAATGTCATGAATTAACTAGTTTTTTTGGATTGTGCACTTGAGCTTCACTGCAATTATATCCAGCAATTCTATACAGAATCTACAGGCATGAAAAATGTTGCTGTTGGACACTCATACACTAGACTATTATTATGCCACATTTTATCTAGCGTAATCCAAAAGAATTAAACAATGTATTTCGACTACTGCGCAAAGGTATTGCGTAGTCTAAGTGAACTCAAATATACTGGGGAAAAAAGTGTGAGACCGACTCTGAATTTTCCCTGGAGATGAAGAAAATCCCAGAGATACAGCGTACTAACCCCATGACTTTAATACTCTGCTTGATGTAAGATGCTCTCCTTCAGCATAGTCGGTTTTCAGCAATGTGAATTATTGGAAATCACAATAATAATAGTTAATCTGGATTAATACCACAATTCGGACAGTTTCTAGGATTTCACTACATTTTAGTGGGCTTTTTCANCGACTACTGCGCAAAGGTATTGCGTAGTCTAAGTGAACTCAAATATACTGGGGAAAAAAGTGTGAGACCGACTCTGAATTTTCCCTGGAGATGAAGAAAATCCCAGAGATACAGCGTACTAACCCTATGACTTTAATACTCTGCGTGACGTAAGTTGCTCTCCTTCAGCATAGTCGGTTTTCAGCAATGTGAATTATTGGAAATCACAATAATAATAGTTAATCTGGATTAATACCACAATTTGGGCAGTTTCTAGGATTTCACTACGTTTTAGTGGGCTTTTTTGNGAAGAAAATCCCAGAGATACAGCGTACTAACCCCATGACTTTAATACTCTGCTTGATGTAAGATGCTCTCCTTCAGCATAGTCGGTTTTCAGCAATGTGAATTATTGGAAATCACAATAATAATAGTTAATCTGGATTAATACCACAATTCGGACAGTTTCTAGGATTTCACTACATTTTAGTGGGCTTTTTCAGTTTTGTTTTTGTAGTAGTAGTATTGTCTTTAGTTGTTATAGAAAGGACTTTTTATTCCCTTTAAAAGGCAAAACTGTTTGGTAGTTGCAGCAAAAGGACCACATGTAATCCCCCGACTACACAGGTTGTGGTTTACACTCCATTATGCAACCACATAGCTGTATTATTCCCACACTCACCTTTCTTTCCCCCTCTCCCCCAAGTCATTTTTCATTTCACACATATTCAGAAAAGCTGATTTGTTATTTCCGTTCTCTGAAGAAAATTCTTTTTTCAGAAATATAGTTGTACTGCAGTACCTCTTGAGAGCCCTAGACATAAGTAAAAGTCATGCTGTACTACATACACTGCGTAAACACGCAATAAAACACAGTCCTTTCCAGAGAGCTTCCAGTGTAAGAGGAGAAAGGCAGCAGATAGATAGATGCAAAGAATGAAGTTGTGTTTCCACATTTAACAATGTAAATGTCAAGACCAATTCCCTGGTCTCAGCTGGGCCCTTCTCATGGCCAGAAAGGGTTATGGACACCTCCGGAAGCACTCAAAGTCAGAAATGCAAGAGGGATATATCACACTTAGAAGTCACTATTTTTCTCCAAGGACTTTTCAGGGAGGCTGGGCTGACTGGCTCCAATTAGACACACAGTTTTAGTGACTAGAATTCAGCATCTTGGTGCTGTTATAATCATCACTAGTTTCACTGCTGCCTTTATTTGTTCATAAACAGCCTTAATTCCAGCACATTCCCTAACTACAATCTTTTGTCCTAACACACTTGTGAAAAAGAATATTTATCTTCCTTATTACTTCATTGGTTAGCATTAACTGATTCTTCTTTATCTCACTGGTGTATTGTGAGGAATAATTAATGTTTGTGTACTGCTTTGAAAATGAGCATCATTGCATTAAATGCTAGTTTGAGGAGAAAGATGGCTTTTTATGTTCTTATCTCTTTTTGTGCAAGATTTAATTGGCTCTGTATTCATCTTCCTCCCACTCTTTCAGTTGCAAGTTCAATTCTTTTTTAACTTTAGATCTTTGAGCAATTTCTCAAAAAATGTCACTCTTGGTCTGCCTCATTCACCTCTTTCAGATGTCTGAGTGCCCAGTGAGGAGAAGGAGAGGAAGACAATTTTTCAAGTCACAAGGATGATATGATGGACATGTATGCTAGTTAAGTGGAATGAGGAGAAACTTTTTGAGGGGCTGTAGGGAAGGGAAAACAGGATTACCACTAAAGAAAGGAGGAGAGAAATCTCAGTTGTGCTTGTCCCTGTGCTTTTGTTTCCCACTTCGAGAAGCCCTTCACTGGGCTGGGATTCCTGTCTCATATGAGAGTAGGAAGTTCTTTTCGTTTTTACAGAAGTTTTTTGTTTATGAGTTTCCTGTTTGCTTCAGAGGAATGAGGGGGAATACAAGGAGAACAACCGATCAGATGATGGATTTAAAACCTGAAGGAAAAGAAAAAGGTAACGAACAGCTCTCATTGGACTTGGATTCACCTTATTTCTCTGTAGAGGAGGCAGAATTTTTGACTCTTGCAAATTGTCAAACTAAATTGAAGAGAACCACAGAAACGTATGGTACTGTAGAAATATTACAAAAAATTGTGATTTACAAGATGTCCCAAAAGTATTTGTATTTCTAATTCCAGAACCTTGGAGATTTTGTGTCCATTCAAACAGCTAAAGTTTTTTTTGCATCTTTCACAAAATGCATGTGGTAATCTAAATATACAAATGCTAACAATCTACCCCAAACAAGCAAAAATTCTAGTAGGCAAAGCTTGTTGTTGTGGCCTGACAGTGATCTGATTACCTGAGTCTGATGCACTGGCTATCTATTTTCTGAATGCCTGAGCCTGTAAAAGCTGGAAAACATATAAATGTTATTATCTCTCAGTTGACTCACACTAAAACACATTAACATTTTGGAAACTCATAAAAAAAAAAAAAAGTCTGACTAAAGTACATAGAAGTGAAGAAAGAAAAGATCCAGCCCTAATAAGTCTGGAAATAATTTCTCTGAAAGAGGATAAGGAATACATCCAGACCTGAAGATGTTTGCTTTGGACTATATCTGGAGCTGACCATCTGTACAGCTTATATATTGGATAATGACCATCACAACCTCAGTACGGCATTTATGGTAGGTTGCTTGTAAGGTATTCATAAGCCAGAATTTCATTCTCTCTGGGTCATTCATATCACAGAATTGCAGAATTAGAATGGCAGGGGTTGGAAGGGCTCTCTGGAGACCATCTAGTCCAACCCCCCTGCTAAAGCAGGTTAGCCTAGAGCAGGTTGCACAGGAACGCGTCCAGGCGGGTTTTGAATATCTCCAGAGAAGGAGACTCCACAACCTCTCTGGGCAGCCTGTTCCAGTGCTCTG
>VZSC01012364.1:170076-226899 GCA_013398225.1 Steatornis caripensis | reverse complement strand
CTGCCCAGAGAGGTTGTGGAGTCTCCTTCTCTGGAGATATTCAAAACCCGCCTGGATGCATTCCTGTGCAACCTGCTCTAGGCTAACCTGCTTTAGCAGGGGGGTTGGACTAGATGATCTCTAGAGGTCCCTTCCAACCCCTACCATTCTATGATTCTATGATTCTATGATTCTGTGAACAAGTGTTAAGCACAAGATACTACTTTGAGACAAGGATGTGAACTGCCTAAGTACGTGTTTGCTCAGAGGGGAGTCCAGGTTGTTTATGTTTCACCAGCTCAGCAATTTCAAAGAAGAGGCAGATCAGGAAATATAAACAAGGGTATAGCTTATATATAAGGGTATATAAAGGTATATATACAAGGGTATAGCATATATAGCTTATAACCTGAAACCGATCAGTTTCTCAATTAAATTCATTTCAGGATTTGATAATAAGGTGCCACACTTTAAAAACATGTAGAATAACTGAATAAAATCCAGAGGGACCAGAGCAAACAATCATAAGTCTTGGATCTATGTACTAGCAAGAACCGGATGACTGTGTTTAGTTTAGAAAGAGGAGACAGGGTGTAGAAGTTATTAATAGTTTTCAAGCATGTAAAAGATGGTGAATATAATCTTTTCTTCCTGTCCATTGCAGTTCGAACAGAGTAACAGACTTATATCAAGGAAGATTTTAGGCTAGACTATCTGGAAAACTTCATGGTCTTAGGAGAATGAAGCAACAGAATTAACATTTAGGAAAACTGCGGAGTCTGCAGTACTGGTGATCCTCATGTCACAGACATGCTTTTAACAGGTGCAAGTCAGTAGAAACCGGCAGGGTTTTGAGAAGGGACATTGAGGTGTAATTTATGGTGTACCAAGATAGTACATCGTTAGATGCATGATGTTTATAGGTATAATGAGCTGCATCATTTTCCTTGTTTCCTGGGGTCTCACGTTGCAGTGTGATTGTGGAACAGACTGCTAGACTGTGCTTATAACTGAGTTTATAGGAAAGGAAAATATGTTATATATATATAAGAAGATAAAAATAATAGAGAAATCACATTATTTTTTAATGGGGGAATTCTGTTAGTAATGTGTGTATGCAGGGGAGAGTGTAGAACAGAAGATATGTGCTAGAAAAGCAGTCAGAAAAACAGATGCACAGTTACAGTTAGACACACTGTGTAATGAAACGCTAGGAACACAGTGAAAATGTATTGAAACACTATGCTGTCATTGCTTGGGTAAATTTTATGTTGTGCAATGAACAATGAAGATACTTCCCACCCCTTGTCACATATAGTGTCTTGATCTATTTTCTGATACGGTATCAGAAAANACAGTTAGACACACTGTGTAATGAAACGCTAGGAACACAGTGAAAATGTATTGAAACACTATGCTGTCATTGCTCGGGTAAATTTTATGTTGTGCAATGAACAATGAAGATACTTCCCACCCCTTGTCACATATCGTGTCTTGATCTATTTTCTAATACGGTATCAGAAAATAACACAAAATCTACAGAGCCCTCCATACAGTATCGTATTTTGAATTTGGAAATGCCATGCTTCTAATGGCTTCAGGTTCTGTGAGATATGAAAGCAGTACTTGATTTATTAACGAACCTTTCTCCACTACGTCAAGCCGCTGACACCGTGTACACAAGCAAACATTCAGCCTTTCTTCTTTCAGGCTCCAGCCAGAGGGCAGCAGTGTTCTGTTCAACTTTCCTCTGCGATCTCAAGCTCTCATGCTGTGCTGAAAAATGCCACATTAAAATATACTTGCATATTTCATATATGTACTTACAATATTTTTAAAAAGTGTAGTATGACAGGTGAAAGCTGGATTTGCATAGCCTTTTCAGTAAAGGATGCACTGTAGGACTCAAAAATATTATTTTCATTCTTAATAGCACTATATAAATCTTAATCTAGTAACAGGTGTATGTCTGTATTTGTATGAGAGTGCGTGTGTATGTGTATCATACTTACGTATTCTTTAACAGCATTGCAATAAAAATACAGATAATTTAATGGCCGTATTCAGTATTTGTGATTGAATGTATGCCATCACTGGAAGTTCTTTCATACTTCCATTTTATTAAAATGCTTTGGGAAGCCTACTTTCTTCTAGGGACTGCCATTTTACCTATAATTATTCTCTTCCTTTCCAACTAATTTTTTTTTCTGTCTGCTGAAGGAAAATCATAAATACGTAGTACATGAATGCACCCTAGACATACCTATTCCAACGAGATTTCTATTCCTGACAGAAATGTAACTCTACATAGAATTTTTTTGGTAAATTACTGTGATTTAACTATGCAGTGTAGGTATCAATCAGCACATGGAAAAGACATTTGTAAATAGTTCTGAATACATTTATATATGTGGCTTTGCACTTGATTTCTTCTTCCTCACCTCACATTTTTTCACATATTAAATCTCTTCACAAAGTTTCAGTATTCAAGCTTTAACAGTCCCCTTCATCCAACCTTCTCATTGCAATATTTTCATGATTCTTTTAAAGAGCTCAAATATGTTCAAAATTCTTTAAATTCTTCAAACAAAAATCGAACCTGCAAGGATGCTGCAAAACATTAATTTACCTGATCTGAAACTCTGCTGTTTTGAAGGATTTTTATACACCATCTGTGGAAAACGGAGAAAATGTGGTCCCAGGATGCGGCAGTAAAGGAGGAGAGGAACTATTTACAAGCAGTTCCACTAAACATGTATGTTAGACTTCAGCAGAGGGAGAAAGATGTGAAGGTGGCTGAGCAGGTGAGAGTGCTCTGTGCAAGCTCTAATTCATCACCTGAGAAAAACCCAGAAAGGCAGGGGTCAGGAGAGCAGCTCCTGGATGAAGAATGATTGGTTGAAGGGGAGAAACCACTTGGATGAGTTTGCAACTACAGAGCAATTTTCTTTGACTGAAGGTATGCAACAACAATTGTTCAATTTAATCCGTAATTTAAGAGTGTTTTTTGATTTCTTTGCTGGCACTAAGCTCTCATCATAACAACATCCACAGATAGCGCTTTCTACCATCTCACGCTGGCTATGATACTCCATCCTGGTAAATGTTATGTCCTTAATTTTTCACTGCTTTCTTTTTGCTTGGCTTATAAAGCTACAGTATGAGATGGAACCTGTTGCCACTTACAGGATTGAAGTTAACACATGACATTGTGAAGTGTCTCTTCCATAGGCATGTGTTTTCTGTAGCATATTAAGTTGAATTCAAAACTATTGGGCACAGACTCACCCCACCAAACTTTATGCACTTAACAGGTACACCTCAGTTAGGAACGTAGCTCCCATAGGACCCCTGGCTACTCCGTGGCAACAGACAGAGATCTCCAAAGGGCAACTAAAATATTATATTCATTTCTATGCTGCATTAAGTTCTGTTGCAGTGGCTTTAAAGTAAAGGCTAAGCACAATCTTACTGAAACCTGCTTTCTTATACATTGTTCAACAGTGTACTGGGTCTAGCTGGGATGGAGTTAATTTTCTTCATAGCAGCCCGTGTAGTGCTGTGTTTTGGATTTGTGACTAAAACAGTGTGGTAGCACAGCAGTGTTCTAGCCACTGCCGAGCAGTGCTTACACAGCATCAAGGTTTTCTCTGTTTCTTTCTCTGTCCCTCCAGTGGGTAGGTTGGGGTGGGCTAGAAGTTGGGAGGGGACAGAGCTGGGGCAGCTGACCTGAATTTGCCACAGGGATATCACATACGATATGATGTGCTCAGCAATAAATCTGGGAGGTAGTCTTTCCAAAGAAGCCATTGCTTGGAGACTGTCTGAGCATTGATCTGCTTGTGGAAAGTGATGCTTTTACAATACTTTGATGTTTTTTCCCCGCTTTCCTTCACTTGTTAAACTGTCTTTATCTTGATCCATGAGTTTTTCTTGTGTTTGCTCTTCCAGTTGTCTCCCCCATCATGACTCAGGGGTGGGTGAGCAAACGACTGGGTCAGCGCTTAGTTGCTGACCACAGTCAACACACCACAAGCAGTTGTTTGAATACTTGTGCCCCTGGCCCAAGACAACCTTACCTGAAAGACTGTGCCTGAGCTAAAAATATTGGAATTTTTGGAGGGAGAACAATGATGTGTAGCTTTAGTAATAATAGGATTTTTTGTGGAAAAGTCTGAGGGTTTTGAAAGCTGGGAGATAATGAGGCACACATTGTATACTGTCTATGCCTGGGTGTTAGATGTCTCGGAGAAAAAGATCTTTTCTCTATGACACCTTATTAGTGGGTAGATTAGCAGATAATGTGTTTTAATCCAGATTCTGTGTAGGCTGCTTCTTATATTTAGATATTTCATTGTCTGCAGATGATATTCTTTGCCACATGGCAGCATCAATGAGTTGTTAAAATCCAGCCTATTTTCCATGTGGACTCAGTGAGCACATCATTAGAGGGTCACAACAGAGCTGCCCAGTGAAATCTTCTGTGTCTCCTGGTAAATCGGAGTGTTTCATACCGAAGTTGCAGTCACAGTCACAGTTACAGCTGCATGATCCTGGAAGTGAGTAAGAAAAGTCTCACAATGGAGCTACACCTGTATATTGTACAGCAAATCAATATAAATTATAAATTTACAACAGAATTACATGGTAAGCTTCTCTGTATTATACACTAACACATGGAGATTCACAATAGGGTTCACCTCTAAGTGCCCATATGATAAATCATCAAGTTACAGCAAGATCCATCAAGCACCTTTCTTTATTTGGACTAATAATATTATTGCTGTAGTAGTATGGGGGCACCTGTCATTGACAAGTAAAGTTAAGGAAAATGGCAAATCACTTCGACTTTGAGGATGTACATGGAATGTGGCCACCTTTTGCTAAATCAAATTTGTGTGCTCTTTGTGATGCTCACAATGCGGCTTGGAAACTCAGTATCTTTGCATCACACAAGGACATATTAACAAAAGAGCAGCAAGCTCTCTTAGACATACAAGGACAGTGAGATGGTCTCTTCAGCATAGATATTCTGCGCATTGCTCCATCACTGCTGATCTGCTGACCTCAATTGACAGTGAGGACGAACTAATTCTGGGGCTTTGCCTTAGCAGCATATGCGTTCATTAAATAAAAAGTTGAAAGTAACTTTCAGTTCTCATTTGGGGGTATTTTGCCACTCAGTGAAGTCTTCACTAGACACTGGTAAAAGAGTATTTGCAAGAAACTCTACGAAAACATCAGTTTAAAACTTACTTTAGCTTTGTTTGAATGAACAGCTTCAGGTCATAGTCACTAACATTCTCTTCTCATAATATTTTTCATTGAAATCTTAGGGGAATACTCTTAAGGATATATGCTTACAGAGGTTTTTGCACTGTAAGTCTGGTGCACTGGGGGTTAGAATTGGAAAGTGGAAATTAATGAAGCTAAACAGGCATCAATAAACTCAGCAGAATGAGAAAGAAAAGCTAATGTTGATCATGATAAAGCAAAAGAAATTTAAAAAGAGATGGTATGGCAACTTCAGGTAAAAAGGTTCATCCTTCGTCCAACTGAATATTTGCCACATGACCAACCAACAAAGAAGTGGATGGGAAGGATGCATCTAGAGGCAATTTCCAAGTGGAAGTTACTTTGCAGATGGCTTACAAAGCTTTGGGAAGTTCAGTATGTTGATGGAGCTTCACCACTCACAGTATGTTTGTGACCTTTAAGTACACATTACCAACAGTGTCAAATAATGTCATTGCACTGAAACATTGAATACTAGTTATAGAAACCACAGAGAGACCAATGATTGCTTGGTTTAGTCATTGGCTTCTCTAGAGTTCCATTACACTTAAAAGAAGCGTGACCAGCAGATTTAGGAAGGGGATTCTCCCCCTCTGCTCTGCTCTGGCGAGGCTCCACCTGCAGTACTGTTTTCAGCTCTGAGACCTCTGATGTAAGATGTACATGAATCTATTGGAGCGAGTCTAGAGGAGGACCACAAAGATGACCAGGGGGCTGGAGCACCTCTCCTATGAAGACAGGCTGAGAGAGCTGGGGTGGTGCAGCCAGGAGAAGAGAAGGCTCCAGGGAGATCTTATAGGAGCCTTCCAGCACCTGAAGGGGCCTACAAGAGCGCTGGAGAGGGACTTTTTACAAGGGCATGCAGTGATAGGACAAGGGATAACTGTTTTAAACTGAAAGAGGGTAGATTTAGATTAGATATTAGAAATAAATTCTTCATGATGAAAGTGGTGAGACAGTGGAACAGGTTGCCCAGAGAAGCTGTGGATGCTCCCTCCCTGGAAGTGTTTGAGGCCAGGTTGGATGGGTTTTTGAGCAACCTGGTCTGGTGGAAGGTGTCCCTGCCCATGGCAGGGGGGTTGGAACTAGGTGATCTTTCAGGTCCCTTCAAACCCAAATCATTCTATGAGTCTATGATTTTATGATTTTACAAATGCTCTAAGTAAGTTCTGGAAGAGATACTGCGTGCTCTAGGACCGGTATGTGATCTATACTAACTCAATGAAGAGCAGATCAAGGCAGGCACTATAATGGCATCCTGCAGACAGCAGTTATTTGTCTGCTCAGCTGCTGCTTCAGCTGCATCCTACTGAATTTGAGAAGCCCAAAGTTTGCTGTTCTGTCCCATGAATGTTGTCTTGCGGCTGAAATGCTTCTTTCATCCCCTACCTCTGTGTTTGACTCCAGGAATGACAGTATAGCCTGTCATTTGGATTAGGGCCCAGCCAAAGTCACTTGCAGTATCAACTGATCTATGCATTATTTAGTTTATTTCTTTATTACGTAGGAGAAAAAGGGATTAATGTATTTGAAAATCTAAGGTCCATATAGACCATTTCTTGAAGCCTATGGCTAGCTTTCAGTATGCCAAGTGTTTTGGAGGCCAGTAATATCCCTGTATTGTCATTTTTCTTGTTGTACCACTCAAACTAAATGCTCAGTGCTGATTTCAGAAGCAGCTGTGTGGAATGGCCAGGGAAATGCTAGTGTCATCTTGCATCATTTTCATTAATTCTTGAGATGGCACAAAGTATCGGTGAATTGGTTTTGTGGATCTGGGTAACTTGCCCAGAGGGAAGTATATATTTGGAAAGTCTGTACTACCCACCTTGCTGCTGTAATGAACAGAAATGGCTGTGACCACCATCTGCTTCTCCTAATAACAGGGGAACAGGTCTTTCCACTCATCTTGTCAGAACAAACCGTGCAGCTCGTACTGATTGTACAAGGCATGGTTTCCGTTTATGTAATGCCTTGTACATCTTCAGAAATGGCAGCATGCAAAGCAAAACCTGTTTAGTTTTGTTGAAACCGGTTGAATCATTGCACAATATCTGTCTTACATTTTACCCCCTGTTTGAAGCAACAAATCTTGGGAAAAGACAGAGGTCAACTATTGATCTTCTGTAATAGCAGGGGGTGCTGTATCTGGGTGTACTGTGTAAGCTGGAAACCTGTTGCTTCATAAAATCGTGAAGTTGTGGAAATTAGAGGTCTTGAAATGCTGGCTTGTTTGTCCCAGGACTGGGGCTGAGGGCTATGCTGGCAGACTCATAGCAGAGGCTTATTTAACCTATATCTGAAATTTTAAGAGAACAAAGATGCTGCTAATCCCAAAGGCAAACCCTTCTAAGACTTTCTGTGCTTCCACATGTCCTCAGTGTGGCACTTCCTGAGGCTGATCAACTATTGGACACAAATTAGTTTCTGTGAACACAGTCACCTGTACGTTATGTGACAGCTCATCTGCACACCCACAAAGGAACACAGAGGAGCAATAGCACATAGAGTGGAACCCAAACAACACCCCATTCTGGGTCCTCCCAGGCCCATAACAGATGTCGTCAGCTCACTGTGAGCCCATCTCCACAATCCCTGAGGACAACAGAGCTCAGAGGCAGGTGGGAACACAAATTAAGGATTCAGAGGAAGGAACATCCTGTCCAGGTGCCTACCAGAACTGTCCCAGGAGTGCATACGGGGTGTGTATGTGTGCTCTGTGTGCATGTGCCTACTGGATGTATGTGCTCGTGCTTGCTTCTGGTTGGACTGGGGGCATGGAGCTGAGGCAGCCTCAACTCTCTTGGGCTGCTGGATCCAGCACAATGTAATTTCCCCACACATCATACACATAATTTCTTTTAAAAATGAGGTTAGACAGAATCTTCTTACAGAGCCACATACAAATTAAATGCCCATAAACTCAGAACGAAATAAAAGAAGGGAAGTCCCTATAACTCACTTCCATCACATCATATATTTTTTTAAGGATGAGGAATATTTAGATAATCAAATTTAAATTTGACCAGGAAAATCCAAAGGGCACAAATCCAAGTTGACAGTCAACTGTTGTCACCATTTTAATTTTGTCTCATTCAGTAGATGACTATCCCAGCAGTTCTGTGAACCTGCCACCATGTGAACATGCTTGTCCTGTAAATTTCAGACTACAACATACAATTTCTGGAGCAACAAAATGTTTCCCAAAAGCTCCCGTGAGATTTATTTCTTAGGTGTAAGATCTAATGGAATGACGATACAGTTTGGTATTTTGCTAGTTTTACTGACCTGATTTGAGAGATTAAGGGAGAAGGCTCACACATTGCATGACATTCACTTTTGTACCCCCCTTATTTTATCCAGTGGCTACAAGCGTATCTGCAAAAACCTTGACAACAGAAGACGCTTTTTTTTAAAATGTTCTTGGGCAATAGAAGAAATTAGTCTGAGGTTTAACTTTGCAGTGTTTCTTGCTGACTTGCAAAACTTGAAGTATTACTAATATCTATATAGCTTTTCTTCACTAAGGCTAAATTTCTCAAGTGAGCCTGTTTGGAACAGAACCATAAAAATATTTTTTCCTACGGCAATGTTACAAGTGGAGATGGGAACATGAATAAACGGTTGATTAAGCAGCATGGTACCAAGCCTAAAACAATCACAAAACGTAATTGCCACCCACTAAGAAAGAAAATTATTTCAAGTTTGGTTTTAATCTCATTGATTTTTTTTTCCTGGATTCTGGTCTTGAAAAGAAGAAAAATAAAAATATTATTTTCTTCATCTTCTGTCTGTGGATCACTGTGTCTTAAGCATGCATTTTTTATCTCCATGCAGAAATATAACTTTTAGATATTTATGTATTGTCCTATACCAATCAAAGTCAGAGCTATTAATTATCATAATTATCATTAATTATACTGTTAAAAGTTATGTAAAATTGAGAGGTTTTTAAATATCCTCTTTTCATCATACTCACTTGTCATTTATTCTTTTAAGATCTGTTCTGCCAACTGAATCAATAACAATGGACTACATTTTTTATCTTTGTTCAGGATTTTGGATAAGTTACTGCCTAGCCCTTCCTCTCTACAGCGTGCAGGCAGAGATACCTTTCAGTTCTGTCTGACATAAACAATGGTTTGAGTTTTTTCTTAAAACATTTCTTTCACCTGTTACAGTGCAGACACCAACTATGTGTATTTAATTCTAAAACCAGTTTGAACAGACAGTATGATTAAGAATTTAAATGTGGAGGGAAAATGTAAGATTCTTACAGAAAGCAAATCTCACCGCCTGTGAGATGTATGGAATTTTATTTATTTTACCGCAATGGCCTGAATAATCAGAGCATTCAATTTCTTGATATCTTCTAAGCTGTTTAAACTCTAGGCCACTGGCTTGTAAGATTTTGCATTTTTAAAGGTAGAAGTAGGGAAAAAAAAGGCCATTCTGCTTTTTCAAAATCAATACATCATTTTGCTGAGCAAATAATAACAATTAAAGCAATTATTAGCTTTAAGAAGATTTATTCTAGCTTATCTGATGCTTTAAACACGATTCCTGACACAGTAGGCTATGGTCTCAGCTTTTTGCATATCAGACCGTTAGTGCGAAAATCCTCGCTGATCCAAGAGGGTACTCTTTTTTCAGACCTTTTCATTTCAGAATCCTCTGCTGAATGCCTTAATTTTACATAATGCTATTCAGCAGTGGGAAGCCTCCTCAGTGTTTGGAGGTTTGCCCCTGGTTTCACTTATCCTTATTTTGCATCAATTTAAATCCGCTTACTTGAGTAGAGCTGCTCTGTGCTTACACCATGATGATAACAGAATTTAACCCGACAGTTCAGCCATTAATTTCCTCTTCATGGATGGTCTACTTAATTGTTCCCTTGTTCACAGCAAACTGAAGATACACAATCAGATCTTCAGATGAGTCTAGTGCAAGGGACAGCTGTCTGGAAGGATAGGATTTGACACACTCACCCTTTACGGTATAGACTCTTGTCTTTTATGCTATTGCACTGTTGAGGGGTAAATCTGTGTCTCCAGAAAAAGCACTGAACAAATACTGGCAGTAGTCTTACAAAGTGTTACTGATGCAGTGATATTGTCAGAGGTGTGATGAGGAGCAATTTTTGTACTTATTGACAGAGTCAATCACGTTTTCCCCATTAAAAGGTAAGTGAATATGAGTCCTGACTCTTATGTATATTTTTGTGTTTACAGGAATTAAAAGGACAGGAGTCCTTGTTCCCTGATCATCCAGAAAGGGAAAAACTTAAAACGTGCTTTGGTCCCTTTCTGAAAGCCGATGCCTGTGTTTCAATCCCACAGAAACTGAAATGAAACAGGACAAGAGGAAGCTAGCATACATCAATATACATCCTGATAAAGGATAAAACAGGATGTGACATAGGCACGGGCAGATGGAAGATGGCTTGTAACTACCAGTTTAGACATAGCCCTGAAGATCACTCTATACCTGGGGCACATCACAAGCTGCTCCTTTGCTAGCGTAACCATCTGTCTTAGAGATACGCTACTTTTTCCATATAAATTGCAACTCAGAACTGTGCCAATACAATATATTACCTTTCACATGTATACTGAGCCTTAAAGAGAAAGTATCTTTCCTGTTTTCCCACTTTCTCACAGCTGAACTCTTTCCTGCTCAATGCAAGGGGCTAAACCCCTACCTTGTGCTGCCTCCCCACTATCAGCATATTTTAGAGACAGCGACCTCTCATCCGATCTCCCTTTGGCAGGCTGTTCTTGCTGATTCGTTGTTACCGCCCTCTTGGGATGACCTGGGCTCCCGTAACGAATTGCATCTTCCCCAGCTGCAGCCTGACTAGGTGAGAGCGAACGGGCTTAAATCTTCTGCTGTACCTTAGATGTATGGCCACTGTCTAGAGCCTACATATTGCCTCACTGACTGCAGCATTCCTGAGCGTGTAACTTATTTCTCCTCTTTGCCTAGGCACTTTGTACTGCTCTGCATGACTCATTATTTGTATTGCGGGACTGCCTACAGCAGTAGTCTGCAAATCAGGAATTACAACTGGAAGCAGAGTGATAATAGGAGATATAAGGGAGTGTTATAAGAAATTGAGTTGTTTTTTACTATGTTCACGGTAGCATGTCTGGAGGCAGGCAAGAAGAGGAGCTGCAGTCATAAACAATTTGGGAATGAAGCCCACGGTCTCTGGTAATGACTAAATTCTAATAGGCAAGGTACAATAGAGATAGCACTTGGAGACAGAAATATATGGCTTACCATCTATGTAGGTATTTAAACAATTCAAAGAGGTGGAGGTGGAATGGTATCCCTTCACCAATATAATTAACAGTCATATAAAAGTCTGAGAAATGAATGTCAAAAATGTTTTGGCTGAAGACCAGAAGCATTTCACTTCTCTGGGAGTTTCCTAGTACAAGTTTTCACAACAGTGAAGATGAAATTTGTCTACATGGACATGTTGTAGTCTGAGCCTCCATTCAGGAGGCTGATGCATTGCAAACTGTTAAGCAGCAGTGTTTCAGTAAATGAAGTAAATGCCTAATCACTACCTACACATTATGCAGAGCTACTTCATGTTGTCAACAAAAGGATTCAGGACTTGTGGAGCCTTTAACATTTTTTTTTTCCTAATCAAGAAGAAATAATCTGACAGGTTCATTCCTCATTTTCAAAGGATCCTCAGGGTGTAACTGCAACTATGCTAGTTCCAATTCTATTAAATGGTAGTCTATGCAGAATAAATTACTGTTATCTACTTATATTTAGAGTTTTCAAATTATCTCTAAAACCTCACCAAGGGGCAAAAAAGTCTTAGGAATTTTGAAAATTTTCATCAAAGTAATTTTCTAACATTTCCAGTTTTACAGTTCTTCTCCATGTTGTAGATTTTTGACTCAGAAATGATTGAATTGCAAAACAGTGATAATATGCCTATTTTCATTCTAGCTTTTAATATTCATTAGTTGCTTATATAATCTCAGTGTGTGAATATGTATTTTTTTGGCTTAGGAAATGAGCTAAACCAACAAGATCTGAATGCATGAACGTTATTAGCAGGACAGATCAATGTTAGTATTATTTATTAACAATATTACCATGGGTTAGAATTGATAGGATTCTGATGGACCACTGTCTTGCACCAAGCTGCACAACAGAGACGTTCCCACACCCAGCACGATAGTGTCTTCCTTGTAGTCAAGTTTTTTCTGAACATCCCCTCCCAAGATGGCGCTGTGCTCTCACCAGATATCCTCTAACATTCTCTTCAGCTTCAGGCAAAAACAATAATTAATGACTTCACTGGCGTACAGCTAAGTATTAATCCAGGCTGCCTCTTCTCATCTCTGCCAGTTACTTGGTCTCTGATCTTCAGCCATTCCTCAGACTGATTCTAGGTAAAATTGCATGTCATGAAAACTATGATACGTATGTCTTCTTTTTCAAAATAGATTAATTCAAATCTGCAGTTCCACAGGACTCTCAGGATTTTTGGTCTAACCAAAGGTCTACTAAAACTAATTAAGGACATTAAGGTAAAATTTGCTATACAGGAAACATTATCTCTACTGGAAAATCTTGTAAAGCGTCTACACTTTGAAAAATGCTAGAAAAAATGTTAAAAAATAGTGATGTAAGGCTAGGACCATTCTGGAATCATTTTATGATATGGTGATCCTAGTTGCAGTTATTAGTGTTGTAGCTGTGAGGTTATGAACTCTGGGAGGAGAAGTAGGATATTTATTAGGTAAACTTTTATACTAAAATTAATGCTGCATTTTTGAAGATGAAACTTGCTAATTTTTGTAAGCTGTTGGTCTAAAAAAATTACTGTATCACTTTAAAAATTCACAATACTTAGCAGTATAGTTTTCTTTATTTGTAGTTATAAATCTTAGCATAAACGCAAGCATACTGGGGAAAAATATTTTTGCTAGTTCATTTTAGTTTGTTGCAGTGAAGCCAGATATGTTACACTACCAAAAGATGTATCTAACTTAGAAATGTCTCTTGTTACAGCTGTGCAATAAATCTTTTTCTAATGTCAGCTAAGCGTATGATCTTTCATTTCCCTTCACTTCTCTTTTCCTTTCCCAAGATTGTCCTGGTTTATTTAGATTTGAGCCGCGTTCATTACAGTTACACTTCCAATAATTTTATAGCACCAGTCCGTTGCTGAAATCATAATACATCAAGGAGCTGATGGCTTCTCCAACAAACTTTCTCTAGATTGAAAGCCTTTCTGTGGGAAAGTTAAAGGAAGATAGCTAAAATGTTTCAGCATATCAATGCTGTGGCAGTGCATGAAGTTTCAACTATAGAGGGATTTACGGTTGAAAACAAAAAGCCAAATGTGCAGAGTTAAACAAGAGTCCTCAGAAGAGAAAGACTTATTTCTCACTCCAGTAAACAAGTTGGCAGCTACATTCAGCACAAGTATAAATTTCTTGCAGGCCTTCAAAGATAGCTCACGTGGCAAACATCACATTAGTTCATTTGGGAGACCCCAAATATGCATAAACATGTGCAATGCATGACAATAACAAAAAAATGGTACCACTCCAACAATACTCTAGCTCCCACATCCTTTGCTCTGACAAATGTCTTGTTAAGAAATGAGTAAGTGTACTTGCTTAGGAGGGTATAGAGGAACCTCACATGAAATCTCATTGGATTCCTCTTGCTTTTGTGAGGGGGTGTGACAATGAGTTTCAACCACTTTCTCAAGTGTAATGAGAAACGTGTTTTTTCCCTCGGGACATTAAAGTATCCGTTACCTTCACCAAAGCCTTCCCTCCTCACCCCGTGCCAGGCCTTTGGCCATTCCTTGAGCCCACAGTGAGGGCTGTCCCGCACGTCCCGACCTTGCTGTTCTCTGGACTTGGGAGTTCATGTGCCGATTCTCCTGCTCACACAAGGCTTTGTAGGAGTAGATGGAAGCCTGGGCTGGGTTTACAGACAGGTGTTGAGAGGGAACACTGTTACCACCTAATAGACATCTCTAAACATTTTCCTTTCCTATTGTCCTTTATTGTGTCTATGGAGGTATAATATATCAAAATGAAGAAAAGGATGCCATATTAAAGAAAAATAATAAAAAACCCACAGCAAAATAAAAGTATTAAATTCCTGCATGTTATAACAAAAACAATTATTATATTTTTATTATTGGCGTAGTCCTGGTATTTATGTAAGACTATGTATGGAGGAGGCAGGTGATATCTTTGTAAGCAAAAGATTCACGACCATATACTAGTAATGCAAGAACAGAGAGGAAAAAAGAGGAAAATAATACTTTTAAGCTGAAGATTTATTTCAGTCCAAAACAAAAAGAAGCCTGGTTTAGCTCCAAAGAGAAAATCTTGTGACTAAAAAAAGTCCTGGTTTTGCCCAATAATCTCAGTTGCATAATAAAATACTGTTTTTCTCTACAAACCCTCCTCACCATTATTTGTTAAGTCCTATCTTTTGCACAGAGCAAGGAGGAGAAAACAGAAATATTCCTCTAAAAAAATACAGCCAATTGTGCTATTGCTTGAATCCATTTATAGACAGTATAACTGCATTCAAAGTGAAAAGAGAAGATATTTATGTTACATACAGATATGCAAGCAAAAGCACTAAGCAGCTTACACAGAAAGCAGCATGCTCCTTTCTATCCACTGGATAGAACTAGGGGACTTCATGCATTGGTGCAAAGTTCTTGGAGTGGAATGCTTGTTTCTTCTGCCAGGAGACCTGATGCTGCTCCGTACTAATCTGGAAATATAAACAAACAAGTTTTCAGAACTGGGTAGTTTTCCGTGTTTAGAAACATATTTGAAAGTTCATTTTATATCATACGTTGAATCTCAGGTTGGGGACAGTGAAATAAACTTTTTTCTTTCTTTTATCCTTTTCATACCTTTATATTTGTAGGATATGGCCTCAACTCCTCTTATTATGCATTTATTATTATGTGTTATTATTACGTGTTAACTTTCTTCTATGAATTGGCATTTCAGCTTCAAATCTTACATCAGACATACTTTTTTGCCTTACCTGATAAAATGACTAGGAAAACCAGTAATTTAACCATTGAAAAGCATACCTTTTGAGATTTAATGCCTCTATTATTAGAGTTTATTGCCTTGATGGCTACCTAGTATTTTACAGAAATGTGAAACTGAACATTATGTTCTGAGATTTTGTATTTTTGTAAAATAAGAATTTTGGACCTTACAACAGTTTTGATTTTTTTTTTTTCCTTGTCAATTTTCTTGCCTTCCTTAAGGAGGAAAGCTGTAAGATTGAATTGGGACCAAACTAATAAAGTCCCATAGATATGAATCCAAAAAGTATAGCTTTCTAATGATGCAACTGAACTAGGGAAATAGATTTTTATTGATTTTTTTTTATACTGTCTTATGAAGTTTTTTGAAAAAATACCATTTTCCATTACATTTTATTGAATTAAATAGAATGCTTCAAACTGCTCTGTTTTTGAAATTGTCTCTCATATTCTGCAGTGCTTTCCCTAAAGTTACTACACTTGCAAAGGAAAACACTGGCACAATATACTTGCAATTAAGCAATCCGTCTCTCTGAGGGAGGGCTGAGCCTGCAGGAGGCAGATGGAGGTGAGGCTCTGCCTGCAGCCAGCTGGCCTGCTCTTTGGCTCTTACAAAGCTTGCAATAAGAGCATAAGAACAACTAGAGACAGACAGAACAAAATGTAGACATTTGAGGGAAAACAATCACTTGAATGCTTGGGAAAACGGAATATTCTCATTTTCCTATAATTGTGTTTTTTTTCCCCCCTCTCCTTTGAATTTATTGCTTGTGTTTTACAGAAGGACTCAATTCAGATGCCTGACTTTGGGAGGACACAAAGGGTAGGCATGAGAAGGCAAGAGAGCTAAACCCTTTTTGTGTGTGGGAGGAGGGGGAAAAAGGAATAGATGGGAAACTTTCCCCCTGAGAAACAATACCAAGTGATTAAGGAATCCAAGTTCACTCTGCAGAACACCATCATTCTACATTTGAGTTTTTTCTCTTCTCTGACTTCTGAACTGGTTAGCTCTGTTGTGCTGCTTGCTCTAGGGATGATGCTTCTGTAAACAAGCTCGTCAGGCTTTAAAGTGAGAGTTACAGCACGTGGAGTGTAAAATGTTGAGGAAGACAAAAGTAGATTCTAAATTAGGATTAATTTTCATCTCTTTACCGTCTCTGCAGTGAAGAAGGGGAATGAACATTTCATATTTCCCATGGTAAGTTTTGTAGATTGTACACTATTGCTGATTACCATAAAAGAAAAGTTATATGTGGCTGCTGTGTCTTGTAGAAATGTGGTCTCTTACTGATAAAAGGAGAGAGCTTAATTCTGTTGTTCTATAAAGACAGATGTTTTCTAAATGTATTCAAGTACAGTCTCACTCCTTGCATGTTACAAGCTGGGAGGTAGAGCAAAGATAACAAGAGATGACCACTCAAGTTTGTATTCTTAGGTTGTTACCGAAAAAGACGGTATAAAGAACTTATCAACACCAATGTGATGTAGATAAGCAGACACTTCTTTATTAGCAGCGCTGGGTGCATAGGGGAATTGTTTCGCCAACGACGCACACCTAGTTCATATTACATGCTGGTTATATAGAATACAATAATACATATTAATCAAAGGTTCATACGTAAACATGTTAATTCCAGTAAATCATTTTAATATCCATGCCTCTATCCGACCGTGCGCACTAGAGTCCTAAAATGAGTCTGGGGTGTAATAGGAGTCGGTGATCCATGGGTCGGTGGTCGCGATCTCCCCCTGCCCGAATTACTTTTCACCTAGTTTCTTCATAACTTGGCAGATATAAGCAGGTTGTTACAGTTCATTTTCTCTGATTTCCATTAATCTTACCTTTTGACATGCAAAACCAATATAGTATTGTTTCAAGTTGTATTGTTTCAAGTCATCCGAGACTTTGCAAATGCGATCATAGAAGCATAGCTGTTTACATGGTTACACAGTGTTCCGTAGTTACTTACACAATTATTCCCTAAGTTCTTATAAAACTAACATTCATATAAAATTCTATCTGATTATTTAGTTACAATCATTTTTATCATAAACCCCCAAAATCAACTTAAATCAATAACAAATCAATGACAGTCAGTAACAAGGTCAGCATCTCTCATAGTTAAATATTTACAAGAATCAGACAAATGAGTTTGTCAGAAAAGGTGAATCTCAAATATGGTTCTGTTCCTGGTGACATCACATTATGCTTTCAGCCCAGAAACTGCATTTACCACCTTATCAGTGACTTTATTCACTAAAATACACCTAGGAACCCCAAGGCAGGAATGGAACAAATTGCAATTCATGTTAGTGTCATACAAATGTTTTTTCCTATTCCTCCAGAGGGTTTGCCAGTGCAAAATTCCTTTACAGCTTTCTTAGGAAAATCCTTTGCTTGAGAGAACCATGTGTGCACACAAGCACACACACACATATTAACTTCTGCCATATAACACAAACCGCTTGAACCAAAAAGCATAGTATTTAGCCCAGTGCTAAGTATTTCAGTCACTAACCTTTAGACTGAGAAGGTAGAACAGTGATTCAGGGTTTCTGCCTAAGGAAATTTACATCAGATCTTCTCTGTCCTGCTAACACATATCTTTTTCATATGAGATGAGCAATGGTTTACCGTGTCAATTTACTGACATAACGTATCCTTCTAGGAGCCAACGTGTATTTATCCGTGTTTTTGTTCTCAGCGATATTTCATGAATGTCCTAACTGCAAACTGAACTGCTACTGTCAAGATTAGAGACATTCATCCCCCTTCTCAATGGTTGAGATGGAGATGCTCTTTTCAGTGATCGAGTTCAGTATTTATTTGTATCATTTTATCCGGCTTCTTCACAGGTTTAGCCCAGAACCTGATGCTACCAATCCTAGCGATCCTCAGTGAGTCTACTGAGCACACAATCTTTTTCTGGCAGTCCTAATTTCTCTGTGTCTAGCCAGATATAAATAAATTTGATCATTAGTATTGAATGAGAAAAGTGGTGCCAATGTCCTGTCAGGCTTACCATTACATTAGACTGACTGGAAATTTTACTTTATTTTCTTCATAAAATTTCAATTATGCCTTCAGATATTTGTCCGTTTTTTCCAATTTTCTGGTTTGGAGATCAGTATAAACCCCCAGTTTATTAAACCGTGTAACTCAGAGAACATTCTTGTGTATCTGTGGAAGAAAGAAACAGTGAAAAGAGTATTAACTGGACATACAGCATATTTTATTTCTCAAAGTTGTTTTCTCAAGCTGAGGAATATTTTTTCATCTCTTTGCCTCTTTTCTTCACTTCTACTTTCCTTTAGATCTAAATTAATTTTGAATTCTCTTGAAAAAAACAGTATGGAATCAAAAGCTCCCAGAATTCATCTGGAGCTGTTTTATAGTAATTTCTTTTCTCCATTGAACTAATTCTGCTGGACATCAGCTTCAGTGAATTTGAGTCATGTGGCTGGACTATGTCAGTCTTGGTCCTTCCTGTTTGCAGTGGACATCAGTCATCTCATCTTACCTTAGATGTACACAGTGTGAGTGTCTATCTCTAACCTAGTTGTCATGGTTCCTAGTCCTTCTTGATTTTGATTCATCGGACCTGTTATAGACTTCATGTTCAGGATTAGATGAATTGTACCCTAGTGTAGTTATTTTCTCTCACTTCGATATAAAAAGATCCCACAAGGTCTAGCTCAAATTCAGACATTCGTATTACAGGCATCTCCATTTGGACAGATTAATCCTGCTCATCTAATCTACCTGTATATTTTATGTGGAAGTGATAAGAATAATGCTCCCAATTACTGAAAGCAATATGTAATGCCAGTACTATTTCAGCTCCAGCAAACTCTGTTTAGCTCTAGTTCATTACTGAATCATCCAGTACACATGTGAGATATCATAAGTTTCCTTATCAGCCAAATGTATTCAGACTGGGGACATGACACTTGGATCAATAATGGCAGTCCAAATAAAAAGTGTGTTTCTTTTTAAATTATGAATGTCCTGTTAAATTATACTCTTCTGTGCATTGCTGGAAAAAAATCAGACAACACATTAACAAGACAATACGGCTCAAAATCTCCCTGTTTCCGAAATACGCAAGTGTTCAGCTGAGAAAGGCACTCCAGGGCACTTTTTTTCATTAGGCTATGACCAGCAAATTATCCTTAATAATTGTTATGATTTGCAGTGTCATACAACTGATTGATCCTCAGTGAAGAGTGCTTTGGTTTGCTTACATGTATCTTTTCTGTGGTAGTTCATGAAAGATTAATATGACTAGGTTTTTGCAGAAAGTCAAAACGTTAATGTGTAGAAATGTGTTAGAAAAAGGTATTTTTATCTTCCACCATATCTTTTTCCAATTTTAAAAAATATTTTACACACTGATAAATACAGATTTAAAGATCTGTATGTGTGTTAGATGTCTACAACATGAAACAGACTGCCAAAATCTAATGGGGAATTTAACCATTTTTTTTTTCTTAAAACAAGAAGTAGTGCAGGTATCCAAATAACAATGCAATGTGCAAGTTGCTGTTAGCACTTCCCTAATTAAAGTCACAGTGTTCGTAACACCACTGTAGCATAGGTATTAAATTCCCTAATAAAATTATCACCATTTGTGCTCACCATGTTTTAGCTGTGTTTTCTTATGTACTCAGGAAGAAAGTAGTTCAAGTACCTCTGTCACTCCAGAATGCTTGAGTATGGCTTAATGAATCAATAGAAATATGCAATATTTCACCTACGAAGCATGAGTGTAATCTTTCTCTCAGAAGTATCAAAGATGCATTACAAGTTTTGAAGCCCTTATTTTTAAGATGATTGGCTTCATAGAAATGACCTGTTTTATTTGTTCTGTCAGGATTCATTGCAATTTTTTAATTCAAACAAAACTGAACTTTCAGAGCTTGGCATTTTGTTGTGCTTGGGAGAAACAAAGACGAGGTAGGTAGAAGGTGCAGAGGGCTGACTGAGGGCAATCTGTGTGATGGTTTAAGCTTTGCAAGTGTTCAAACATCATTGTCATAAAATGGACAGTAAATTAACTGTCCACATTTATTAAGACAAATAGAAAGTGTTTTGGAAATGGTATATTCCAAACGTGCAATGTTCTGCTCCTGAAGATGTGAATACAGATCAGTTCAAGACTGTGGAATTCAGCTGGAAATCCTTCCATGGCCCATGCATAAGAAGAAAATAAGTACAAATTATTCTTTTATAATTCCACAAAAATATTTTTTGCTGTCTTTTCCCTATGTTTTCAGTTCCAAGAAGTCACAAATTGAGATGTGATCTGTAGAGTGTTGTGGGTGAGCCAACAATAGCCAGCACTATGAATAATGAATCAAAAGCCTTAGAAGAGCTCACTTTTGTGGTTGGCTTGGGTGCAAACAGAACAGAGAGCTGTAGGATTCAGGAAGATTAATGCCAGCTTTTTCTTCTGACCAAGACTATTTCTCATTCAATGGATGTATTTCATACCTTCTATTTCTGAGTATTTCTAGGACACCAGCATCCAAACACACTCCATGGAGTAGCCAGGAGTATTGCACACCAATGTAGCAATATGTAATATTAATATTGGGTATGAAAATAGCATTTGCTTTGTAATTAATTTCTGTTATACTAAAATTATGCTAATAGTTACATTTTTTGTAATTAGTTTTTTTCTTGATGTATATTTCTTTACTTGCTACATTGCTAATTCCAGGAAGGAGTGGGATTTATTGACTTTTGTATAACTTAGGGTTTTTTAACACTTTTTCTTCTTGCTGGTCACTAAGGACTTTGTAGTAGAATTACAGATAACTTCAAGTACTTTGCATGCATATGGTGATGTCAAGCATAAATGAACTTTCTTCCTTTCCTTTTTCTTTTTTGTAACTATTTTTGTGTGGGTCCTACAAGCAGTTTAAAACTTTCAGAGAAGAAATTGATAAATTTGATTTAAATAATTGATTTATTGATTAAATTACAAAATAGATCAAATTGTTTATAATTATATATCACTATTTCTATTGCTATGGAAATATAATCAGTAAAAGGATAATCAAAATGATAATAAATTTTGATTAAGCCATTCTTCCTGCTGGATTCAAGTGAAAGCACTTACACTATTCATTACTTTTCTGATATTGATGTGCACATCTGGACTTGAGAAAGTTAACAGAAGAAAGGATCTCTTTGAAAAGTTCTTCTAAAGCTCTCATTTGCAAAACATTTGTTCAATATCCTGGTGATATCTCAATGTCATATTCTTATTTGATGGGACAGTAAAGTCAGTATGCATTATGAGCATTATATATTTAATGAATTCCAGTTTGATTTTCTGGCAGGATTCTGTGTTATGTCTTAGCTGTCTTTACCCTAAACTGTCTCTTAACATTTTTGGTAGGTGAGCTGGGAAGAGATGAAAAGGCAGCAGTGCTGTTATGTCTACCTGTGACAGGTTAATTATTTTCATCAGTATCTAAACAAACTGCACAGAAGATGATAACGCATTCCAAGTAAAGGCAGTCTTGTAAGACATTCTATTTTAGAGAGAGGTAAATCCTCAGAAGATCAAAGAAACTGAGTATAGTTGCTATGTATTGAAAAATCTCTGATGTTGTAAAATTCTGGAAGAGTTTGAAGGAATTCAGAGAGAAATGTAGCTTGCTGAAGAAAGAGAAACAGAGAAGAGCCATTGTTAGCTACAGAACCTGTAGGCAAGAAGAAGACTGGCAGGATGAGAGAGACCTGTCTGTAATTTGGAGGAGGAAACTGGAGGATTCCTTGTTAGTCTGATGTTTAAAAACAATACTCGAGAACTGTATGATGTTTGCTGTATTACTAGGTAACACTGAAATCTGAATTAAAACTTTCTTCATAAGGGTACTGGGGACAAGAAACATAACAAATTTATTGATAAATTCGAGCTTGATAAACTCTGAAAGTGATTATGTGGCAGAGTTGTCTGCAATGGCAAGGAATTGAATCAGAGAATTAAGATTTTTTCTGTCTTATGCTCCTTAATAAGTAGATGCATGTGTCAGTGAGTGACACTAGAAAAATGAAAATCCAAAATTTCAACCTGTTGTAAACTTTCTTTCTTAACAAGGTCAGTCCTAATCTAAGTTATGTTGGAACCCTCTTCAACAACTGTTTCCAAAAGCAACTCTTCTTACAACACAAAGAAAAGCTCTGCCTTCCCAGACTTAATTTTATGTTGCACACACTGTTGTGTTCTTACGCAGAGCATAACAGAGCATAATACATTTATCAGAATTGTCTGTATTATTTATCACACTATGACGGAAACTATGTGATATGGGTGATGTGATGGCTGACATAGTTCAGAAAAGAGCAGGCTTAAAGACCAGAATTGGTTCTAGTTGGTCTCAAAAAGGTATTTCCCAATGGGCTTTTCTTAGCCTTTTCTCCGCAGTACGTTCCTGCTGTCACTTCTGCCAGTATCACTCGCGTGTTCATTACGCTAAAAACTGATGGAGAAAAAAATATTTCTCAGTAGGTCCAGTAGAATGTAACCATATGCCTGATTGCCTAAGCACTTGTGCTGACAAAAAAATAGATTGGAAACTGGTAGTCAAGAGCAAGGTGAGATTCTGTTGGCTTAAGCTTTCTACAGAACAGTCAGCTGACCTTAAAGGGGTCAATTTGACCCTAAAGGGACAAATTTTATAGACATAGTACTTAATTGTTATTCTGATACTATATTTTCACCTTTCTCTTGCTACAAAGGTGCTGAATCAGATTGTGATATTTTTGTATTGAATTTACCAGAGTGCCTGCTGATATGCCACAGATGATATCATCCATAGCGCAATAAAAGTGACAGTTACTCAGATTTCTTTCAATGGGAGCTATGTTCGGATTCATAAGCAGTTGTGATGCATTTAAATAATAACAATAAACTTGGCCTTGAAATACCATTTCCTCTTTTTACTTTTTTTCCACTTTAATCTGGATACAAATCTCAGATAGAGAGCTAGAGGGGGGAAACTATGAATATATCTCATATGTATGAATATTTTAACAATTCTACAGTTCTTACTCTTTAGAATATAGCATTGTAGAATACAAATGTCAAAATCCAACAAAACCTCTCCTATGAAGACAGGAGCACCTCTCCTATGAAGACAGGCTGAGGCAGCTTGGGTGGTGCAGCCAGGAGAAGAGAAGGCTCCGGGGAGAGGGACTTATACCAGCCTTCCAGCACCTGAAGGTGCCTACAAGAATGCTGGAGAGGGACTTTTTGCAAGGGCGTGTAGTGATATGACAAGGGGTAATGGTTTTAAACTGAAAGAAGGTAGATTTAGATTAGATATCAGCAAGAAATTCTTCACAACGAGGGTGGTGAGACAGTGGAGCAGGTTGCCCAGAGAAGCTGTGGATGCCCTCTCCCTAGAAGTGTTTGAGGCAAGGTTGGATGGGTCTTTGAGCAACGTGGTCTGGTGGAAGGTGTCCCTGCCCATGGCAGGGGGATTGGAACTAGGTGATCTTTAAGGTCCCTTCAAACCCAAACTGTTCTATGATTGTATGAAAACTGGTTATTCAGCTCAGCCATTAGCCAGAAGTATTAAAAATGCATGCAGAAAGCCCTTTACAGGAGAATTTTTGGTCCAGTTGTGCATTTTCAATTTTTCAAAATTTTAAGTTAAGGTACAATTAAACACCTAATCTTTTCTCATCTGAATGTAACCAGAATGCCAAACCTCTTGATCTTTCTCTATAGCGAATTAATTTATCACAGTATTTTAGATTGTAAGGAAGGATGGCATTTATAACTGAAATTTTCAGCATGTCAGGCAATGAATAAGTCTTTTATCTAGTGACAAAGAGCAACACAACTAAACTGGTAAGAAAAAAAATCTTAATTACAGATACATTTTATTTCCTATGACTGGCTGTCAAAACCAAATTCTGTCCGAAATAAAAGCAAATATTTTAATTAATTATTTGGAAGAAAGTTTGTATGTCAAAGCTTTAAAAAAATCTCAAGTTGAACATTTAATTTGCATTTATTAAAGATCATCTTTATGAAATTAAATGAGTTCTAGATTAAAATTCCTTATATTGTTATATTCATGTAGAATACTCTGAGTTACCATTACCAACAGATACATAGTGAAGATGCAAACCCAATTCATGTTTGTTTCTGGTCTCTCTAGTTTTAAAATATTACCTGATTAGGTAATCACAGAAAATGTTTTGTTCTTCCTTTAAGCATTCCTCTTAAAGCTTGCTGTAAAATAGAAAGATGTTTCGAGAGATGAGGTCTAATTATCTATTAACTACCAAATTGCCCCACAATCTCTATTTAGGATCTGGGATGTCAGTAGGGATCTCTCTGTTTCTGTGTTTTGGAAGCACTGGGAAATTTTGTCTGTTCCCATAAAACTTTTTCTATTAGGAATGACTCAGGTCAGAAGTTTTCCATACAATTTTTGATCCTTTTTAGTATTTCACTTTCTAAAATTCAGTTACCTTTTTTTGCTTTTTGAATCTTCTGCCTGATAAATATTCAATTTTTCATATACGTTTGATTTCTGAGTGAAAAACATGGTTCAGATTTTCCTTCTAACCAATGTCTCTGTTGGGCTGGCTCTGTGCCCTGCTGTAGGAGTGGTTTGTCCCTAGAGTCAACTGAAGATTTTACTGTAATACTCTCTCTTCAGTTTAACCAGTCTATTCTACATGGTTGTTACCATTGCATATCCCTGTTGCATTTGATAATAAACTTGTCCCCTAGTGTTTGAAATCATACTTGGCAATGAAGCACTGACATTCAAAACTAGTGGCTGAAACCCCTTCTGTCCTTACAGAAGCAAAAATAGTCACAAACTTTTAGCTTCTTTATAAAATGACAGAGAATAGCAGGTGGTATTTCAATAAACTAAAAATATAGTAATTACTAAGCATATGGAGTTTTTCTGTTTGCAAAACATACTGTATAATTTTCTCAAATTGCTCTCCCTAGCAGTGGTGTTATAATGAGAGGTTCTGTTTTCTAGAACTTTATACCCTCCATATTCCACTATTTTTACCCTTCCCACTGCTGAACCGTTTGAGCTAAGAGCGTTTATTTATTTATGGATGTAAGCACGGTTCTGTATCCTCTTCTGTGGGGCTCAGGCCTCTGAATCAGTGTAGTAATAGATCATATGTGTCACAGGGAAAAAATTCTCAACTCACGTGATTTAAATCAAATCAGAATCAAAGTGGTTTATTGATTTATTAATGACACAGTTAACTTGGAATCAGTGAACTATATATTCGTGTTCGATACTGGTGATGCAACAGATAAACCACAATCCCAGATGCTTGAAAAATGTTAATGTAGCACTACAGATTTCCAAAAATCCCTCTGTAACTAATGCACCTGCCCATACTTATATGCAATTTTGCACCCTCTGGCAGTTCACCCTCTCTCTCCTCTGTGCGGGTGCAGGTCCCCAAGGTGGTCCCCTGCTTGGGGCCATAAGTAGGTGCCCCACATGATCCTATGTGCATACTGAAGAGGCGTGCTCCACACTGCTCTTGTGCTGTGGGGTCACTGGCTCAGTACAGCGTGCACCTGCACCCTAGGAGGAGCTACTGGACCTGGCCCAGGCAAGGATGGGGATGCCGCAGGGTGATGCCTGGTAGTGCCCAACCAGGGTCACTGCTCCTGTCCTGCTCTGAGGCCTCTATCAACACCTTCTACAAATTTCCACGCTTCTTCTACACTACTTTTCAGGCTGATGTCCTCTTTGTCTCAAAAGNTGTTAATGTAGCACTACAGATTTCCAAAAATCCCTCTGTAACTAATGCACCTGCCCATACTTATATGCAATTTTGCACCCTCTGGCAGTTCAGGTACCCCTCTCTCCCCTCTGTGCGGGTGCAGGTCCCCAAGGTGGTCCCCTGCTTGGGGCCATAAGTAGGTGCCCCACATGATCCTATGTGCATACTGAAGAGGCGTGCTCCACACTGCTCTTGTGCTGTGGGGTCACTGGCTCAGTACAGGGTGCACCTGCACCCTAGGAGGAGCTACTGGACCTGGCCCAGGCAAGGATGGGGATGCCGCGGGGTGATGCCTGGTAGTGCCCAACCAGGGTCACTGCTCCTGTCCTGCTCTGAGGCCTCTATCAACACCTTCTACAAATTTCCACGCTTCTTCTACACTACTTTTCAGGCTGATGTCCTCTTTGTTTCAAAAGTCTCTTTGTAATTTCATAGTTACTGTTAAATCTGATGATTGTCATGGATTTCCTCCTTAGCATAATCCGTTAGGAGCAAATGTTCTCTCAGATGGGTTTGGCTGTCTCATCTCACACACACGGTTACACACTCACACTGGATTTGGTGTAGGTGTCAAGGTGTTGGTAGCAGGGGGGAATGGTTAATGATTTCACTGTCTCTATCTCCCCCAAGAGCTTTTTTGTCTAACTTCTCCCTGTCCTGTTGAGGAGTGAGAGAGCAGCTGGGTGGGAGTCTGGCTGATGGCCAAAGCTAACTCACCACACATGCTTAACTTATTAGTCTTTGGTATCAAAGCCACTTTGCTGAAGGTGGGCTATGTGGGCACCCCTACAATAATTTTTTTCTGTATTCCCAGCTTGATTTACACTTGCCCATGTCCTTCATTTGAACTGCTGAAAGGAAGCATACATAGGTATGACAGCTTTATACCTTCAAATACTATGTACGTTCTGTATGTCTGGCTTTCGTTTTCATCTTGTGCCTCTCTACATTTTCACTACCCATAAATAACATAATGAACACATTTATTTCTGACATGCATGGCTATTTATACCTTCTCCAAGTTTCTTGGCTATTTTAAAATAATTAAAAGTTTTGCATTTTGAAAAGCAGACACATCTGCAGTTAACATTGTGGGGAAAAAAAGTATCTGCTGATGTCTGCTTCCCCGGACTGTGACCATAATAATTGGCTTGTCATCCATGCAGACTATATCACCCCCCCTTCCCCCCCTTATTTTTAAATAGGTGCTTTATAAAATTTTGCATTTAGGAGGTGAGGCGTGAGATCTGAATAATTTTCATTTGTGTCTTTTCTTTGTGTCCTTTGTGTCTGTAACTTGATATATGTTTCATTTTCATTGGATTTGGACTTGTGTGTGTAGTGTGTTTTACCAATACTGATTCTGACAAGCAATTAATAGACATTCTCCTATGAAAAATAAAGGTATTAAGATGTAAGGTAAACTACAAGAAAGCATACAGTGGATCTTAAATAAATACTTAGCTTGTCTGAGAGTGAGCTGGTCTGAGGGGAGACCAACTGTATACTTGTCCAACATTGCTAGCAGTTGTATGTAAGACACTTCCTTTTCTTGGCATTTTAAACAAATTATGTTTCCCTGTTATCAACTGCTACAGCTATAAAAGTTGCATGTGTTAGAGGGAAGTGAGGCACATCTACAAACACTAGGGTATGAATCTGAACACGTACTGCATGTGCTTTATCTGTGAAATGGGAATCAGATGACTTGTGCAAGTGCGTGTGTTCTGTAAAATTTTCAAGCAATGTAAAAACTTCTGAAAGGATATTTTCATTAGAAGCCAACCACCTAATTGCACCATCTGTGTTACTGTGACATTCTCAAAGCAAATACAAAAGCCAATATTGCATGGATCCATTGATACGTGAACAGGCATGCTTAGTATTCTGGGGTGCCATTTTGACTTTGCAGAGACAGTGGGCATGACTCCAGTATTGTAATTCCAGGAAAACTCTCACTGAAATCCTCTCTAATCAGAACTGCAGAGTTAGGTCAATATTGATGTTTCTAGACCAGCAGACCAATGAAGTTAATGCTATTTGTTTGACTGCATCCCATAAAACTCACTACAGAGTCATCTGAAGAAACTCCAGGGTTTTATTTTAACAGCGTCTTTATAACTGATTCAGAATCAGTTCTTACGTATGATGCATTTTCAGATCTCATTTTTGTGTGGAATAATAGTAATTCAGAGCCAAGTTAATCATGGTTCCTCACCCAGAAACATTCTGGAGTCAGAGAAAAAGGATTGTTCCTTTTTAGGCAGATAGTGTAACGTTTTCTTAGAGTACCTTGCAGGCTGCATCTTTCCTTTTCTCCCAGGAATCCAGTGCTCACAGGAGGTATTTGGAGGACAGTGATAAAGTCACTCCTTTCTAGCCTTGCAAAACCATCTTGTGTCCCATGAAGTGGAGCTGTAGAAGCTACTCTGCCTGTGCTGGGGTGTTCAAGAAGAGTTTTTTCTGTTCAGCCCCTTCCTGACTCTGCTTTTCATAGAATCATAGAATCATAGAATGGTAGGGCTTGGAAGGGACCTCTAGAGATCATCTAGTCCAACCCCACTGCTAAAGCAGGTTAGCCTAGAGCAGGTTGCCTAACAAGGTATTTGATTTTTGATAACAATGTATTTAAAAAAAAATATTGTGCAAAATCACTTCTTGGTAATACTTGTGTTATTGTAAAAATACCTTTCTCCTAATAACAGTTAAAGTCCAAACCCTGTATTGAAGTCTGGAAATCTTCAGATTTGGAGTTGAAATACAGAAATGGACCTATTATGGTGTTTATTAAACATAGGTGGGGAGTGGCCAAACAAACTTTATTTTGTCTCTCTTAGCAAAAACTGATGAACACCGGTACCAAATAACAGCTTTCAAAACTAGAAGTCTAAAGAAGGAATGTAGTAGGAAAAGGATGTAAAAAGTATTTCCTGTAGGAGCAGGTATTATAAACAGATGATAGCACTAAAATGTGAGAGAAGTGTTAGAAATTGAAGAATGAGATGGATTATGGGGTACAATTTAGTGCAGACTGTATACAGCTGTGAGTTCCATGAAGATCCAGCAGTCCAGCCATTCTTCCAAGTCTGCCGTCTTAGGAACTCCCAAATAAGATGCTTCTTCCTATGCAGCAACCATCAGGCGAGACCTGGAGTTCTTTTTCTTGTCTTTCTCCTTATTTCCAGTTGAATGTATAAAAGTAGATTGCACTCTGCACAGTACTAGGGCGCTTAGGGATGTACTAACTGGTAGAAAAATGCACTGCTTGTGTAAAAAATGATTCTTTTTGTAAATTAAATCGTTTCAATGGAATTGCAACAGGACCAGATGTGTCCCTGGCTATTTAGATCTGTCATAGTACAAGGTTTTAAACTTTTTAAAAATATCACTTTGTAGGGTGTGAAGGTCAGGCAGGGCTACACAAGATCAATTTATAGCAAGAACTGTGGAAGGTTTTTGATGAAATTGGTGTGAAGTAGAGCACACAGACAAAAGAGGAAACAGCTCTCTTTCCCTAATGATAGCATTGGATTTTTAAATTAAGCACAGCAGGTAGAGAGAGATCCCACTTGGATTTCAAAAGAGGATGCATGTCCTGGTACTAGCACACACTTCAAAGTGCCATGGGGTTGAAAAATCACTATGTTTAAAAATAACTTTAGCTTAACATAGGCAAAGCTATCAGGCAGCACTGCTATTAATGCCGAGCTGCTATACAGTGTTAACACACCTGAAGCATACAAACGTCAGTAATCATCCCTCTGTATTTTCATCTAGTTGCGGTCAGTACAAAGGGTCCTCCATTTTCCTAATATACAACCACCAGAGCAGGTCTCTCATTTAAATTATATTTTTAAATTAGCAGACTCTAATTTCTGACTTAAATTTTAAAGAAAAATGAGAAACAAGCTGTCCTGGTTTGAAATCAATTCTCCATTCAGCAATTTTACCTTTTAGTTAAGTCTCTTCTAAGTAACTGCACTCTCTGAAGTTAACAACATATTTTTCAGTGTCTGCTTCTAGAATTGATAACACTTGATGTTTCCAGTTATTACTAAGGCAACTGTACGAATGGCATGCAGAAAGGCTCTTACTTATACTTATTCCTATGGTAACCAAGGCCACTCCTAACTTTCTTATGTGCCATAGTGAAAGGGCGTAAAAGGGTTGCACCTGTGGGGAGCAGCAGGTGGGACACGTGACCCAAACCTTACCAGATGAAGTATTCTATCTCATATGCATCATACTCAGTACGAAGCTGAGGGATCTGGAGGACCAAGATCTCTTCTTCCATGGCTCGCATCCAAGAAGGACTCTGTTCTTCTGCCTTCGATTCCGACCCGTGCACTCCTGAATCCAGTTGTCACCTGCTTCTAAGTCCAGTCTGGGGCTTTCCCTACCCTGCAGCATCTGGAGTAACTCGATCATCATCGAGGGAGGTCAATAATATTGTTTTGTACATTTTGTTATTTTCCATTAATATTATTACACTTTTTTTCATTGTTACTGTTTCATTAAAGCTGTTTTAATTTTTTTTTCAACTCATAAGTCTCTCTCCCTTTCCTCTTTCCCTTCTTCTTTTTGGGGAGGGGAGGGAAAAGGTTAATAGAGAGCATCTGTCGTTCATTTTAATAGCCAGCCCAGCCTTAAACCTTTGACATAAGCCCAAACAAACCCTTCTAAAATTACGAGGAAATGTTAGACTTTCCGCAATGCTGGTGTCGCCTTAGCTGAACACCAGTTTTGCCCCTAGAAAACAAGTAGCAGGAAGACAGCCCATCATCACGCCTTTGGTTACCCTTATTTTTCACTGGAAAAGCTACATGTTTCTGCATGCCCAAACCCTCTTTTTAAATGGTATGATAAATTGAATTCTGTTTAGTTTTATGTAAGAAAATTTTGCCAAAGTGGGCAGTTCTCTAGCAAAACAGAACAGTTTATGGTGATGAATAAGGATAATGAAAAAGAAGATAATGCGTATAAATCATTGTTATTAAGGGTTAAATAGGATGTGTAATGACCTGTGCAGGTATTAGAAATCCTAGTTGATGCTGTGCCTGTCAACCTGGTTGATCCTCATAGGCTTACTCAGGTTTAGGAAAATGTTAATTATCACTGAAGATTTAAGGCATAGAAATTCTGATGGAATTTTAAAAGGCAAATTTGTATAAACTAGAAGTAAAGCTTAAAAACTTACTTTAAATACTTGACAGAAGAAAATGCAGATTTATGAACTGCAAGAAGAGCTCCTTTGAGTTACTTTTACCAAAACTGAAAGGAGCAGAAGGATGCCAGGAGAAACTGGATTGGCATTTATTCATGATGGTTTTTTGTTGTTTGAGGAAAACATGTGAGAGCATGTAAAGAAATGAAAGTAGTTACAGTAAGTAGGAGGAAAAAAAGAAATCATAAACATGTAAATAAATGAAAACATGATTTTAGAACAAATTGACTAAACATAGTTCTTCACATTTAAAGGAAAGATATAATGGGGAAATGGATCTTCTACATCCTTTTGTTCTATACATATGATATTTAGTTTGCAAACTACCCACTCCACTTTCCTCTCTTTTTAGGAATCTATTTAAAAATCTCATATACTGAATGAAAAACTAGGGGGGATTCTTTTGATTTTTAGTCCGAATAACCATATACTACTTTGCCACCAAAGGTAAAATTGTGCTTATTTATTCTGTTGGCATCTGAAACACTATAATAAATGGCACTTGCTGGGGCGCCTATGTTTTCTCCCATTAGGGTATTGGAGGAGAAGAAGCTCAGAAGTTTCACCTTGCCATAGTGTTGTTACATGTTTGAGGACACACACATGGATATGATAAGCAGTGCTATTAGATTTGGGGGTTTTTATTTGGGGGTTGGAGTAGATGATCTCTAGAGGTCCCTTCCAACCCCTACCATTCTATGATTCTATGATTCTAGATCAAAAACAACTGAAGGAAAATCCGAGGACGTAGTTAGGTTTCTGATGAAAGAACTTGATATTATGTTGAAGTCTCGGATTAGCGAGAGGACAACAGTGCAGTCAGCCTATGAAGAAAAAACTTTTTGCTGATAATGTTCCCACAGCATTATCGACATCTCCTTTTGCTTCTTCAGTGCCTGAGGTTGTTTAACAGTCCTCTATACAGCCAACAGGAAAGTTGACAGTTTTCTGGAAAAAAAAAAAAAAATTGTTCCTAAAGTAATTTGAAAGGCTGACAGGCTGTGAACAATGGAAGCTACATTTTTTTTCTTTGCAAAACAGCATTTAAGTAGTCTCAGTAAAGGTCAGTTGTTGGAATTAAGTCAGTTAAATGCTTTAAATGTTTTTTAATCTTCTACTCATAATGCCTTGTGCTGGCATGATAATGCTATAAAATGTCAGTGTGGGTATTGTTCAATATATTATAGAGAACAAAATCTGCAATCCATTCACACATGGTCTGGAACCAATCAATCTATAGGAAATATGAATTTTGCAGATGGTGTGTACTTTTACATTATGTTCATCAAAGCATTCTGAAATTCAAAGGTGTTTGAAATCTGGGATCACTTGTTTTTATTTTTTCTGGCTCTTCTTTCCATAGACCACGTTGAAGAATAATTTGTTTGCATTTACAGATAAATCAATTATTTTGTGCCTACAAATATATCTCAGAAGAAATACCAGTTTGCTTGTTAAGCTAGGTAGAAGGAGAATGTTCGCATATAATTTTTATTCTGACTAAAAAAAGGGCTAGTGTTCAGTAAATTGAAATAGATTTTATTATAAAGGGTAAAATTTGCTCCTAGTACAGAGTGGCGTAAGGACACTCTTTATGACAATGTTGTTAGGCAATCAAAATATTTGTAAAAATACCCTTAAAGGTAGACCCTGTTCTTGGAGGCAGCTTTGACTTAAAGAGAATTACAAGTATTTATTAGAACACAGGACATTTTTGGTTTTAATCTGTTCTTTGAGCGAGTTTATCAAGAAACACGGAGCTCATATTGTTCTTACCCTCTTTGAGCAAAAAGAACAAGCTGAATGTATACATGTACAATTATTTCTGTGTGCAAGATGTTCATGGTACTGATTGTCCCTAGGAAGCATAAAGCAGTTATTGTTCTGTTTGTGCAAGAGGAAGAATCACAGTTGCAGGGTTCTTGGACTTCANTTTATTAGAACACAGGACATTTTTGGTTTTAATCTGTTCTTTGAGCGAGTTTATCAAGAAACACGGAGCTCATATTGTTCTTACCCTCTTTGAGCAAAAAGAACAAGCTGAATGTATACATGTACAATTATTTCTGTGTGCAAGATGTTCATGGTACTGATTGTCCCTAGGAAGCATAAAGCAGTTATTGTTCTGTTTGTGCACGAGGAAGAATCACAGTTGCAGGGATCTTGGACTTCACATGGGCAGCACGATCACCTGGGAGAGGCAGGTCCTGCAGCTGTTCTCCCTGTCTCACTGCTTCAGTGCTTCTGGGAGAAACATCTCAGACACTGTGCAGGTATGGCAGTGCAGCACTGAACAACGCTTCTTACCTCTTTCAGCATCTGCTGATAGAAAAGATTGGTTTGGGGAGAAATAAAGGATGGTTGCTTCAATGCCTACAAACTTGTGAATGAATGTTGTTGATACATTAAGCCAATTATATTGTCCAAAATAGTTTTGGTGTTGTGTATAAGCCTCACCTGGCTGAATGTAACATCCTCCTGTTTCTTCTTGTAGGCTTATATCATGCTCTGGGAGGATAAACTATTTTCATGTATCTGTACCATGCCTAATATTATAATGGTCTTATCCCATGTCCTCCAAATAATCATACTATTTTGATTCTGTAAATATGGTATCCTGTGCAGATGCCCATGAATGCTGTTGCAGTTCTGTTCTTCCGTGTAGAAGCCGAGCCCACGTAAGCTTCGTGCGTACCACCTGCAAGTCAGGATCTGCAGTACAGGGCAGGGTGCTTAACTGGGCCGATGTCTTGCATTTCAAATGTGTAGACCCCAAACACTCAATACTTCCATACATGAAGTTAATTTCAACTCAACCTGGACCACCAACATGAAAGATATATTTGACTCAAGTAGTCAGATAGTTTTATTTCCTCTTTTTCTTATGTATATGTTGTTTCCTTAGCAGGATATTCCTAAAACAGGGACTGGGTCTTCTTTCTTAATTATTTACACATTTGAGATTATATACATACTTTAAATATGTATGATTATATGTATCCATCAAAATCTCAAATTCAAGAATGATGTGGTAGATGGAAATGATCTCACCTACTTTAATTACAAATTAATTTTTTAAAAGAGAAACGTGGATCTCGAAAGAGTTGTTCATGTATCCTAAGACAGTGGATTTAGAATGAGACATACTCTCTTCAAGAAGCGGCTATTTCTTTCCAGAGCCTAGGAGAGTAGCCCAAACTTCAGATGCTTAGCATTGGGGCAAATGCTGTTTGAGTGGACAAAAAAGATGAATACTTACTTGCAATTACTTATTTAACAATGACTAACGTCTTGGTTTCACAGCACAAATGGTTTTCCTTGGTCTCGTGTTTGTATTTTGCTACCTTCTTGGTGTACCTCCAGTCCAGAATCTGGTGTGCAGCGTGACCTTACAAGCAATTTTCTGGCACTGGAAAGGGAGTAAGTGAGAAAGACTGAGAGGTGGGAATAAGCAGCAGGAGACAAAGGGAGACTGAAATACTTTAAGCTAATGTTTTATCTGAATAACTTGTATCATGAAACTATAGCCAAGGGCCAGGCAATCAACAGGAAACAGCTTTCCTTTTTGTCAGTATTACCAAATGCTACTGAGATTTACTTGAAGAAATGCAAGAAGAAATACTGAGTTTGATTGAAACTGAAAGTTACTGAAAAACATTAATTCTCACAATGTTTATTTTTTCATAGCTGATGAAGGAATTCTGAAAATGTATGTTTCCAAAAATAATGGGATAATTTTATTTCTAATATTTTCAAATTTCCCTTTTCTTTATTCTTCCTACTAGAAAGCCTAGGAAACTTCTAAAAGCTAAGGAGAAAAATAGATTTAACTTATATTTTTTCTTTCTTTTTCTGTGAATAAGTTTCAAACAATGTAAAATGAGTTTAAGTAATTGTCGTATTCTTTCTAACTTTTATTCTATACTTTTCCAGTAAAAGTAGTACAACAAGTGAGACAACGTACAAACCCAAACATTTAAAATTACATGTTCCAAAGCAAATGAATCGTGGAATTGTCTAAATTGATTTTTCTCTTGAGTAATTAAAAGGTGAAAAATCTAAAGTTAAATTAAGACCTCTACAGTTCTTTATCTCTCATTTTCTGGTAAATTACATTATTTCGGATTTCACCATGTTAACACTGAGCATATTTGCACTTAGTACAGACTTGCACAAGGTTACATTAAGTTAGGTCACATGTGTGATTTAGAAAAAAATGGTCACTAATCCCAAGAGACTGTAGCCTAAACAGAAAAAAAAACCAGAAAAGCAATGAGAAAGTCCCTATTCAGATGCCCTGTGTGACTTTAGGAAGGTCATTTTAACCTCTCCGTAACTCAGTTCCTTACTTACTTAGTATGGAGAAAGTACTTCCATTTTTCACCTAGGTGTACAGAGGATAAGTATATGACAGTTTTGGTTTTTTTGAAGACTATAGTGTTGGCAGCCTAGTAAGGATTTATCATGTAAACAGATAGGTCAGTAGCTGACCATGGCTCTTGAAGCTTTCTATCCATTGGCTACTTAATTTCTTGTTACTTTATGTCTCAAACATCTTTATTAAAGCTTCCTTTTAATATGAAGCTTAATCTAGAATAGGTCATTTTCCAGGAAAAAACATTTACTCTTATCGTGCTCAGGTAGAGATTGAAATAAAAATAATGAAAAAAAAAACCCCAGATGCCTTCTACTTTTAGGCTAACACCTTTTACCTTTGCATCTTTCAAAGGGCAGAGAGTAACAAGTGTATATGTCATGTCCTGCAGGGCTCTGCACATATTCATCCAGTTTCTCAAATAATATTCAAATTAGTTTCAAATCTTGCAATTACATTTTCCCCGGAAGTAAAGTAACAGCATTTTTATCTTAATTTCAGTTTCCCATCTATAAAAGTAGCATGACTTCATGCTGTATCCTTCACATTAGAGTTTAGGATGTGAGAAAATTGTGTAAGTAACTCGGAGTTATCATTGAGGAAATGTACTTTGCTGCATCACACAATTCAATTTAGATTAGGAGAATGAAAACAGTGTTTGGCAGAAATGAAGAGAGGAATCTAGTTTAAAGAGTTAACACGCTACATGAAAATTGTATGCAGTATGTACGAACAATTTGAAACCTCTGTAAAGTTGTTTTAAATGCAATCACCAATTCCCAGATCCTCTGTTTGCATATTGGGAATGTATTACCAGACCTTTAGCTTAACTCCTGACTTGTAGTTGGACTCCTAGAAAGTGGTATTGTCAGAAGTGCCAAGCTATTAACAGGCCCTGTAGGCTTCAGTGGGAGCTGTTGAATGGCCAGTCTTTTGAAAAGCAGATCAGTGAGACTCCAATTCTGCCCATGGTCTGCTTGGAAACTCTGCCTGAATTCAGTAACTCTTTGTGAGATTTAGAGTTGGGATAGAGCTCTAGACCCTTACTTCAGCATATATGTATCTCAGAACTGGACTCCTGTAACCCTTCTTTGAAAAACTTGACCTACAGGATTTGTTCAGCTTCTGAAGGAATGAGATGGATAAGTCATACTGAATTCTTCTATACTGAGTCACATCTCATTATCTGATGTGACCTCTGGAGTTACTACTTCATGACAGGTAAAATCAGTGTCCTCCTCTCATGACAAAATGTCAAAGAGTTACTAGTTCCCTAAGATTTCTTTTTTACATATATTGAGCTCTTTTCTCATCATATTCCTCACAATTTCTATATTATATCCTTACAAGGAGAAAAAAAAAGTATGATAACACTGTAAAAACAACAGTAATAACAGTAGAACCAATGCCAGAAGCAAAGTTCCTTTGAAAGTCTACATTTGTGGACCTCTTTACATCAGATTTTTTCCAGTGTTCCTATTTTAATTGCAGTTTGATGACTCTTTTATACTTAATTCTATAATACACAGCGATGCAAATAACTATGGTAGTCTCTATTTTCATTACACTTTCAGGAAAATTTGTCACAATCAACAGACGAGACAGAAAACAATTTTCTTATAAAAGTAGCACAGAAGAAGCAAAGGGAAACAATAACATTGGCTGGTCCTACTGATGTGCAATGAGACAAGAAAACTGACCTAATCAGCTGTCTGAGGAATCCCATGAAACAAAGAAATACGTATGAATGTTGTCCAGAATAATTTAGGATAGACAGCTAATAGTGGTGAATAACAGCTCTTCCAGCACATACTCTTTAAGAGGTTTTCAAGAAACATCACTTTATCTCAACCAATGGCACCAAAACTGGTCCAAGGCTTAGGAGATGCAAAGTCTAACTAATCACCGTCTCCACAATCATCTTCTTGTAATTTTAAAGGCAAACTTTCATTTGTATTCATTATTTTGTTTCCAATGTTCCCAGACTTGTATGTGTGGCTATATTGTACCAAACAGATTTGCAAGAACTTGCAATTGAGAAGTCACTCATCACCAAAGCCTGGGATGAAAGTTCCTCTCAGACAGCCTGCTAAATATATTTTCTTCTCATGCACTGATTTAATCCAGAAACAAGCAAGAATAACTGAAAATGGATAGCAAATAGTGATGGGAGAGTGTGTTGTTAGGAAGTGACTTGGAAAAACACTGCTTTAGGAACTTATTCCATCCTAATGTGTCATATCACCTTGGGCAGAGGAAGTCTGGACATGTCTAAGAGAAGATATTGCATCATAATGATCTCTAAAACAGAGTGTAAAGTGGGGGAAGAAAGTTTACTGGAGGATTGAAATTATTCAGGGTAACAAGACAAGGGCAGGTTGTGAAGAACTGCAAAAGACCTTGTGAAATATGATTAGGTGGTCAAATAAGAGACAGGATTCAGTTTTATTTAAAATAATGCGTTTGGTCAAAATGCATTTGAGGTGGCTGTTACCACTCAGGAGGGAGATCTGAGGTTCTGTCCTGTTGTTCCCTGAAAGCACCAGCTCAGTTCTTAGTAGCCATCTAACCGAATTCAGACTTAATGATTGTGGGGAAAAGAATGGAATACGAACAAGAAAATATCATCATGTCACTGGAATAAATTTTTTAGTTCTCGCACACCCTGCCCATGGTGTGCAGTTTGATCTTCTCATTCGAATAAGAGACGCATTAGAACTAAAATAGATTGAAGGAAAGGCGGTGGGAATGATCAGAAGCAGGAACCGGTTCCTGCATGAGGCAGGACTGATTCGGTGAGTCTGCTGCAGCCCAGACAGAGCTGATGCAGGGGGAGTATAACAGAGATCTGCAGAATGATGAGAGACACCAAGAGCATGGTTAGAAACTGTTCGTTAGAAAACTGTTCTTATGAAACTGTTCATCTGTCAGTAAGCGAATGAGGACATTGCACTGGGTGTGACTCCCACAAAAATCTTTTCCAAAGGATCTTGTGGAAGCAAACATTTTACATGGCTTCAAAGTTTTTGGAAGAGAGATCAGACGAGGAGAACTAAATAACAATCCACATCAGTCTCAGAAACCCCCCTGAGCATAAACCAGGCAAAGACTGAGTGTGCTTATCGGAGATGTAATAAATACTTGCTCTGTTTTTGCTTTTCCCTAGCCTTGTGTTCATGGCCACTGCTGGGCATAGGATAATAATGGGCCATTTTTTATCATCCAGTATGGCCATTTGTAGGTGACCAGAATTTGAGGTTATGCTGTAAATCTTATTTCTACAAACACTATTTCTAATCATAGTTGATATGTTGAAGTGATATGTGAGCATGGCCAGGTTTTCTTTATTCTCTGAGACTATTAGTGTGTTTATTTACATTTCACAGGCAGTTGACTTTTTTTAAGAAATTCCATTCAAATGGGAAAAAAATGAAGTATTTAAAGTGCTGCTTGAGCACTTAAAAAGTAAAGCATTTTAAGTACAAGTGAATTTTCACATTTTTGAGTACCAAAATCCATAGCTGTTTCCAAACCATGCACCAAATGACAATCTCATAAATATTTGTGCAAAGTGTTTTAACTTCCTTTTTACTTCCTTGCCTGTCTGATTTTAAGTCAGCTCTGGGTATTTCTGATGCATAAATAAATGGATGTATTTGTAAGTCATATATTATTGAACATAAAGATATTATTACTAGTTATAGTATAAGTAAACAAAAATGAAATGAGACCCTGCAGTTGCAAAATGTTTCATTCATGAAGCTCATCATTGATTTATTTTAAAGAAGAGATGTGTTCTATTAAAGTATGTGAAATGACTTCTATCAGTAAACTACTTAAAGTCCTACATTTGACATCTGGTATTACTTTTGGGGCATAAAAACGCAAAGAAAAGCATAAAGTCAAGATACTTGAAGTATACTCCCTTAATTTCTTGTTGCCTGGGACATCTGTCTTGTACCACAAGCTGAGTTATAGATCCTCTTGTTTCCATAGCACATCATTTAAATGTGAGTCAGAAAAAGAACACTATTTGGAAACTTTAAACATAACTTTGCCATATGCTGTCCGATTACAGCATCTTCTTTGTTGTTTTCAGCTCAGTGAATTCACTGAGCATGAGTTTATTGGCAAGCTACCAGATCACTAGCAATTTCATTTGTTTAGAGATATTTATAATTCTAATTATTTACATGTACTACACTTCAACTGCCAGGGGTATTTAGACTTCTAAGTGGGGCCCAGAAGAATCATTTTGATAACACTCAGATGATTAGCTGAACAGAGGCCCTTTTTCCCTTAATTGATTGCAGGCACAGAGTGTGATAAAGTCCCTTTACAAGCTTGTCACTGAATAGGATACAAATGATGTAGCAATATTACACAAATTAGCTGGAAATTCCTCCCCCCCCCACCCTGCTGAGTTTTCTTTCTCTTACTAATAGAGTGTCTTAGCAACATACTCTACCTAAGCATAGCAGCAAAAACCATTTAAAAACAAACACTGCTTAGGAAGCTGGGCACACCACAGAGCAAATCTAGTAGGTGACAGCCCCATACCTGTGTTGCCTCCTGGTTTTACTTCACATCTATTTAATTATATGCCTTATGTAAAATCTCTGGTGAAATTAACACTGCACATAAGCCTTCCTTGGAGGTTTGCTAAAGTAGCTATGAATTATTAATGTGCTCTAGCTGACAAATCTGAGTGACATACAAGCATGTCCTATGTTTTCATGTCGATGGCCAGAGTAATTCTTCACCACTAGAACTGAACGAGATACTTGGACAAAAATTTATTTTCCTATGAAACGTGCAGATTCAGTGACGCTGACCGAAGTGCTTTCCAAACATGTTTCATCAGTCTCTTCTATCTCCTTCAAAATTATGATAACTGGTATAACTTTACTCCTCTGCAAAGGGGTGGAAATATGGTTTTAGCAACATCCTCCTAGACAGACCAGCAAGCAGAGTCATGCCAGTATGGTCACTTCTCTCACGCAGATTTCATATGATTGCAGTCTTCAAATTAGCTGGTTAGGTTTTTGGTTGGTTTGACATGAATGTTTTTCCCTCCTTATATTACAATAATTTCATTGTTACCTCAGGACTCTCCCATCTTTGTTGTATCCATTTCTGATTTTATACTTGGGTGGCAAGCTCTTTCAAGTAAATATACATTGAAAAAACCACACAATGCCTAACAGAAAGGGGTGCCGATTGCTTCAGTACAGACAAAACACGATTAACAGAAAGAAGTGCTTGGAGTGTTAATGAAGGTGAATAAAAATAGCTTTTGAGTGGAGCGTAGAACAGCCAGCTACTGTTGACTAATGTGGGTAAAAAAGCAGAATTTCAGATTAAATAATGAATTGAACCATCTCCCAGCAGGGACTGGTTTAATAGAGAGAATGTAATGCAAAGATATACCGACATTTGTCTCTTAAAATGAGATAAATTATTTTTCTTTTCATTTTCCCTTTCATTTTTGTTGCATACTGCTCTAAATATAGTAGAGCGTCCAAGGGAAAGTAATAAAATTAGTGAGATTTTATTCAAGGATACAAAGCAAGTGTTCCTGGAAACTTAATGTTGTTTTTTTTTTTTAACATGTAGTCATAATAGTCAGTTATACTTAGCTGATCTGATATGCTATGAAGTAAGAATGGTGTACCTAATGATGACATTTGTGACGTTTATACAGCAAAGTTGATCATCACAATATTCCTAATGTTTTCATGCAACTAGGACACATTTCCTTCTTTCTTTTCAGCATGCATAATTCAAACGTTATTTTTCTCTTTTTTATGCAATTCTCTTTCCAAGACTGATAGACTCTAGTCTTTTCAAATTCAATATCAAAATCCTCTGTTGGATTTATTTCCCATTTGCTCTTGTTCATTAAGGATATGGTTGATCTTGTTGAAGATTGAAAGAAATGCCGTTTTCAACCGCAGCCTCATGAATAATGCTCTGGGTTACACAACAGTAATTTAGTTAGCTCTTTGAAAAGCAAAGATTAATAATCATGAGAACCTGGAAGTTTCCTGTGAGTTAATTGGTGCTTTAACACTGCATAATATAATAATAATAATTAATGAAAAAAAAGGAAAAATTGCTCAATAGCCTTGCTAATGTCTTCAGAAACAATGTTTTCCTTTCATCTTCAGCCTGAAATCCAGCCAAAAGTTGTAAACCAAAACTACAACATAATGATGCTGTAATGATGCAGTGTTTCTTGTTTAACAAGAAGGCAAAATTTCATGGTTCTTTGAATAAATAACAGTTCTGTTGTACTTTGACAAGTGATAAATCTTGAGGTGCTTGACCCTTGAGAACTTGACCCTGGCCCTTCATCGTTTGCAGCTGACAAATATTCCAATGATGTGAACAAAAGGAAGAAAAACAGCCTCAGATGTTTCCTCACAACCCCTTACAGGGTTGGGAATGCAGCAGGAAGTGGCCACCACAAACTGCTCCTTGATATCATGTCAGGGGTTCTCAGCATATTCCCAGTCCCTGCACATCTCAGATGCTGTGGGGACGGCACAGGGAGAGGACAAGGTGCCCAGCTCCCTAGATGGTCAGGTGTTGCATCTGACTCACAGAAAAGTGCTGGTGTCAGCCCATTGTGCCGCAGGGCTGCCCCTTGGGCTGCATGGGCAGCTACCTGTCATTTTAGAAACCCAACTCCACACAAATGTCACGAAACTCTCATCCATCCAGGACACTTTCTGTATAGGAAAATTTCAATCAATGAAGTTCGTTAGGTGCTAGTTTCTATCTGTTGAGCTGTGTAAAAGCACTCAGGTCTTGATGGTTAAGTTACCTGGCACCTATTTCAGGTTCAAGCTTCATGAGGAACAGAAGGTAAGTATTCTTCTCCTAGTTTCTCCTATTTACTCTGTTGTTTGTGCTGCCTGATTTAATATTTGTGCTATGAATGTACTGAAGTCAGGTTGCCAGTGAGGTACATAGCGGTAATAAAGCACTCGTTCCTTCCCAGCGAAGGTCTCATTTTATTGGCTGGAGACCTGCATTCAAGACTTCTCATCCTGGTTAAACCTTAAAATGCAGATCTTCAATTTCCATGAGAGTGCTCAAGCTGCCAGGATATAGGATGTTTTTAAATAAGACCTTTTATTTTATTTGTTGAAGCTATGTAGTTTTAAACAAATATCTAAGTATGTAAAAAAAAAAAAGTATTTTTTCTTGTCCAGTGGAAGATGTCTGCTAAGCTTGTGTATGAAACCTGGAGGGAAATTCAGCAGGCATCACGCGGTCTTGGTTTCCTGTTCCTCATAAGACCCTCATGTCTCAGAAAAGCTACAGGGGAAGGAAACAGAGTAGGTGCTCCCCAGACTCCCCTTTGGCACCTAAAGCCAGGAGATTACTCACAGTTGTGAAATTTCTTAGTTAGAAAGATTCTTTTGTTGCTGGTAATAATTAAAGTGAACTTAGACTCTTTCCTGAGTATCATAGCCCTGCTCCATGAAGAGGCAATGGGGACATAACGTACTTGCTGGTAATGATGAGAGCAAAGTATAATAGCAATATTAATGGGTTAAAATGGTGGTTTGGGTGGACGTGACATTCCAGCTTCTGTTCCTGAGATGCATTCAATCAGCGAGTAAAATGAATTATTTTCTGAGAGAAACCCAAGTCCTCAGAGTGGTGATTTTCAAATCTTGTGCTGATGAAAATATTTAATGTTTACAAACTCAAAGTTTTAGTGAGATTTCAGAGTTTTACCCAAAGATAACTCCATGTTAGTTTCCACATGATCAGAAAAAGAAAAATGTTCTGATTAAAATGGAAATTTTATTTAAAAAAAATTTTTGATCCAAACCCAAACTCCTTGAAAATAGTCTGAAGAAAACATAATGAAATATCTACATACCTAATATTTCATCTACATGATCTAATCTTAAGATTAAAGAAATATATTCCACTCCCATTTCTATTGACCAAGTCAAATATAAGTGACTTAATACTAATTTAGGTGAGCCAAGTAGTTTGCAAGTACATTAATATTTTCTTTGCCCTTGAGTATATGATCCACGTGGCAATTAGGTGGAGGAAATACAAACCCTTGTGTTTTTAATGGCTTTTACATTTACTTACTCATCCTTCTAACAAAACTAAACAAACATGTTATCGATCTGATATACTGCAGCTTCTGAGAGCTAATTAAAAGTGGCACAGGGTGGTGATCATAACTGACAATCAAAGTCACATTTAGAATTGAATCAATAAATCAACATATTCAAATGATCAAACCACCAATTAATACAACAGGTAATGAAGTCAAATTACTCTGTGTTACTCTTGCATTAGAAAATATGAAAGAGAAATCACTTAATACTCATTTTAACAATTAACCAGTGCAATTAGTTGAACTAGTTAGAGAGGAACGAGGAGCTTTATTTTATATTTGTATGCTTGCTTTAAGGACAGACATACAACAGCGTCTTGGTTCATCTTAGGAAAGAGCACTCGCTGGAGTGGTTCGCTTTATGGCCTCAACTTCACAACTCCTTGTATCTAGTTACTGGCACAAGTTCTTTTTTCCCTTATTCCCAATATAATACAGATTCATCATTAGAAGTCATCATTGAGAGCATGCCATATCATTCAAATTAACAGCAGTTTTACATGGCCTTTTCATCTTGTGTTCCTTTAGGTTATCTAGTAGAGAGGAACACGTAGTTTGAGACTACTGCTGCTGAGGGGAGACAACAGCACTTCTAAAGGAGATCCTTGCTTTTCCAAGATCACATGGTGCTGCTATGTTTGAGGTATCGATAACCTTGCCATCAAACTGTTGGATCCACGCATTTAGGACAGGCCCAGTATTTTCAGAATGGGCAGTCTTTGGACCCTAAGTAATTACAGGAGTGTCCTTAAATAATTTGGCATCATTAATGATCTGAAAGGTCTTCTAACTGGAGTGTAGGTAGGTGTTTTTCCAAGAACGCAAACACAGGCTGTAATTGAGATGCATGCCTCAAAGTTTGATTATAGTCTTTTATCCTATGTAAGGTCTAGTACAATAATTAACCAGCTTCTTAAAAACAATACGAAAAGCCTAACCAGCATGTATCCTCCATCTCTCTTTCTTCCATAAAAATAATTTTTCTACTCTACATAAGGGAAGTAATATGAAAAAAATTACAATGTTTAATGATTTTGAACCTAGAAAAATAATCAGAAGATGCTATTAAATTTTGTCACAGTAAATTACATTAATAATTAAAAACCTTAAGTTTTCCCCCAAATCAACTCAGAGATAAGTCCTGTCCATCATATAAGTTACATATATTTTCTGACCCACTTACAAATGCTTGACAACAGACACTAACTTTTGGGCAAAGTGCTTTACTTTCCCATGTTCAGTTTTGGAGCACAGATATGAAAGTAGCATATACACATGCAGCTGTTAGAGTATTATTTTTGCTACAAATGCTCTCATGGAAGTTCTTAGAAAGAATGTCAAGCAGCTATGTGAAAAATCAGGTGTTGTCTCTGATCTGATGAATGATTCCTAGCTCTGAGTTCAAAGCTGAGATATGCATGGCCCATGCAAGCAGTGGAGGAAGTGAAGTGTACTCAGTAGTGGTGTTACCTGAGCAGCCAGGAAGAGAATTTCAACTTTGCTGTCATCTCATTACTTTCTTGGCATGGGGGTACTCTTGGATTTGAGGCTCAGGAAATTTATGCTCCTGAATTCTATGGATTGCCTTAGTCCGTAGGTCAGCGTAGCCTGCCTTAAACTACCCCATTTACACATGAAATGGTATAATTTGTTGGGTTTTTTTGTCCCCCTCACAGAGAGTGGTTCTACAGATAAATGGGGTTTTTTCTTTGTTTTCTAACATAATCCCTAATGGAATAGCATTACGGAAAAACTCTTCCTTTTCAGGAAATATTTACCTAATACTCTGCATGCAGGAACTGTAAAAGCACGCATACTAATTTTAGCCAAATAGTATGATTAGAAAAAAAGTTACCTCTGCTATGCAAATGTATTGGAGCAAAAAATCATCACTTCTCCTCAGGATTATTAGCAACTTTCGAACACTTAATCACATATCTTTGTAGAGTAACAATAATCTATGCTCTCAACTGAACAGCTCTCATTATTTTAACAGGGAGAAGGAAAGCATGGTTCTGTTCACAGCTGAATGCTAGGTCTATAAATTGTTTAAGTCTGAACTGCTGTGAGCATTATAGTAACAAAACACTAAATCCTATTTGGACATTGCAGCAATTTAGATTAGAATTCTTCTGATAATATTTCACACATCCCATAGCCATCTATATGCTAATGTTTCCAACAAATTATCAGATGTTATTCTACACAACCTTTTTTCCATAAATGACCTGTCATATTCATAATGTCATCCGCATTTGGTGACAGTTTTTATTTTATTTAGCAAAAACTGCAGGTCCATAAAGAAACTAATTATACAGTTTCACGGTTGATAATATGGTTTCTAGTTTTACAACTAGCAATATGCAAACTGATACAAAAAAATTACCCCTAAACTCAAGGGATTTTCAGAAATCTGGACCAGTTTTATAAATGACAAACAAGATTTCATAGTTGCTACTCTAAGGCATCACTTTTTGATCTTTTCTGACCAGCTCTGAATAAAGTTTGTTCTTACATTCCGCACTTTTGTCCACTATTTATATTTCACACCACATTTACGTTCTAAGCTTACACTGCAAAACCAAAAATTACTAGAACTATAGACCCTGTCTTCTGCTGATATGCAGAACAAAAATAAATATTTCAAGTGTCCCAAACTGGATCCAGAATTACACCTAAAAAACCCGAAAGAACTGTCCTGGTCTGGAAAGGAGCAGAAAGCAATACCATAGTTATAGGGCGAGTATGAACTTCAAGGTTCTTCTGACCTCTTTGCCTTGCCCTCCAGTTCAGTTCAAATTCAATAGCCCAAGGCCAAGTAGCCTTTTTCTCAAAGGTGCCATGATACTCAGACAAGTTAACACGATATGCATAATTTGGCACCTGCATCTCTTTCCTTGTGGGTGTTGTGAATGTCTGATTACACTGATAAAAAATGTCATCTTCAGAAGAAAACAATTTTGCTCACCTCAAAGTTCATAGGATATAAATATTCCCATGTATGCATATTTCCCCTTAATCATTCCTTGATAAATGTTGCCAGTTTAATTTAAACCAGCTGATTCTCTTTCTGGAAGAGATGGAGTTCCTGGAACATGCTGCTTCCTTCCAAGGACCTTCACTGATTCCTGATGAACCTTCAGCCTTAGTAAGCTTTACTATTGACCCCTAGAGCCTCCTCTGTAGAATAATGTTTATCAGCTGTACCTGGGAGTATTCCCTTGTTAATAGCTCTTCTTCATCTGTCTTTAAGACATTGAAATATCTGTGTCAATCCTCTTTCTTTACTACTGTTTCATTTCCTGTTGACTTCTCTGCTATAGCACTCCTTGGATATAAGGTCATCCAACATACGGTGATAGACCTGGCTTGATTTTCCTCTGTTAAGGGTTGAAGTTTGCTTATTCAGGACAAAGAATAAAAATAAGAATATGGGTATGTCAATTTACAGTTAACTATTAGTCTTTACTTAGCGTATTCTGAGTTACCTTTACGCTACCGGATAAGATAATGTTGTTTGGTAAATCAACATATGGAAAGTATTTGTAAGCATGACACACTAATTTCCTGCATGCTTCTCAGCAATGTAATATGTGAGTAATTCACTTATAGTTCCCAGGTCCAGCAAACCTGAGCATGTTAACAACTGATTTTACAGATCCGGATCTTTTAAACATTCCTCTTCCTGACAGGCTTCTGCTCAGCTCTTCCTGAAGCCTGCCTTAGTCATTTTCTTGTTACATCCTCTGTTCTCCGTGAGATACTAAGATCAGGATCACTTTTATATGAGTGGGTTTTGTTGCTTAGAAGTTGGGATAGCACATAGAAAGTACTGCTTAGTAGGAATTTATCACTTTACAATACCATTATTTTTCTTTTTAATAAAAAATACATAGATTGTTAATTCTCTGAGGCATGAGTAGTGTATAAAATATCATGCACATTATCACCTACTTAGGGCCTCCAGCTCTTACAAAAATGCAAATGTAAGCATTGAATTGTGCAAAACTTATTGTTTTTGGTTTTTTAAATCAAAATAGATACCAAGTTTGTAATCACTAGTAGTCATCAGTCCATTCCCCGGCTAAGGAAAATATAACTAGACTAGGCTAAGTCTATTCCATGGGAAGTTTGTAAGCTTGCTTGTAAGTTTAGTATCACCTTACTGATTTGTGCTACATTCTACTCTGATTGTCAGATTTGTGCAGTCACAACCTCTTTGATGATTACCTCATAGCTCACAGGCTGCTGAGGCACTTTCTTTGTTATTACTATCTATTATGAAACTGATGGATGAAACTTACGTCTCTGTATAATTGAGGCATAAAACAACTCATTCGTCTGTTCTTACTCTTTAACTATGTCTGAGATTTCAGCAGATGGTTAATATGCACAATGTCTATTCTAGAGCCTTTGGAACAAAGAACATCAATAAAATGAGCCTTGTTGCAGTAATTCACAAATGTATTCTCCTTCCTTTCTTAAGATGAATACATCCTAAATTTATCAATCATTTTGAGTTTCAGAGGCTTACGTTGAGCTTTGTCATGCAAGCTATCTTGTTCCTGCTGTATCTTAGGGAGTAGTTTGAGCAAAGTAAAGCAGCTCTCACCTTACATTATTTCATTTTGTTTTCTTTTCTACTCCTCCCCGAAAGGAACTGTCAGAAGCCATTTCCAGGGGAAAAAAAGAGGTCTACATTTACTTCTCTTCACTACACTGATACGGTAGGTAAATCCAGCAAAATTAAACCAACTTAATAGGAATCTTTGGGTACAAAATAATGTTTTTGAAAAACCTGTTCGAAGTTTAAATATAAAGATATTTTGTGCATGGCAATCCATGTATTTAGTAATTCTTTTTCCTGATTATTTTGAAAATTAAACAATAGACTTGGGAAAAAAGCTCAAACACAAGGAGAGAAGAATAATAGATCTCTCTATTTGTCAGGAAACAAGCGAGTCAACTAACAGTAAAAAGGTGNACTCCTCCCCGAAAGGAACTGTCAGAAGCCATTTCCAGGGGAAAAAAAGAGGTCTACATTTACTTCTCTTCACTACACTGATACGGTAGGTAAATCCAGCAAAATTAAACCAACTTAATAGGAATCTTTGGGTACAAAATAATGTTTTTGAAAAACCTGTTCGAAGTTTAAATATAAAGATATTTTGTGCATGGCAATCCATGTATTTAGTAATTCTTTTTCCTGATTATTTTGAAAATTAAACAATAGACTTGGGAAAAAAGCTCAAACACAAGGAGAGAAGAATAATAGATCTCTCTATTTGTCAGGAAACAAGCGAGTCAACTAACAGTGCAAAGGTGACTGCATCTATGTCAACTGAAATCAGATAAAAAGATTTAAGATTTTAATACTTAAAAATATGGTTACATCTAATACTATTGTTTGATAGATTATTAAAATGAGGAGAGAAAAGGAGCAGTGTGATGGAAGGATAAAATACTGTGAAAGAAACTGCATGTGAGGTAAAGGAACCAACAGATAAAAGACAGCGAAAAAACCCAAAACCAACAAATCCCTAAAATGGAAAAACAATTACAGAAAAAGATGTAACAGAAGACAAAAGGACAGAAATGTAATGTACTTGGAACTTAATAGAAATATGATGGGACATACAGCATGACGGAAATTCTCTTTGTTGTATCCTTTCATTTGAATTGTACATGTAATTAATTTTCTCTTTTTGAGGTAAGAGTTTGACTGTTTGATCTGTATTTCCTGTCTGTTTTTTCCTAATAATGATTATAATTTTCTCTTTTACTTCAAGACACTTCCAATTTACACTAATGTCAAATACTCCCTTATTTTTAATACCTCTAAGACTTTTTTTTTCAGGATCTTGAAAATTTGCATCAGATCACATTTCAGTTATCCCAACATCCCATCTTCTACAACAGCCACTTGAAACTGAAATGGGGGTAAGGTAAAAGCGCAGGATCAGCCTCTGCTTGCTCACTTCTGGTCTCCAAGCCTAGGGTTTCCTGTTTAATATCAATTTTAATTTGTGTTTAATAACAATTGATGGAGTTATCTTATCATTTTGGCATCAGTAACATCTTATAGCCTTGAGTTTCATAATTTAGAGGCACATTGTATGAAAAAATATTTCTTTTTTATAGATTATAAAGCTATTCTCTCACCTTTAAATCTTGAGTTATAACTAGTGAAAATCACTCCCTAGTAACTTATACATTAAATTCATGATTTTTTATGCCTTTGTAATATTCCCTTTCATTTATCTATTTCCAAGCTGAAAGGCCCCAGATTATTTTATCTGGAGGTTTGTCTAGTTTGGAGAAAAGGTGACTGAGGAGTGACCTGATTGCTCTCTACATCTTCCTGAGGAGGGGAAGTGAAGAGGCAGGTGCTGAGCTCTTCTCCCTGGTATCCAGTCATAGGACGCATGGGAATGGTCCAAAGTTGCACCAGGGGAGGTTTAGAGTGGACATTAGGAAACATTTTTTACCAAGAGGGTGGTCAAATACTGGAACAAACTTCCTAGAGAGGTGGTTGATGCCCCAAACCTGTCAGTTTTTAAGAGGCATGTGGACAATTCCTGTAATAATATGTTTGAAGTTTTATCACCCCTGAAATGTGCAGGAAGTTGGACTAGACGATTGTTGTAGGTCCCTTCCAATTGAAATATTCTATTCTACTTCTAGTCTAGTCTAGTCTAATCTAGTGTATTCTTTCTGATCTTATCGAAGTCTTTACATCAAGTCTCTTATTTTAACTGGACTTCTTGCAAAAGTGGATTTACTTCTCCATCCATAACTTCATTATATCTGGCATGTCTCTTGGTTCACATTTTCTGTTCACTTCTTTCACCATTAAACTCCAGGGCAATTGGTTCTTTTGTGGTATCTGCTCTTCTTACAAAAGGGATTTCCTCTTCTATCTAACACCCTCTTCTCCATTTCTTATTACTATTTAGTTTCATTCCATCTCCAGATGCTCTGGCATGGATTAAATGTGAATGTCTTTCAGGCAATAACATCACATCAAAGCCATTCCCATAACTCAAGGCATAGACCAAAACAGCGTTCTCTCTTTCAGAAATCTCTGTGTACCAGCCTCCAAGCTCACTTCCTTCAAACTTGCAACCTGATGTTGGCAAACAGAGAGGAAGGGACAATCAGTTTTTTCAGTGGAGAAAGGACACTGGTGTAATCCCGCAGGGATCTGTGTTACAGCCTGTCCTTTAATGTCCTTAGAAATGGGGTTGGAGAACTTTACTGATTATGTAAATTTACCCAGAATGATACAAGTGAGTACTAACCTAGAAAAGTTGCAGAGGATCTCTGACAGTAAGTGATAAAATTCAACATCAATAAACATGAAGTATGCAGATGGGAAAAGTAAACTGAGCTTGGCACAAGCAATGATGGGCTTTGAACTAACTTTTTCAACCAGGAACAAAATACTGGATTTCTAACAACTTTTTGAATATATTACCTTAATTTTCAGCAATAGTTAAATAAATTGTAAATAAAATGTCCTCATCTCCAACCACTCCCAATGTTTTAGTGATAATTTTGAAACACTAAGAAACATTTTGGTTTAACTACTAGAAATTTAGATCCCCACATATGCTCTACATAGCATGCTTGCATCCAAGATTCAGTAAGGAATATAGTGGCTGTATTTTGACATTCAATTGTCATCAAATGCCAGGCTACATCTTGCAGGCCTGGCATGGATGGTCTCTACAGAAGACTGCAGAATTTTGACAATCCAAGCCCTTGCCAGAGATTCCCCACTTCCCTTCAAAACCTGTTTCCTGTTTTGGGTGAAAGGAAGAAGGTTTCAGATTCGCCCTTTTCTCTCTTCTACACAATCCATGGACCAGTTTGTAGGACAGTACAAATTGGTAAATTCTCATTTTCTGTCAGTTTTTAACCATTACTATCTGAAGATTTCTCCAAAAAGACTGTGTGTCATGATTTTATCTTCCTGCTTCTCCTATTATACATCCCACATCTTTTCTCCTCTCTGAACAGAATCATAAGTTTCTTTTATCTTAGAATTTATTAATCATGTCTCCTCTTTCCCAGATACTGGATGTCTGCTAATCATCCAGAGATTTGAAAAGGTACAAAAGCCTGTAAAGACCTTTGCAGACCAAACATTAAGACAGGAAGTACGGTTTACTGAGTGCAAAACTACAACATCTGTGTGCAAACGTTAGTCAAAACCTCAGTGCAGGTGCCCAAAAAGAACTACAATGTGAACCATTCATTTCCATCAGTGAAAATACAAAGGCGATTTTCTCTCTTCTGCTCTTGTTTGTGGAGAACAGTTTTGGGATAAGTCGCCGTCCTGCCTATGTACATAGACATAGCTGATAAGAAGCTGAGGGAGAGACCATGGCAGCTCAGGTCAGGGCTTTTCTAGGGTGAATAGAAGTTGTACTGATGCAATGGAGGACAAAATTTTGAATTCCAAAATGTCTTGTTAAGCTTATGATTTCTGTTTGTATTTAATTAAGTTTAATCAAGGTTTATGATTTCTGTTCTGCTTGCATCTCTGACATTAGTCTCAAATTCTTTGTTGTGCATTATACATATGTAATGATTCTAGTGTTATTGGCATCTACATGTTAACTCTATGAACACCGAAGAATGCATGTTTTTAAGCTGTTCTTAATTTATGATTCTTCATATTTTCTAGAAATCTTGTTTATATTTACCAGGCTTTAAAATACCACATCAGGATGTATAATCTATCCTGGAATGAGGTTTCGTAGAGCAGCTGTTCAAATACGCAGGATGAGTGGACAGTTCAGCCTTGGTAAATAACAGCTCAGAAAAGGTGAAGCTACTTTCTATCAAAACGTTCAATGTATACATGCGATATTCCAGTATGTGCTGTTGTGTCATGGTACCATCAGGTTAATATTTACTCTGCCAAATGATCAGGCTTGAAATATGTTGACCAGTAACAGGACTTAGATGTCTTGCAGGATAAAATACAGCTCAGAAACTACTTTTATCTTGTTTTATTGTTGTTTTAAATGTACATGGAGCAAAATTTCAATCATCCAGTTAAGTTACACGAATAATTATTTTAGCCCTTCAATAGCTGCTAGCGCAAAAGTATTTTGCAAGCGTTTTTAATGCTTTAAGATAGTGAATATTCAGAATGTCATATAATCATAAAGAGATTCATTTTGCATCCTTACACAAGCAAAACTCCTACTAAAGTCAATTGGCATTTTGCCCAAATTGGCTTGTCAGATCAGAAATACAACTACTAACAGACTATGAAGACTGTCAGTATGCATGCCATTCCCAATATAGAGCAACTGATTTTGTTTAAATTCCTCTTATATTGTTAAAGATAAAGATAGAAATTTAACGTAGAAATTAAAGATAATTTCAATCTGATCAATATTCACATTACACTCACTAAAGGCCAATTTCAGAAAAGCAGCATATTTAAAAATTTAAAATTAAAATTAAAAAATTAAAATTAAAAAATTAAAAATACTTACATCCATTTCTATTCAAAACATGCACAGCCTGGGGCTGAACTGAGGCCAAAGAATGCTTTGAGATCCCCAAAGATGCTACAGAAAGCAAATGCATACACACATCCCCAAATGAGTGCTTAAGTTCTATTTTTTACCTACCCTCTGGCTTGAGAGAAAATTATTTTACCGTTCCTCTCTCAATTTCAGTACTTGGAGATTTTCTTTGGCTGGGCTTTCAATGCTTGGGTTTATTCCTGAGAGAGAGGACTAGGAAGTTAAAAGTAGATATGACAAGGTCAGCCAGACCTTGTATATATACAGTATATGCATATTTCTCTCTTTCCTTGACAGAAGTAGACTACAATTTTCTTCTTAGACATAATCACAAAGTTTGCTGAAAAAAGTTATTGACTATGGAGCAATCATCTGTCACCCCAAAGTCTTATAACACATTTATAATGTTGTAACCTCACTTCGATGAAAAATGGTGTATATTTTATAAATAAAATAAACAACATCTCACACAACGTCGATTCTTTGTACATCAGCCAAAGAGTCAGGAAAGAGAGAAAGCCATGGGAATGTGGCTGAAAAATCTCAAATAAATAGCAAGACCTTTGAAATTTTGCCATCAGGTTTCAGAAACCTTTCAAGCACCAGATAAATGTTTATTCTTATGATAAGAAAAAAAAGAAAAGATATTCTTGTTAAAATGTTTTCTTGCAGAAATGCTTGACTGAAGTACCAGATCCATTCAGGGAAAATGCAAAGTGCAGAAATTATAACTAGCTAGGTTATAAAAGAAATCGTAGCATTCAAAGTTGACACAACTGTCTCCTGTAGATGCCAGTAATTAAATTTCTTTTATCTGGTGGAAGAAGTGCTGCCAGCTTCCTATAATGAACTCAACACCACCTCAAGGCTTTTAAATCTTAGCACTTTTACGGTCATGCTTCAAAGCTGAAATTATAGATCTCATGTATTTTATGATAGATGTGAACACTGTGCATACATGATTGGACATCAGAGGAGCCCCATTTGTAGGGCAGCTCCCCAAAAGAAAACATTCTTAGCATAAAATTTACTTGACATATTAGCAATTGTGAATTAACTCATAGCAAAAAATGTTGTACAAAAGTGTGCAATGAGGAAAAAGCTAGAAGAAGACAAGATTTTTAAAAAAGATGAGTCTCAGAACAAAATTTAAGCTTTTATGCATAACACTAAAAATTTCATTTTCTTCCTTCACTAAGCATCATCAACTTACTCAAGGCAGTACAGTGTAGCCCCTGTGACTGCCACATTAATAGTAAGAGACCTGGAAACTGTTTGCCCTGGCATCAAACTGGGATTTGCATGACTTCCATGTTTTCAAAGCTCGGCTCCTCGACAGAAAATCCTGAGAAACTCTGTAGAAATTGTTCCATTTTTGAATCCTATGTAAAGGAAGACCTGGGGTCTCAGATTTAGGGGCAACCCATGGACAAGTTTGTGCTATAGCTTTTTACTCTGCAAGCTGAAGTTCCCAAGCATTTCACCGTATGTAACAATGGGAAATGGAAGTCTCTGATGGGAACCATTAACTATTTGTCAGAAAGGTGGCTAAGCTGAAACAGTTCCCCAAAATGTTCATCTTTGATGAATCAACATACATAAATCTCTTCCTAAGTAGCTGTATAGTAGCTCAAACAGGTTACTTCATCCTGTGAAAATTTAACAACCACCTACTTAATAGGCCACATCATATACCTTATATAAACACGAACTTATGACCCCCCCCAAAAAAAATGTGGTTTGGGACTTGTTGTGATCAAGCCTACATATGAAGGAAAACAAAACAAAAAAGAGATATTTAGTCTAACTCTTAACAGAAAAAAAAGGTGAGACAGACAAAATAGAAAATGCTTTTGCTTTATTCACTGTTCTGTGATATAAACACCTGCTTATCCTGGCCCAGAACCCATCTGTGGTACAACTTAAACCTTTCTGACTTGGGATATTTTGTGTTTGAGACTCATGTGGAAGTCTGTCTGATGAGTGACTAGACCAGCTGCTAACTTAGTTCAACATTTTTCCACTGATTTTTTTCCTGCTCCGTAGTCACTCATCTAAGCCTTCAACACAGCAATATTTTTGTCTATTCAGACCATTCCTTTTTCTTTTCCAGAATTCCTTTGCAAAAGGAACAAGACATTACTTGCATTTAATTTATATAAGTAAATGCCATATTCACCAATATCTTGGCCAGCTGAATGAGCAATTACAGCAATTCTCACCTCAGATTGAAGTATTCCCAGGTAAATTGGGAGGTCACCCTATCAAATTGTGGCTGTCCTTCATCATTGTCAAAGCACTCTCAACTCTGTTTCCAGCCTGGTGAGGGATTTCACTGATCACCTGTCTTGGCATTTAAGAAAGAATTGCTTCAAGGTCCTAGGTGTTTTTATTGGTATTCTAAGGGGAGCCAGAGTAAGACTTTTGGGAGGCTGAAAATGTCATATCTCATCTGTCAATGACTGCTTGACTCCTACCTTCAAGGTGCATTTTCTTATCTCTACTTCATTTTCTGGGGAGAGGGAATGAATGAGAAACTATACCTAGGCATCTTTTAACTCCTCAGCAGCTGCAGGTGGATAGACCTCTTGTCACAGAATCAGTCAATGGCAGCTGTTATTTATCTTTTTACTCATATTTACCTTTTATTTGTCTAAGTTTGCCCTAAAATGTGTTTTATATCTGTTTGTTTTTTTGGTTGGTTTGGCTATTCTCCAGTTCTAAAATCACTGCAGTGTAAAATACCCGTATCTACTAGTTTTCCAGGTAAGTCAGCCTCTTTGAAAAGCATTTGAAAACCAGGAAGCCACACAGATATATAGTCATTCATGGTGGAGGTGGGATGAGGATAGAGGGATTTGTGCACAAGTGCAGCACCTTCCCTGGTAGGAGGGGTAGTGTGTTCCTCAACAAGCGGTGCTAATAGGAGAATCACAGAGCTGTTGGTTCTCCTACCTCTGGTAAACTTCCCATAAAATCACAGGCTTAGTATTGGAGTCCATGTAAAGTCCAGTACTTTTGCTTGTACTTCCTCTTAGCCTCCCTTCTTGCACCCCCAAATGCTAATAAGGTGGCAATGAGAGTAAGTATTAACAATTAATGTACGCAGTAAAAGAGAGTGCTTATTAGATATGTTCATTATTTTCCTCTAAATCACATAATATCTTTGTTTTTGCTCCCCCTTTGTCAATTATGCTTAGATACTTTGTTGGCACGATGTTGTGGTGTGGACCCTGCTTCCCCCCTACTAACAAGCTGCATTGCAATGTCAGATCATTCATCGGCATATAAGAACAAAGAGCTGGGATAATTGGGCACTCTATGACCCTGCCTGTTGGTACAGTGAGCCAAGATATGAAGTAATACAGTACCTC